>KK121361.1:186213-245789 GCA_000611955.2 Stegodyphus mimosarum | reverse complement strand
AGGAGATAGAAAAGATTTAAATTAAAATAAACTTGGTTAGTTTAACTAAAACCTTACAGTTATAGCTGAGATTTTCCAATATTATCCTCAAATGGCAAAACGCAAATCTTAGAAATACTTCTTTTTAATATGCCACGTTATTTGCCTTCACATTTATCGCTTGTATTTTGTGGTAACCTCCTGGAAAACATCTACCACTCTTTTCAGGAATTAATTGCAAACTTGCATATTATCATTCCTAACATAAATAACTAAAGCCCCTAATTTCACATTATTCTTTGCAAAAATCCACTTACTTCTCTGTTGCAAATTCTTTTAAGTATGTGACCACATTTTTCAAATGAGTTGAATTAGTTTTCTAGCCCTTTGCCAATGGGAAAATTTATTATCTAGCAAAGTACTAAAATCTTTCTCAGAGACATTGAAAATCGTGCAGAAGATTACACTTCGAGATTATCTGGATTCAACGACAAAGGAGAAGTAGGATGACTATTAAGTATTCCTTCCATCTGATTTCTCACGGTAAAAAGCTCTTGCATTACGCTCACTTGAATGCCTTCACCGCAGCTTCCCACAGTCCTCCAAAAATCGGGTATCGGGAAGGGATAAAATTCCATTCATACTTTTCATAATTAAAAGGAATCAGCTTTATTGTCCTTTGGCAAAGGAAAAATCTATTATCTGGCAAAGAACGAAAATCTTTCTCAGAGATATCTGTAATTAAATGACCTATCAAAAATGTGCAGGTGATAACAACGAAATCGAGATTTATCCCAACTTTTTCGTAGTTAGAAATCCCAAATTTCATCTAGACAAGGGTAGTTTGGTTTTTTAAATAAATATCATACACCGCGCGATCACGCTTTGAAGTTTTATTAAAGGCGATATCTTTGAAATCACAGATAATTCTATGCTTACTCCAACAGTACATGAAGAATGCTTACGCTCTTCTTTCAGTGCTTCCTCACAGTTCGGAATTTTCTGAGAAAATAGAAATTCTCTTGATTTTAACCAACTCGGGCCAGTCCACCAAAGCTTATAAACTACCAAATCAGCCGGACAAGGTCTCCGTGAAAGAGAATCTACTGCAGAGGTCGGCAACCTATGACCCGTGGTTCACCGAGTGACCCATTTGGTAATTTCAAGTGACCCACTTTAGTTCCGAAAATAAAGTATAAGATATACAAACATTTTTTTTCCCAACAAATTTTTGTCGCAAAGTTATGAACTTAATACTATTTATGTCGGTACTTTCGTCAACTGCAATGCTAATTATGTCACAAGATAACAAATGATTTTTGACCTGTTCATCAATATTCTTGACCATATCTTCTGTACTGTTCTAGCTGACAATGGCATTTCTTTGATTCTCTCAATTATTTGTTTTTTATTTGCGAAGTCATTAAATAAGTGCTCGGAACAATTTATGAATGCGTTTTTCAAAAACTCGCCATCTTGACCCACTTTAGTTCCGAAAATAAAGTATAAGATATACAAACATTTTTTTTCCCAACAAATTTTTGTCGCAAAGTTATGAACTTACCAAATTTGAATCCAGTATAACATATAAAAATATCAGTTAAAGCCCCATCCCCGCCTGACTGGATATGGAATCGGCCGATAGTATGCGGAATGCAGCGACATTGTCTGAACAAATTGTACCATTCCTGGACGCGCGCCTCGTTATCTCAGTTGTATGTCAGTTATAGTTATAGCACGTGTAGTACAGTAGCACAATAATATTGACCTAGTGAAATAAATATCATTATTTAAAAAAATTACCATGAACAAACAAAAAGCAAAAAAGAGATTATTTCAAGACGTGTGGACAGAAAAGTATGGGTGTTTCGAAAATGGTGACAAATTGATATGTACTTTATGTACAGATATAATTACCGCCAGGACTTATAATATTGAGCGACACTTTTCATCAAAACATAAAGATGTGAGTGAAATGGTAAATGAAGATAAATCTGAATACATTGCTAAACGTGTATTAAATTTTGGAAAACAAAATAAATTCTTAAAGAGTTTTGTTACCAGCAACAATCACGCTACGTCTGCCAGCTTTGTTGCAGCTCTTAGCATTGGTACCAACGGAAAACCATTTACGGATGGCGAGTTTTTGAAAAACGCATTCATAAATTGTTCCGAGCACTTATTTAATGACTTCGCAAATAAAAAACAAATAATTGAGAGAATCAAAGAAATGCCATTGTCAGCTAGAACAGTACAGAAGATATGGTCAAGAATATTGATGAACAGGTCAAAAATCATTTGTTATCTTGTGACATAATTAGCATTGCAGTTGACGAAAGTACCGACATAAATAGTATTGGTAGGCTTGCAATAATGTTTGTATATCTTATACTTTATTTTCGGAACTAAAGTGGGTCACTTGAAATTACCAAATGGGTCACTCAGTGAACCACGGGTCATAGGTTGCCGACCTCTGCAGTAGATTCTCTTTCGCGGAGACCTTGTCCGGCTGATTTGGTAGTTTATAAGCTTTGGTGGACTGGCCCGAGTTGGTTAAAATCAAGAGAAGTTCTATTTTCTCAGAAAATTATTAGATTTGCAATAATTATTAGATTTGCATCAATAAATAGCTCGAATGTCAATGAAGAACTATGTGTTCTTGCTTCAGTGAATGACACCACCAAAGGCACTGATATTTTTCGTCAAGTACAAGAGTTTACAAATTTCAAAAATGGGCAAGTATTGAATGTAAAAAGTAAATTGTTTTCCATAACAACTGACGGTGCTCCAAGTATGAGAGGAAAAACTGTTGGATTTGTAAAACTAATGGAAAATGAACTTGGCCGTTCACTTTTATCGTTTCATTGTATCATACATGAAGAAAATTTATTTGCAAAGGCATCTGCACAACAACTTAAGGATGTAATGGAAAAAGTTGTTAAGATCGTAAACATGATAATAGCGCGATCAGCATTAATACACAGGCGCTTTAAAGCTTTTTTGGAGGAAACTGAATCGAAATATAGAGATTTGTTATTACATTCTGAAATACGATGGTTAAGTCGGGGCAAAGTTCTTAATAGATTTGTAGAGTGTTTTGATGATATACAAATATTTCTTCACGAAATCGGTGAAAATGATCTCGAACTCAATGATAAACAATGGTTTTTAAGACTTTTGTTCTTAACAGACATAATGAACCATTATAATGATTTCAACGTACGACTCCAAGGAAATAACCACATAATTTTGAAAATGTATGAGGAATGGAAGAGTTTTACTTCAAAATTGATATTATTTGAAACTTGACATAAAAACTAAAAAATTTCATTTCTTTCCCTTGTTAAAAAGGGAGCATGAAAAAGAAAATATCGATGAACGCAATCTAAATATGTTCGAATAGATTTCGGTCATTAAAAGTGAATATGAAAGTCGGTTTCAAAGTCTTAAGAAACATGGAGAAATAATTACATTTATATTAAAGCCCGGTGAAATAGAAGAAAATATTATAAATTTGCAGTATTTTGAATATCTAAGAATTGACAATTTTAGTTTAGAAATATTTATTATCTTTATAGGACTGCTTCGGGTATCATGTTTATTGTAATTTATTGTTTGTAAAACTTCATGTACATAAATCTCTATGGCCCACCAGCGGCCTGAAAATTAAGTATTCCATCTTTATTCTATATAACAGCAAGCAAGATAAGCGGCTGAAATGCGACAAATTTTCCCTTCAAATTAACATTTTTAGCTGTATACGCAATGTTGGGATAAAAAAGGGATCTTCATTATCGACACCCTTATATCGTGTTGACAGGAGTTTCTATTATCCGTCTATCCTCTTATTCATCATGACGACAGTCTGTTCACTAACGGATATTCGAAGTCCCACTGTACATTAATAAAATTCTAATAATAATCCATTAACAATAAAGGCATCATTGCAAAATGTCGAAGTAAAAAACATCGAGGAATGCCACGTCGCTATATGGAATCCTGCTTCGTAGAATACGAAGAGATGATACAATACGTAACAAAGAGATGATAATTTAAAAACTCTCTTTCAGCCCCTAAATGAAAATTTTTAAGAAAAAGGGCTCGCATTTTAAGGATTTGTTAAAACCGCTGGCATATACCAGAAGAAATAAAATTTCTACTTTTTGTTTTTGGCGGGAATTTTCTTAATCAAGCATTTGGTATAATGATTTATTGTAAAAAATTTTAAACCTATTTATTTGCCGGAATTTTTGCTTAAAGAAAATTTTTAAATGCTTTGTTCAATTTTAATTTATATAGGAATGATATTTAATAATTATAATAAAGATTTTATTTTTTTTTGAAATATTAATTTATGAAATACGAATTTAATTATAAATTTAAAATAATAAAAAAGTAAGCTTTGTACCTCATATCTTGTTATTGTAATATTTTATAAAGCCTTTTTACGAAGCCTGAGATGGTCATAGCTATATTTTAAATTACTGAACTTAATGCTTCACATCTATTTATTAAACACGGGAGTAAAAATATTAATTATAAAATTGCTTTAATTTAAGCAGTGTATTTACCTGCTTCAATTTTTTTTTTATTTCAAACAACTTGAATTCAATACTTGATTTTTTCCCCTTTATTTGCAGGGTAACTACAAGGGTACTATAAAATTCATTGATGGGAATTCAGGTGCTGAAGTTGGATGCATTGCAGTTACGTTTAATATACAGCCATCTTCTTGAAAAAAATGAGATTGCACTAAAAGAAGGAAAAAATAATAAATCAAAAATTTATAATTTAAGCACTGTAAATACATAGCTTTATTTGTTATTCGTGTCAAATGCAGTTACAGTATGGCGCAAATAAGATTAGAACAGTATTAGTTTTTATATTGTCTTATTAGATCTTTTCATAAATATATCGGGAAAGTTTCTTCAAATAAAAGTAAATTGCAAAAATTATGAACATAGTTTTCTTAGAACAACTTTTTTCAATCTGAAATATGTTTAATCAAACATTCAGCGATCTTTAAAAAATCTTTAGACTTATGTGTACACAAACAAACACGATTGAAAATCCAGTGTCGAATATATACATACGTAGGGAGATTCAAAAGTTTCTTGTCTCTTGTTTGTTGTTTATATTTTCCATATAAAGTATATGGTAGCATTTCCTCTTAAAAACATGCAATGGCAATAAATGAATAAATTTTAAAAATTCGTTAGAGAAATCGTATGTGTTCTTTTTTGATCATCTACTGAAGTAATGTGTTGGTTTATCCTGAAATGTTTAAAACTGAATGTAGCTCTGTGTTTAAATAGTATCTGAAACAATCCCAAAGAAATGAAAAGAATAATGTTTGGATTATGTGTATGCTGATTTGTCTCCTTTCTATTTTACGATGAAAAAATGGGTAAGACAGTTTCGCATGGACTGAGAAGCCGTAGATTATTCTCGTGAAGGTCGAACATTAGAGGTATTGACATCAGAAAAAATATTGATCGTGTCCAAGAGGAAATATTGAGCGACAGACTTAAAAATCAAGGAGATAGTAGCAAGATTGGATCTAGCTGAAACAACTATTTTGCGCATGCTACATGAACAAACTCTCTGCAAGATGAAGACCTCGATTTCTTTCGGCAATTTAGAAACAACAGTGTGATTTTAGGAACCCTCCCCCTCCTCGTTTATAGTTCAGATTTAACTCCAAGTGATTATTATCTATTCTTCAAACTGAAATCGTGGGAAGAATGTATTGATGATGATGGTATGAAAGAGCAGTTATAGAACATTCTGAGGACAAACATTTCAGATTACCTTTCCAGGGGCATAGATATGCTCATTAAACATGAATCACTCATGAAAAGTGTATAGAGATAAAATGAGATTACATTAAAAATTAAATTAAAATTTTCTCTGTTTCGTTTATAAATACTTCAGGGAAACTTTTGGCTATATACACGTATGTAGACAAAATAACCGAACAGCTAGAAGCAACAAAATTAAGAAAGTTAGAAATATTTGAAATGGAACATATTTCAAATTGCTGAAAATAAGAGTAAAAAATCTTCTTGCACTTTAATTCGCTGGGATTTGCAGGCATATCAATAAAATAACCAATCATCACAATCAATAACCAATACGGCTTTCTAATTTTATCTACAAAGCGCATTAAAAAACTATGGTAGCTTTATTTCCAGTTTAAACAATGCTAAAAAGGAAGGGCCTCAAAACTTAGATTATTAAATGAAAGAGAAAAATTTAGAAACCACTTCAAATGAAAAATATTTCGTTCTTCCACATGTTTAACAGACACATGACTTTTATGAAAGAGACAAATACTATTGGCAAACACAAAATTAAGCAAAAATAAACCTTACGTTGGCGCTGGGCTTAAGAAACTTCACGGGTTTAAAATCAGACAACTAACTTCTTCAACGGCAGGAAAACATGTGTTGAGGATAAAAAGCCAAAAATTACTTTAGGGCTTGCATCTACGTGATGCAGGGTACTCTGTAGTTTGGTTTGTTTTACCTGTTTCTGGCAAAGTTCGCTAGGTCTATCTGGCCAAGTGGAAGGATGTCTTCGCGGAGGAGTTTCTAACGTTATCTCTCTCGTATGCATGTTACACATGCATTGTAACGTTCGTGAAGACAAAATCAGACTGAAAAAATGGAACAGCATTTTGTTGCACAAAAAAAGATACAATAGCGAACTTTCCCTTACATTATAATATACTTTCTTCCTCCCTTCTGCATGCCTTCGTGGTGTAACGGTAGCACACTCGGCGCGTATTCGAGAGGTTTGGGTTCTAGTCTCGGCGAGGGTATTGCACATCTTTCACGTTTCTTGCTTTAATCCTAATGTCTCTTGCTTTTAAATCCCTAATGTCTCTACAGTGGCACCCGAACTAAAAGAGTGGTGAATGATGATGCTTCACCACTAGGATTTGGCACTCGGAGCGTATTCGAGAGGTCCAGGTTTGAGTCCCGGCGAGGGCATTGCTGATTTTTCGTGTCTTCTTATAAATAACCTAATGACTCTACAATATAGCTAAAGCAATTCTGCAGCTCGTACAGTTTAGAACGCTGAGCGAAAAGTGACAAATTTATAAAAATTATCATTAAACAAATCCAGTCTTTCTGGTACCTTTACGAACCTACCAGAAGAAGCAGGCGCCTAAAGGTTTTCATTATTACATGATCAGGAGAAAAAATATTTTTAAGTTCAGAACCTTTCTCAGAATTAGATTCCTTTTCTTCCGTTTTCTTCAGCTAACACTGCTCCATTAGCTTGCATCTCTAAGGGGAATACATGCTGCACCAGTCGTAAGACTGCTCCGTGTTGAGTTTTTCCTTTAACGATGGAAACTTTTCCATCTCCATCAGGAATCAGTTCAGTAATTTTTACTATAGGCCCAAATAAATACTTTTTACTATCACCAACAATTAAAATATTTCACTAATTCTTGGTTCCCTCAACGTCTTTTCATTACATTTTTGAATAAGTTAACTCTGCTATTTTTTCCTAAAATATTTTCTCAATTCATTAAAACGTTTTCTTTCATATTTAGATTTTTTATTCAATTTATGGGAATCCAAGTCGTCAATACCCCTAACACTGGAACAGTGGTTTTTAATTAAAAACATTGCGGGTGTAAGAACTAACTTCAATGAGTTTTCTGACACATATACACTGACGGGCCAAAACATTATGGCCATCCCCACACTTTTCAATGAACTCGTCTTGATGATGTGGAGAGCACGTGATTAAGTGGGAATGGTACTTAGCTGTTGACGGAGAAGGTAAGAAATCATTATTCAACACGGAAGTTCCATTAGTTACTAAAGCTATGCATCTAGGAATTAAATATACGGAGAATTTCAAATGGACGGAGCACATAAAGTATGTGAGAGGAAAGATCCTAAGTGTCATTCAAAGTTTAACACTCTTACTAAATGCAAATTCTAAATTGGATCTACGCCGGAAAAGATACATATATACGACTATCATCAGACCCATCTTTGCGTATGCCTCGCCAGCCTGGGCTTTGGCCAGAAGTAAGGACTTTAAGAAACTTGAAATCACCGAGAATAAGCTACTCAGGGTTATGAAGAATGCGCATTTCCTGGTCTCCAACCACACGCTTCACAAGGATTTACAGATCGAGACAGTGGAAGAGCACCTTTACAATATGAATGATAACTCCTTCAAAAAAGCAAGAACATGTGCTCATATGGCCAAACTTAACGTCCTTAATTACCTCGTTCTAGCAGAAGACTCAAATATCAGACCACTCGCGGCCCACCTCACCCGGGACTCAAATTTCCCCACATAGTACACTCATGGACAAAAAAAATTAGCGCACCAAGAAGGAGTCGTAAAAATGAAACGAAATTTTACATACGTAGTGACTACTTTGATATAAGTGAATGATAAGAAAATCAAAGAAAAAGGATAATTTATTTCAGAGAAAAAGGCAAAAGAACGGAGGAGTTAATACTCCGTTGGACCCCCTCTAACGCGAATGCACGATTCGATACGTCATACAAGTTCTGTATGATGTCTTGAAACATTTCGTTCCGTATTTGCTGTAACCTTTCCTCTAGTTCGTTCAAACTCTTGGGATGCCCAACTCGTCGTCCCAAATGATCCCGGATATGCTCGATTGGAGACAAATCTGGGGATCGAGCGGGCCAAGGAAGGGTAGTAACAGTGCGCAGACAGTCTTGTGACACCCTTGCCGTATGAGGCCGAGTATTGTCTTGTTGAAAAATGGCTCCTGGAAGCCGTTGCATGAGTGGCAACACATGTGGTTGCAGGATTTCATGAACATATCGCTGGGCTGTCATGGTGCCACGGAACAATACTAGGGGTGACCGTGTATTGTAAGCAATGGCACCCTATACCATCACACCAGCTGTGGGAGCGATGTGTTGCTGTACAGCAAAGGCAGGATTGAGGCGTTCACCACGGGCTCTCCACACACGAACACGATTGTCATCACTGCCGAGATTGAATCTGGATTCGTCGCTAAAGACGACCTGGTTCCATTCCGCTGCAGTTCAGTTTCCTCGTGCTCGACACCATTCCAAACGAAGGCGTCGATGGGTGGGCATGAACAGCAGCACACGTAATGGGCGCCGCGTTACCAACTGTCCTTCAGCCAGGCGCATTCGTATGGTTCGAGAAAACACAGGGGCCACTAGTGAAGGTACTACCTGTGCCTGGATGGCGGTCGATGAAGCAGTTGGCTGTACGCGTGCATTTCTTACGATGTGGCGGTCTTCTCGACGACTGGTCTGTCAAGGGCGTCCTGAGCCTGGTCTTCGTGTACATGACATCTCTCGGGTCCACTGGTCCCAACACCTCCTTACAAGACAATCAGAGCGGCATAATTGACGAGCTACTCGCCTATCTGACCACCCAGCTTCCATCATCCCGACGATTCTTCCCCTCTCAAACTGCGACAACTGCTCATATTGTCTTCGAACACGGCGTAATGGCATGTCTACCTCAGCTCTTCCTTTGTAAATGATTCAGTACACTCAAACAAGCTTTGGTTACCTGTTTTATACTCCACAGAGTACGACGTTCAACGCCCTCTACCGGCTATACGTAATGCGCAATCACGCTGCATTTCGAATCATTTGCATATCTCCCCAACATGTACCTTCATTGCAAGTTTCGTTACGATTCCGCAATTATTTCTTGGTGCGCTAATTTTTTTGTCTATGAGTGTATTATGTAAAAACTTTTCATAATATGCGTTCGAAATGATTTTCAAATTCTTCTGAGTCTTATTCATTATCTTTCATAGTTAATATATCGTAACTTGTGTACTATCTTTTAACACTCATTTTGACATCTCACGCATCATGACTTGTTCCTATTTTATTTTATTTTCGCAAAATGCAGACTTGCAGCTCAGTTTGTCTCGCTATTCCCTTGGGTTATGTTTTTAAATGTTCGATTTTAGCCTTAAATTGGCCGGTGATGCATTGTCACCCCCTTTTTTCCTTTGCCTTTAATTATCCATCCGGACTGCCTCACTGTCATGTGCCCACTGGACATTTTGTCAGAAGCCGGAAACATCGTGCCCCGCGCGATATCCCGGCCATATCTGCACGGAACGGTAACAAATCATAGTGTGTTAGATGTGGTGAGACATTTTCTTTTGAATAACCTAACAAAAATTCTGATTTGCCTCCACGCTGCGCAAACTGTATTCAAGCTCACACTTCAAACTTTAGGGGGTGCGAGATGTTCCCCAAAAAGAAACAGGAGAAACCAAAACTGTATCCTAACCGTGTAGTAGAAAGTAAGACATTTCCCCAAGCTCTCTCGGCAAGTGTATAAACGGAAACCATTAATGAAGCAATGGAACGGAGAGGAAAATGCTAATTTCCGGAAGCCAATCAGAATTGAAGAGTATGCAATCTGCTACAGAGGTAGATGGACGTATGCAAAGATGATGGACGTATGCAAAACAGCCAATCGCGCTTTCATGGCAAGAAATATGCAAAAACGGCAGTCTTATAAGAAGCCAGCTTTATAAAGGGTTACAGAAGTTGATTGTAAGTGCTGAAAGAAGGTGTTTAAAACTTTCGTAGAATTGTTTTCAAGACATGCATGTTTCTATGACTTCCAGAAGACGAATGGAAGATTCTGAGCGCTGGCGTGCTGTGGGGCGCATTGAAACAGGACAGTCGATCACAGATGTTGCTCTTTTCTTCAACGTTCATCATTCTGTAATTTCAAGTTTATGGAAACAATTCCAAACCACACAGACAATTGTTCGAAGGCCCGTAGTCGGTCGTCCAAGGGTTACAGCCCCCGCGGAACATCGATATATTGCTATTGTAGCCAAGCGGAATCGCAGAGCGACCTCCACACGTCTGACATCTATGGTTACAGCGTCCATTCGTAAGGCGATATCTGCAGCTACTGTACGCCCGGGCACCTCGAGTTTGTGTTCCTCTATTCGTCCAATCAAGAGGGGTACGATTACAGTGGTACCGGGAACATGTCAGTTGGTATGTGTCTGACTGGGGCAATGTCATTCTCTGGAGCCAGATGACAAGCGTATAAGAATATGGCGTGAACAACGAACACGCAATCAGTCGAAAAACGTCACAGAACATCACGGATTCCGAGGCGGAAGCATTATGGTGTGGGCAGGGATTTCATTAGGATACCGCACCGACCTGCACATCTTTAAATGGGGTTCTTTGACGGCTGTCCGGTATCGAGACGAAGTCGTAGAACCCATTGTGAGATTGTACGCTGCAACAGTTGGCCCTACTTTTGTTTAAATGGACGATAACACACGTCCCCATATAGCTGACATCGTCGATGACTACATGGAGAGTAAAGGGATTGCACGTATGGCGTGGCCAGCATATTCACCCGACCTTAATCCCATTGAAAATCTTTGGGATGGTCTCGGCCGTGCTGTACCTTTACATTTCCCACCTCCAGCCACTCTTATTGATCTGGAAAGTGCTCTACAAGAAAAATGGCGATTGCTCAATTCTGGTTGACCACCTAATTGAATGCATGGTAACAAGGTGTAAACTTTTTAAACAGATGAGGGGGATCACACACCCTATTAATGTTCTTTTTTTTCATTTTATGCTGTATATTTTCACTTTATACATAATTCTGTTCAAGTCTTCAGTATGTCATTATCTGATAACTTGCAAAAATTTAATATTGTTTTCATTTCTGTATATAATTATTGATTTTGTTTTATGCATAAATATTTATGCTACTTTCCTGCCGAATTTTGCGTCAATCAAAGCAGTATTTGTTGATTTTTTCGCATTTTACATCTTCGTGCTGAACTTTTGGAAGTGAGTGTATTTACTCGTATTTGCTGATCTTACTTTAAGATAATTTGAAAGATTCACATTACTAAGTATGCTAAGTTTACGGTGTGTTTATGTTTTCACGTTTCCTCCTTATGACTCACCACGCTTGACCTGGCCTACCCAGTGCTAGCGCTCATTACCTTCACGAGTTCTCTGCGATGCTGGTTTGACAGGTTTGTTTCAGGTACAATCATCTCTTGAAATTTTGTAACTAACTTGTTGTATACCGGTCACATCTTATTCAGTTTCGGGTTGGGATTCGTTCTTTCATCGAAGTCATCATGATTCGAGAAATGGAAGTTCTGATGTAAGGCTTCAAACCTATTGCGGCTCATGCAGCTTGAAAAAAAGGCGTCACCAGTAGAGGATTTATCAACCAATATTGACGTAGTTCTGGCTTTTCAACAAGTTTTTGTAAAATAGTCAAGCCTAAAAAACCCTCAGTTCTTCGCTGATTACAGGATACCATGTTCCCCCCCTTTTTTTTATCCGTATACCTGTTTGTTTAAGCTACGATATGGCTAACTAAATCTTCGTCGATGTACTCTTCAAAGAAATCCAACGCCGTCCATTCAGAGGTAATGGCACAATTTAGAGATGGTACAGCTATAAACGGAAACGATAGTGGCGCTGGAGCATTTGGCTACAGCGCTTACCAGTTACATATAAGATGTATATTGACTGAGCTATTTGAGTTTAAGCTACTACTCGAAATGTGTTCATAAGTCGTATCTGAACCACATTCGTCCAATAGTCTTTAATTTCTGACTCATCTGACAGTCTGTCTGACATTATCCATTATAATACACTATGACTAGTAATATAAGGGAGTGAAATGAAATAAAAAACTCTAGCTTTTTTTAGGATAAGATGCAACAGCCTGATAATCTGGTAATCTGCATCGACTAACTCAATTTACAGTTTATTTATAATGCGGTCACGTCGCTGACTGCACCTCAGGTCATGGAGGGACCAATCAGAAAAGCCGCTTGGACCCCTCCCACAGCTAAGAAAACATGCGCATGGCAAAGTGTCAATTGCCACGCGATATTACGGGCAATGACATTAAATATCGGTAACATTTTGAGCGCCCAATTTAACTCGTTTATAGGAAAATCGAAAAGTCATCTATTGCTGAGATATATCGGGCGCGGTCGTTAAGCGGTTAAGTAAAGATGAAAAAAATTTAGTGTGTGCTAATGTAACGATCTGTGAAGTAGTGCATCGGATATGAGACCAAATGTTATGTGTCCAGAATATCAAGATATTTATGTTTCTCTCTTGGAAAAGGAGTGCAGCGTAATGAATTGATACAGTTGTTAGGATGTGTTAAAACTGAGAGGAAAAAAAAATCGATGGTTTTTTTATGTAAGTTTGTATAGTTTCAATTTGAAGATATGGATATAAGAATCTGGAACAAACCATAGTATATTTATCACTTCCCGAAGAGTTTCTATTTTGAATAACCTGAATCTTTTATGAGTTTTTGCAGCATGTCCCCAAACTGGACTGGCATATAGAAGAGCTGGAGATTAGATTTGTATAAAATGAGTTTATTGTTAGTGGCCAGATTACTACGTCTACCGAGATGGTGTCTCATTGTTGCCATTGTGATATTGAATTTTCTAACGGTTTCATGTAGAACTTGCCGGAACGTTAATTTTTTTATCAAGAGTAACTCGTATTTCACTTGGTCAGCCGATTGAATCTCTTCATAAAAAAGATAGGTTTTGGAAGAAAATTAGTTTGTCATTTTCTAAGCATTATCGCTTTGGTTTTATCAGTACTTATAGCAATTCTCCAAAAAGTCATCCAATCTTTGAGGAGATCTAAATAATGGTGATGAAAGATTTGAACTGTATTGGTTCTCAAGGCTTGCGTAAGGATTGCTGTGCCCTCGGCAAATAAAGCTATTGTAATGTGTGAATCTTTGGGAATATCTTGAGTGCAGCTATTATACAAAAAAGGAGACACTACAGAGCCTTGAGGGACACCAGCAGTAATATTTCTTATAGTTGAAAGAGTATTTCCGATTCTGACAGCAAAGGTACGATTTTTGAGGTAAGAGGCAATAAGACGAATAACATAATCCGGAAAATTTAGCTTGATTAAGTCGAATATGAACCCCTGGTGCCATACCCTGTCAAAAGTTTTTGCAATATTTAGGAACATGATGCCTGTTGAGAATTTATAGTTGAATCCATCAGTAATATAACTGATAACACGGAGTAACGGTGATCAATGCAGTGGAGGTGCTTAAATCCAAATTGTTCTTCAGCAATATATGAGTTAGGCGGCATGATGCGATTCATATAAAACAGAATAATTTTTTTCAGCAATTTTAGAAATTTGGCTAAGTAAACTGATTGAGCGATAACTGTGTGGAAAAGTAGAACTCTGATGAGGTTTAGGAAATAAATAACACTTGCATGTTTCCATACTTTTGGGAAGTAGGAAAGCTGAGTTGATAATTTTACTTAAACATGTTATTGGATTGATTGGAAGATGTTTGAGAGCTTTGGGGGAAATACCATCGTATCCAGCTGCTTTCTTAGTTTTTAGTGAACTGATAAAGTCGCAACAATCTTCGGTGAAGCAAGAAAAGTGAAATTGAGTAGTCCAGGGTTATTAAGGAATGAAGATACTGTACTATTGACTTTTGTAATATAATCGTTATCATAAGGAGAAGCATTGGAAGTGAAAGTGTCTTCAAGAATGCTAGTAAAAGTATTGGCTTTATATTTATCAGGAAAAACAAGTCCATTATTGCGACGAATTGGAGGAATCCGCTTTAAAGGTTTTTTTTAAATTTTCCACTAATGTCAAACAGAGAATTGTCTTCAGTGGCAAGGGTATTTAAGAAGTTGCTCCACCGTTGAGATTTAAATTCCTTGATTTCTCTTCTAATGTTCCTTTGAAGAGTATTAAGATGAGCTTTTACTCTTGGCTCCCTTGTTGATTGCCATAATTTCCGGATGCGATTTTTATATTTAATATGTTGCTTGATATTATTCGGAAGAGTTAGAAAAGTGATTACTGATGAATTTATTGGTAGCAGAATTTAGAGTTTGCTCAATACAGTAAGTAAAATTTTGGATTTCCGTAACTGAATCTTCTTTATTGTTAATAAAAGGGCTTCCAGGAATAGTTTCAGTCAGAATTTGAGAATATTTGTTCCAATTTGTAATTCCAATGCTGCGGCCTAATGAATGAAGGAAACAGTTGATATTAATTTCGAGAAGACAGGATTGTGATAAGAAGATATGCTGGAATAACAGTAGTTTGACAATTGTAACTGAGGTATCTGAAAGGAAAAAGTCAATGATGAAAGAACTGTAGTAGCCAAAATGTATTGGTTCATTAGGAGCATGAATAATATAATTTTATCTTTCATGAAGTCGAAATCTCTGTACCTTTTCCATTGCTTGCACCAGGGTTCCAACATTCGCATTAAAGTCACCTCCTATGAGGGAGGGATAATTACAGTCCAGAAGATGTTCGATTTCTGACATAATTGATCTATTGTTCTGAGCAATATAAATACTGGAAATAAGAAATTTGACATGTTCAATTTCGATTTCAATAAAATTACTTCCAAAAGAAGTAGACTGGTTTTGTTTAAGTTGGTGCTGTATGCTTCTTTTAACATATGTGATAATTCCAGCTCCTTGTCCGATCAGTTCAGAAAGTAGCATAATTCGCATATAGTACTTTGTTTGCTGGTTGCAAATCAGTTTCCTGAATTAAAATATCGTCAGGTTCCAATTCCGAGAACATCACCGCATTCATCCTTTTTGTTGTTTAAGCTATCTGCATTCCAGGAAATAATTTTGATACTTCTTATATTGAGGCTTTCGTGGCATATTAAATATAATTGCAGACTTTGTCAATGATGTTAACTATGATGCTGATTTTGTTCAATAGGAAATTTTTGTTTTTTCATTTCTTTTAGGCCTTCGGTTATTGTTGTCCATATAGTTTTTAATGATCCAAGGTTGAATATTTCAGGAGGTTGAATTTCAAGGAGTGAATAATTTGCTTCCTGAGGTTCAGAGATGTGCGCATTTTGATTGACGTTTGAATTTTTAGTTTCTGATTCTGTGTTGAGAGGTGAAAAATCTTTTTTTGCAAATTCAATGGATTTCTGATTGGAGGTTGGCTGGGAATAAATTTTGGTTTTTTTGCTGCGGTCTTGCTGGGATTTGCAGGATGAGGTCCTTTGCAATGGAAAGAAGTTGCAGATGGATTTTTATCGATTGGACAGTTTTTTGGGTTCACGGTTTCCTCCGCATCGTACACAGACTCAATCTCTGGCACACAAAAGCGAGCAGTGAAAAAAATTGCTAACATCGGTAGCACTGCGGAGGGCCAAGCTTCCGTTTTAAGTATTCAGCAAAATCATTCATATGTCCGATGCGTTTTAAGCCGAAGATTTTTGTAGAAGATTCAGTTTTAGGTACGTGAATTAAGAAAAGAGGCATTGGTTTGTTTTCTTTTCTGTTACGCATTATGGTAAGTTTACTTGACATCCTTGGCTATTTAGCTTTTGAACTATGTAGTTAGTGTTCATCGTAATTGCTAAACCTCTAATCAAGACTTTAAGCACTTTTTTATCTGGTAATAGGAATGTGTATGCTTTTAAATTTGTTTCTTCAATGATTTTGCGGACATTGCAATGTCCGCAAAATCAGGAGGGTCAGTGTGTAATTTTTCACCTTTTAGGGCCCCCGTATTTTTTTGCCCGTTTGTTTACTTAAATTTGCGAGGAATTCATCTGCTTTGATAACATTATCCACAACAATGGGTGGAACTTTACTGCTGTTACGAGAATTACTTTCTGTTGATTTTTTCGTCTCTGAGGGCTTCTTTAGACAATAAGAGATGTAGTTTTTTAATTATTTTTGTTGGGAATTCTGACTATGTTTGACTCAAGGCATTTTCGATATCAATGACAACTTGTCTAGTTGATGTGGCATTGTTAGACAGACTAATTTTATTACACAATATATGAATAAGTTGTGGATTGGAAGATGCAATTGTAGAATTGTTGTTAGGTGTATCAGGTGATGTAGTGTAATTGTTCATGTTCGCTGTACGCGCAGTCACAGAATCTAACTAAAAAAGGGACCTGACATCCCTAAATATCATGCGCACATAGGAAAAAGAGAAAACTAGAAGAAGTTGTAAGCTACTAAAAGACACAAAATCTTTTCTGTAGAGATTTTGGAGAGAACAGGTGAGATTACGCAATCCTTAAGAAAAAGCTGTAGGAGCAGGCCGGCGTACTGGGAACGACAGGCTCAGGAGCAGTTGTCCGGTCGTAGCTCAGCAGCGGACGGCACCAGTACAAACGGCGGATAAAATCCAAGAGTCAGCGCGCAAACGATCGTAGCGGAGAACTCGAAGCGGGAGACGCAGATGATTCAATCTTCTCTGACGAAGTCACCAGCTCGAATGAATAAAATTGATAATCACCTTGACCACACACGGGACTTCCGCCTAGCTGGCAAATGTTTCTGTATACAGTCTTACACAAATATATGGTTACAAAGGAAAGAAAAGTTAACTTATTAGCATATCTGTCTATATATTTATGAATTTTAACAAGGGGTACAAGATTTGGTGGTAATTTCCTTTTTCAATTAAGATAAATAAACTCAAAATGATTATTTTTCAAAAAAAAATAAAATGATGAGTTTAAAGTGAGTTACTGATGAATTAAAGTGAGATTATGCCGCTCCCCAAAAAATTTTTAAAAAGTGGATATTACAGTATTACGTGGATGATGAAAAATGTATTTTATTTACGATGATGGGGCATGTTCACATCGCCTTGTACCGCACACGAGACTTTCGCCTATCTGGCAATTGTTTTTGTTTACAGCGTTACACAAACATATGGTTACAAAGGAAGGAAAAGTTAACTTATATATTTTTCTGTAACATATCTGTCTATATGTTTATTAATTTGAAAAAGAATTACAGGATTTGGTGATAATTTTATTTCTTAATTAAGATAAATAAAGCGAAAATGATTATTTTTCAAAAATAAAATGATGAGTTTAAAGCGAGTTACTGATGAGTTAAAGTGAAATCCCCAAAAATTTTTTAAAAAGTGGATATTACAATATTACGTGGATGATGAAAAATGTACTTTATTTAAAACATTTGATACTTGGATCATAAAAGAAAAGTAGCAAATACACTATCAAGACATCGAAAGAAGTATACAAATTTTTACGCTTATAAATCAGTTAAGAGGAAACTCAGCTTTAAAGTGTGACATGACATTTTTAAAGGTATTTATCATACTTACACATAACACAACCATTTTGCTAAAATCTATATTTTTGTCTTCGAGTAGCTTATAATTTTATAAAACAAATTCACAAGCAAAATCGCTGTTACAAGTTATTGGAAAATAACTAAGATGTGATTTCTGCGTAAATGCTACTATATGAATTGTCATTACCGTCTAACTATGAATGTTTCTTTTATGTGGAAGTGTACTGCTTTTCGATTTGTGCGGAACTGTCGTTGGTGGAAGTACCACCAAACCGAGGGCAACGTGTTCTGGATGCAAACGAAACACACCCGCTTTAGAGACCAAAGCTAAGCAGCACTGCGTCAGGCATAGTGCGGGGATGCCGTCTCCTTCCACTCTTACCTTCATGATCTCGGTGGACACTGAAAACATGAAGGTAAGAAGGAAACTATTACTTAATTCTATGGTTGAAATTGAGAAGAAATATCCGGAATTATAAAATTAAATATTAGGTTTTTTTTTTTTTTTGGTACAGGAAGCTAACTCAAAAAAATTTTTAAATGAATAAAAAAATTTCCTAAACGGGGGGGGGATATAAAAAGTTATATTTTGTAATTTTTATAAAATTAATATTTTTATATGACAGTGACAAACATATACATAATTTAAAACTTTTCTGCTATTGAAAGTGCGTGTAAGACCAACAGCAACGAAAATAAACGGCGGGTAAGAACTATCGAGGACACTATGAAAAAATATGCATCTAAACAATTAGAAAAATATGTAGAACTTTTAAAGCAAATATCAAACTTAAAAAAAAAGGATTTTTTCTGGAAAAAAATGCAAAAGTTCATCATTCATAACATGTATTTATTCTTTGGTATTTCAAAATGAAACTATAGAACTGATGATTACACTTGATTGGAAAAAATGCTCAAGAAACAAAATTTGGTAGGCATGTTTATACATCTGAAAGATGACATCGATTCAAATTTCGCCTATAAGTGTGGCGCTAGTAGCGTCACTCAGAACTTGTAAATCAGGTTTTCTTTAAATGCGTCATGTAAAGTTCGTGAGAGTTTTCACTGACTCCAAACCATTGCCGTTCGCGATTCCAGTGGTGTCAAACCAGTTTATTGGAGGACAGAGTGGAGATCTGTTGTGTTTTCTGATGAAAGCAGGTTGTGCCTTGGTGCCAGTGATAGCCGTGTGTTGGTCAGAAGGAGACCAGGGGAACGCCTGCAACCAAACTGTCTGCGGCCTAGACACACTGGACCTACACCTGGAGTCGTGGTCTGGGGAGTAATTTTCTATGACAGCAGGAGTACTCTCGTAGTTATCCCAAACACACTGACTGCAAATTTGTACGTCAGTCTGGTAATTCAACCTGTAGTGCTGCCATTCATGAACAGCATTCAAGGGGGAGTTTTCCAACAGAATAACGCTAGCCCTCATACCTCTATTGTAATGCTATGTACTCTACAGAGTGTCGACGTGTTACCTTGGCCTGTGAGATCACCAAATCTTTCTTCAATTGAGCACGTATGGGATATCACTGGAGGACAACTCCAGCATTATCCACAGCCAGCACTGACCGTCCCAGTATTGGGAGAACAACAAGCATGGAACTCCCACAAAGTGACATTTAGCACCTGTGTGACACAATGCATGCACGTTTGCAGGCTTGCATTTAAAATTCTGGAGGTTACACCGGCTATTAATGTTGTTACATTAATAGCCAGCATTTCACATTTGAAATGCATTTCCTTGAACTTAAATTAACCTGTAATCTTGAAAATTTAATCAATTAAACATGTTAACTAGGCAAATGCATTGTCCAAATTTCATTAGTCTACAATAATTTTTCCTTGGTGTCGGGATTTTTTTTCCGTCAGTGTAGTTATTTACTATAATGTACAACCACAATAGTACAATAATTTCTTAATGACACTATTTACTTTAGAAGGACAACACTTAAAAAAAAAAAAGGTAACAGACCAGTTACATTCCTAAAGAGAAGGGTGAAAAATTCACTACCAGCCGGAGAAGACACAGATTAAATTACATAATATATGATGCGTAAAACATTTTCTGGAAGAACAACAAAGATTACAGTATTTCTTCATTATTCTTAGTTTCAAGAAAGGCAATTTTTGTTAATTAGGCACTCTCTAAAATACTTCTTATAGTATGAGAGGATAGATCTGCACTTATTTTTCATTTTCACAATTCTTTTTAAAAAGTCAGTTTTTTCGTACCTTGAAAAAAGGGTACTTCCTGATTATTCGCACTCCCATCGAAAAGTCACGCTTATTGGCGACTTTTTTTACATTCGTTAAAGAAATAAAACACTTTAAACTTTCGAGAGGTCTTGTGATTTTTTGGCACTGTTGTTTTCCCCATGTATATAGCAATCTATTTTGACTTAAACTTTCACAAACTGTTGAAACTTCAATGCATCCTCCAACGAAATGAAAATACATGAAGGCAAATTCCACAGTTCCATCAGAATTCGTTAAGACAAAAACGAATTACTCAATGCAAAAAAGAAATATTAATCAGAAAAAAGGGTACTTCTAAAAGTGAAAATCCATGTGTACTACATGCATACCTGGGTTGCCACACAAATACTTTTTGGCGATAATGTGACTTGTGACATAAAATACTTTTTGGTGATATGGTGCGTGTTGTCCCAATACTTTTTCGCAGCTCTTTGGTAGGGCTGCAGGTAATCAAAAAGTACTGAAGAAATTTAGTTCTCTCCAATTTCATAGGGTTTTTCAGGTAAATGGGAACGCTGTAAAAGATATTTTATATACAAAGTGTTTCATATTTCATTAGGAATTTGTTTAAAGTCTAGCTAAGAAAAAGGAGAAAAAATTTATTACAATATGCTTTATTAACATCGTGCTGAACACAGGAAGTCTATATGCGATTTGTAATGCTTTCAATTATGCGGTCTATCAGTTCCATAGGAAGCGAGAGCCATTGCTCTTGCAAAGCAGTTGCAAGTGCGGCAAGGGTCTGAACGGGGGGGGATTGAGAACAGCGTGATCCAACCCACGGCCAGCTTATTCATTTTGTTGGCACTTACTTTTCTTACTAAAAAAATTTTAGTTAAACATTTAGAAAAACAAAAGAACCCTCTTGGTGCTTAAAATAAATTGTATAAACAGAATAAATTGTACTTGTGAAGAAGAAGACGTGTAAAACAGTCGCTAGGGTGCGAATAAGCCGGCGAGCTGCTCTGCAGGGAATACAAAAGAGCAGATTTATCGGGAAACTGCTGACATTGGCGAAGCTGTATATCAGATGAGAATTTCTTTAATTTCTAAAGATGGCACCACCTTACAGTCTTCATTTCTCGTATAACGGCCACCTCGATAATAAGACAGTAGCAATATTGAATTACATCTGATGTATCGAGCAAACGCGATCTTAACAGCTCTTTTAGAATATTGCGTTTATTGGCCCTTGACTTTGCTAGAATTGTGGCGTGGTGATGATCGTGAGAACGGAAGCATGGAGGTGAAAAAGGAAAAGGGGTAACCATTTGTTACCAGAAGAAAATGTGCAGCAGCGCTGTTCGTCTAGCAGTCAATCTTGAATGATGGATCTTCGTGAGAGTAACTTCGGAGTATGCAGGGTTACCTGTCTCGTGATTCAGTGCGGCAATAGAGGAGATCGCGCTGAGAAGGCTGTTGGTGGTTTGTGGATCACAGTGCAGTCTTGTGGGTGAAGTTGAGAATAGTCATGCGAATTCGACGATAAGCTTCACTCTACGACCGTTATACTTCGTGGCGTACATGCTTCCATTTTCACTTTGATTCAGTACTACCTAAAATGGCGGAACTAAACAAACGACGTGTTAAAAGCGAGAAACGACAATTTCAGTCCAAGTGGCAGGAAAGTTACTTTTTGTTGAATATAATGAACACTACAGTGTGTTATCTGTTCTCAAGTCTTAAGTGTTTCAAAGGAGTTCAATGTGAGTGCACATTATACCAGCTTGCATAAATCAAAATACGACCAATACCAGAGGAGTACCAGGAGTTGTGTGTTTAATGATTTGGAACTGAAACTAACTAGAAGAAGAATATCTTTGAGCAACCGTCAAACACTGCTGGTTTCAAGACATCTTATGAGGTATGCTTAGAGCTAGCTAAAAGTAAAAGTCTTTTAGGGATAGTGAGTTTATTAAAAGATGTGTTATAAAAATGGCATCTTCATTTGGACATAATAAGATAGCTAGAAATTTTGAAACAGTTGTCCTTGTCCCTTCAGACAGTAAGTAGAAGAATTAATGATATGGGTAGTCAAGTTTCAGACACTCTAAAGAGCGTTTTGGAAAATATGAATTTTACTCTTTAGCTCTAGATATCAGCACAGGTATAGCTGACATCAGCCAACTCCTTATCTTTGTAAAAACAATAAATGAAGAATTTGAATTTCATGAAGAACTGTTGGAATTAAAATCATTTGAAACAAGCACGAAAGGTACTGATATATTCAACGCACTGGATAATGACATTTCTAAATGCAGACGTTTCGGTAAGTGCTCTAGCATTGCAACAGATGGAGCTAAAGCAATAGTTGGTCATAGAACTGGATGAGTAGGACTGTGTAAAAAAAGGAATACATTGTTTGTTTTTCCACTGCATTATTCACCAGGAGGCTCTCTGCAGAAAAATTAGAAGGCTCAGTGAGACTACGAAAACTGTAGTAAATATTGTAAATTTAATAAGGGGAGGCAAAGCCCAGAGACACAGAGCATTTATTGCATTTGTGGACAATTTGGATGCTGAGTACGGTGACATTTCATTTTACTCTCAAGTGCGCTGGCTATGTGCTGGAACTTATCTGCAACAGCTTTGGATTGAGGAATGAAATTCTTGCTTTCCTCAAAAAAGAAAACACGAGTATCAAGGAAAATTGGAAGAAATTCAGTTTTTAAATAACCTTGCGTTTCTGAGAGACTTAACATCCCATCTAAATGCTTTAAACTTGAAACTATAAGGCAGAAAACAAAATATATCCCAGATTTATGGACATATTGAAGGATTTCGCAAAAATACTTAATGTAATGCAAATTGCATTGAAGGCTAATAAAACGGCACACTTCCCATTTTATCCGCAGCTGAAACAAGAAAATGACACAAAATTTAATATGTTTGAAATCATTACTGATATCAAGAAAGAGCTCCAGGTCAGATTCCAAGATTTTGACTCCCTAAAAACAAAATTTCCATTGTTAAACAACTCCATGGGGACTGAAGTAAGTGAGGTGTCTTAAAGTTTATAATTATAAAGTTTAAATTATACCTTCAAATGGAAATTTGTAATCTTCAGGCAGGTCCATTCTACCAGACTAAAAAGCGTGATGTCACTAAACATTTCTGGAAACTGATTTCTAAAGAAAGTTTTCCCAAACTGCATAAATTCTCTTTGCAAATGTTATCGCTGTTTGGCAGTACACGTGTGTGTGAAAGTGCTTTTTCTGCTCTCAAACATATTATATAAAAAACAAGAAATCACATTGAACTGGAATCGAGCCTGAGACTCATATAAAAAAAGCAGTGCCAATCATCACATTGATTTCTAGACTGTGAAATAAAGTGATATATTAAACTAGTGATTTATATGCAATACATTTTCTTTCTTTAATGTCTCTGGTCCTCACTCTCCTATACTAACGTTTGACTGGTCCTCGAGTAAAAAAAGATTGGACCACATTGCTCTAAAGCATTACAAACGAGCTCCATAGGCTTCCTATTGTCCTGGCATATGGGCGCACATAAGGATCAAGGATCTCATCTCTATAAACCTGAACATTCACGATTCCCCTTGGAAAGATGTAGAGATCTGTGTGTCCACCCAAAGAGATGCCACCCCAAACACAGACACTGTCTCTTGCATCTCTTTCACGGATGATAACGGGTTCCGGGTTCTCCCTATATCAAATAACGCCTACTATCGCTTTCTAGACTAAGCCTAAACTCATCCGTAAAGAGGCCCTCCATTGATCAGGCGTCCAATGGACATGTTGTCGTGCCCACTGCAAACGGCTGGTCGCCTCGCATACAGACCACCTTCGTGAAGCCTTATACACACAATTGACGTTGACGCCAATCTTCCGGTGGTTGCAGCAAGGGGAATCTAAGAAGGAGGGAGTCGGAGTAGCGGTTCCATTCATGCGTGCACATAATGTCAAATATCGGCCATCGGCGCCCGTCGTAGCAGCTGGCCGTCCTTGGCTGAACCTCCTAGATGCCGAATCTATGGTCTGTAATTGCCTCCAAAGTCTATGAACCACAGAAGGACTCACATTTAGATATCTGGCCACTCCTGTTTGACTTTATGCTGCCTCTAGTCTCCCAATGGCACTCCATCGTAGTTCTGCAGGCAAATGATGCCTGGAGGTCATTGTTACGAATTGGCTATCTCAGATTTCTGATGTCACTATCACAGTGAAATATGTGGGCTTATTCTCAAACGTGGACTTTTATGCTCTTCGCAGATGACGTGTTCTGACTGCAGCGCCACTAATTTGCATATTGCAGTTTTATTCAGCTCCTCTTACTTAGCAACATATTCAAATTTTACACGGTTTGGCTTATTTTTGAGGGAGTTATCGCTATTTTTGTGATTCTTCCTTAATTTATGATAACAAGTGTAAATCAACATCATTTGGTATACACCATATTACTCGCATCTTTCTCTCTCTCGCATAATTTTCGCCCTTGTTTTTCAGCATATGATTTATGGTAACAATGTAAAATGTATGCACAAATAGGAAAGTTTTTGTATAAGAAAAAAAGAATATTATTTAAATTGATAAGTCATTAAAATATGTAATATAATAATATTGGTATGTTACTCATTTAAGCTTAATCTTCGAACAGTATACGGTGCACAATTTTCCCCTCCCACTTTTCAAGCATTAAAATTAGTAGGAAAAGAGGTGAATATCCAGTTAACTACGGTAACAACAACATACGTAGGTCTATGAAATTTCATTCCACCTTTCAGCACGCACACCGTAATTTAAAAAATCATTTTAAAAATTAGTTACTAATAATATTTGACATCACTGCATTCCACGAATATCTTATAAAACTCATCCTATCACAACTTTTACTTACAAAATATCATAATTTGAAATTTGATTTTCAAATATTTCAGTATTCAATTGACTCAATTTGTCTTGTTTATTTTAAATTACTAAATTATTCACATTTCCAAAAACTGTAGTTCATATGTACAATGCACAAAAGAAATTATTTTATCCTAATTCAGCAAGGGTAATTTCTACCATATGAACAAAACTCACACGTAGCTTAAAGGTGACTACTAAATTGGTTTAAGTCTCTAGAGGGAAATTACTTAAATATTTCAAAATTAGACAACTTTTTCAACAGCTTGCTAAACCACAATAAAATATTCATTAAATTGAGATTTTTTTTCCACCGAATCACTGAATTAAAAAACTAGTTAATTTCTAGTCATTAAATGCAGTATGGACGGGAACATTAAATTTAGATTATGAAAACTTTGACCTTTACATGTTTTCATTGCATTAAATTTGTTGAGTGCACAGCATTTAAAGTTACAGTATAAACAATTAAAACACATATATATTAAAGTATCGTCAGCAAATATTTTTTAATTACTGCTCCAATTTACAATATTCAACGGCAACTGAAACTTATATTTGTAATACAACACACAGTGGCTCATTTTCCAACCAAAAGTGAAGTTCAATAATTCACACTAAAAACAAATTACAATAATGACACATAAAACATAGACTCAATATTTATGTACAGTTTCATAAACTACTGAAAACTATACTCTCATTAATAAGAGGTTATATTGAAGATTCACTTATCATAGAAAAGACTAAACAGCATATCAGTCTAATATTGATTATCAAACCTTAAACACGTAGAGAGTGTATTGATTAAAACTTCGTATTTTAATACTGCTGTGTTTAAAATTCAATTATTAAATTAAAATTCAACGCTGATATAAAGGTGGGTACATTCAAAATTTGAATTTTGATACCAATCTTTTAATCATACAATAAAAATGGCATGTGCTTCCCCCAGCACAACTTTTATATTTCTGGTGATAGATTCTTTGCACCATTCATTGGACAAGCATATACATAGGTATTTGACAATGATATATTTTATTCACAGTTAGACATGTTTTTGCAAGTTTTTCTCTTTAAAATTGACTGTAAAACTATATACAAACTACCAGGAATTTTTTGATTTGGAAGAATAATTTTCCTCATATATTACCAGAATTTTGCAAATGTTGGTTTACTTAATACATGTGAAAGATAAAATTTTAGTTTTCATATAGTAAGGGTCGCAGTAGTTTGTAAAATATGACAAACCAGAAAGAAGTAATTTCGTATCACAATACATTGAAATAAATCAATATGATAAAAGTAATTTCCATTTCATTTTAAAAGATACTTCATTTGCAACTTTCAAAATAACTATTTGTTATACTATTTTCCAAACATTCTTTACATCTAAGATAAAACTATGAACAATATTAAGTTGATCAGGAAGTAATGCAAATTTTGGCTGGTCAAAATTCAAGTGCACAGAAGTATACTAAAGTGATTCTACAATGAGAATTTTTATAGATTATAATAATCTTGACTGATGATCCATTTTTTTTCAACTTCATTGAATTAACATTTAATAAATTTTATTCAAAAGTATACAACATTACATGTTCAGCTGCACATTTTCCATATCATGCTTTATAAGTTTCACTTGCGCAGAAATGCAAGAAAAGCCCATCCTAACCCCCTCCCCCACCCCAGTACAACCAGGTACTATCAATAAATGCCAATTTCAAGGGTGATTTAAGAAGTTCATAAGTGGAATTTTAATCTCGAGCACAAAACTAGGCTACCAAGGGATGTGAAGGATGAGAGTCAAGTTTGCACTATCACCATTAAAAAAAGAGAACACGCTTCACTATGCATGATCATCAACAACAAACAATTTAAAATGTTTAGAAAAGTTTTGACTTGTGTCTGGGTTCCACATGAACTCACAGATGAAAACTGTCAGCAATAAGCATCAAATTGCACTTCTTTGCTCTCATGAATTGAAGTTTCTTAACATGTATTGTGACTAGAAATGAAAAAAAGTTCACAAAATACTGCTAAAGAATGGTTCAGCCTAAATGAGAAGCTGTCATTTCAAAGAAAAGCCACGATTGCTTACAAAGAAATTTTTTTCTGCATGTGTTTTAAAAATATGATTTCTTTAAGGAGGTACAGATTAAAAAAAAAAAAAAGAGAGAGAGAATAAGACATTCAATTTTCAAGCTAATGAATCTAAAAAGGAAGTCAAATCTTTGAATTATTTCCATAATATCAATCTTTTCCATCTAAATCTAAAAAGATTAAACCTCTTTAACTCAAATTCTAAAAAGACTAATTTTTCTAACCATCCAAACAAAACAAAACAAAACAAAAAAAAAAGTTGTTGCAATTTTAGTGTACTTTCACCCCATGGCAGCCAGTGTGCCCATACACACTCTTAATTTTCTCGATAGGATTCAGCTTTCCATGTTTAGAGTTTATCTGTTAACTCTTGAAATAATCCTCTTTCCTCTATACTTATTTCGATTCAAAAAGTGTTTCTGGAAAAGTGTAAAAAATGTTAATTGCTATTCATAAATCAAATAATTAATCCCATTACTCAAATGTTTTGTCACATTATACTGAGAAAATGAACATCAAATTTCAAGTGAATTATGAATTTCATTTATTAAATTTAATCTGTGTATTTTTAAGATGAAATTGTGCTGTATTTAATATCTTTTGATATTACGATTTCCCCCAACAGATGCACACACTCTATTTTTTTTCGTTGAAAGATTTACGAGCCTTTCAGGATTCCGCTTCAAGAATGTTTAGGATTCGCACATCTTCTAAAAGTAACAAAACTGATTAATTAATGGAAACATCTCTTATCATCAGTTAGATAATTTAACATTCTGTGAAGGCTTTTTTTTTTTTTTTTTGAAAGGGGGGATAAAAATATTCAAACCCTCGTTCATATACAATACTGTTTTGGTGAACAAAAATAGCCTCAACCAAAAAATTATACATCATGGACTGTAACTTCACAGTGAGTTGTAATGATACCGCAATAAAAAAATAAGCAAATAATCTTAAAAAAAATTACCCGACAGTCACATCTGATGATACAGGGTTAATACAGGCTTTAAACACTAAGCAATCTGCACTGATCAACAGCAAATCCGACAGAAGCTTCTTCAGTAGAATAACATTAAACTGCATGTGGCAAAAGTAACTCAACAAAAGTTTAATTATGTTCAAGTCACTGTAGCATTTTCTTTATTATCAAAAGCTTTTATGGTAGTTGATAATGTAACGGATAATTATTCTGCCATAAAATTAAGACAACTTCAAAAGGAGGATTTGAGTATTTTGCCATAAAATTAAAAGACTACTTCAAAAAGAGAATACAAAAATGGCCTAAAAGATGGTCAGAAGTTACAGAAAATGATTAATATGACATTAATAATTAAATTTATACAAGAGTATTTTCCTATCACCTGAAATTTTCAGTCTAAATTTTGCATTACTTTTAACTCAACACGAAATAAGACTTCACAGACAGTATAATGAGAGATACAGAACAAATAAATAAATGCATAAAAAATTAAACATTCAGATAACTTTTTAAAATTAGTTAATATATATTTTAAAATCTGGATGTACATCTTACATTTATAAGCTGATTAACTTTGAGTATTTTTATCTTACTGAATTAACATGATTATTGAAAACCTTGCTTTTAATATATAATTAAACCCATACCAAAATGAAATTAGATATGAATCTACAGCTTTAAAAATATGTTAAACTAGATTAATTGCATTTTATCTAATTACAATGACAAGCAATAGCATTATTTTTATAAATTTTCAGTCAAAAAAGAAAGACGATTAAACAAAACAATCCGGTAAATTTTATACAAACTACAAGAAAAATTTCCATGCATACTTTTTATTAAAAGCGTGATTTATCTTCTATGGTCAAAGAAAAGGAGTTATTCAACAATTTTTAAGTACAAAAGTGTTAAGAAATATTTTACACATTTGTGTATATGACATATTAAAAAGCATGTTCTCAAAATACATTTAAATAAAACTCTTCAGTAATGATGTGCAATTATATGAATATGTGCATAAATAAAAAAGGAATCCAAATACAGATTATGTCAAAGATTCTCAACCTTTTGGGAATCAGGAGACTGAAGAATCACTTAAATCATGTAGCATTTAAAATATTTGCCACAAAAGCAGGAATAAAGCAGCTGATAATATGCAACTCATACATATTACAACAGTATACTTTTCTTAACACATTAAATATTGATTTTTTTAAATACATCTATTAATATTATGGGCAAAAAAAAGTTATCCATTAGAAATCGCACAGCATGAAATTCTTAATATTCTCTATTACCTAGGCAGTCTATTGTTAATAGTTGAGATTTTCTATAGCTTGATGAATTACAAGCTTTATAAAGCTTGAAGCCTACAATAATTTAAGCTTTTCAATTAAAATATTGTTTAATAAGTTTTGCAGGATAAAATTGTTTAAAAAAATATTAAGTGTACTTTGAATAACTATAATCCATCCCATAATTCATGAAATCATTTAACACACCATGAAAAACATTTACGATCCTCATTTACTTAATCATTACCATCTTAGAATTAAGCACATATACAAAGTGATTCAAATATAATAAAGGTTAAAAACAAATTTCAGTGAATTTACAGCATACAGTAATGCAATTCAGCAGAAAAATGTGTTGTTTCTTTTGAAAGAATGTTATCATGTGAATATTGTTATATTCATATTTTAATTACAAGATGCAACGATTAATGCTATTTCCTTATTAGTTTTTTTTTTGGGGGGGGAGGTCTCATCTATCAAAGCACTCTAATGTAATGTGACAATATATTTTTTTGGCAGTCCACTAATATTAGCTCTTAACCTCTTTATAGAATATGATGATCATTGTAGTGTGTATACTCATGTTTTTCTAGTCTGCTGATAAAAGACATTACTAATCCATTTTGTATGAAGTTAATGCTATAGTTTATGTGCGGCAGTGCACAGGAAGTTTCTCGAATAACATATAATAATTTAGAAATTTGGATTAAAATCGATGACAGTGACTATTTCTGCTTATTCCTTCTTTCATGACAATTACAGAGTAATGATGATGATGGTTCGAAATTACATTTTCATCAAAAAGCTGAATGACCAGAAAAAATTTTATGAGGAAATTCATCTAAAATTTATCATAATAAAGGAAGATTTATGGGGCATTATTACAACAGAACCTCAATTTCCACTAACAGCAAAGTGGATTATGAAAGATGGAAAAGCTACAGCAACTACAGGATTATAAGCAATTAGGTCACATCTAAAAGTGTACTACTGTGAAGCACACATAGCATACACTTACACAGCACAATAAAAACTCAACACTATAAAAAAATTCGTCTTTTGGGGGGAAAAAACTGTGTCATTTGTAGTACAGCAATAAATGCATTTACTTTAAGTAACTTACCTGGAAACTATGCTACATTAATAATAGGTTTAAAAATTCGGCCAGAAGGAGTTTAATTAAGAACAAATTGCTGGAGGAGTACACTCATCAAAACTACAGAATTTTATAGCTATGATGCAGAATAAAGATTTAAAATCATATTTTTCCAAGCATAACATTTCAAATGACAAAAATAAAGTATTTACTTGCTTCTTTTGCAAGTGGATTGTAGGAAATATGCCAGATGGAAATCTAAGGACAAATGAAAGCATGATATCAATATACACTCATGTCCAAAATTATCTTTACATCACCAAAAATGATGATATTCAATGAAATATCGAATCAATGTGATCCGTATTTGCGTATCCGTATTTGTATGTGTGAAAACCAAGCCTAATTAGCATTATCCAATCAAAAGTACTCAAACGGTTTGTGATATGGAAATCTAGGCGTTACGTCATCCAAGGGTGAATCAAGCGCTTTACGCAAACTGAATATTTGAGTGAATTTCTGCAACATAACGTTTGATTTCAGTGTGTAGGGACTGAAAGCGGTTTGTTATGGCTTCGAAGTATCATTTGGAAGAATCTGTAAAGTGGCGAATTATCGGCCGTTTAGAAGCAGGGCAGTCAATCATGGAAACAGCCACATGTCTGAATATTTCAAGACAGACAGTCTCTAAGCTATGGAAACAGTTTCAAAATGATGGAAGTGTTGTAAGGAGGCCTGGACAAGGTCGGAAACGAATGACAACTGCTTCTGAAGATCGGTATCTGGCATTAACTGCCCGTCGTAACAGAAAGGCTACTGCTCGCCAGTTAAGTTCAGAGCTTGCAGCCGCCACTGGAACTGTTGCATCACGGCAAACAATATACAGAAGGCTTAATGAAAAAGGCCTTTATGCCAGAAAGCCAAGGGTATGTGTTTTACTGTCTTCACAGAAAAAGAGGGATCGCTTTAATTGGTGTAAAGAACATCAAAACTGGACTGAACATCAATGGTCCCATGTTCTCTTTACTGATGAGTCGCGGTTTAGTTTAACTGGTGATTCTAAACGTGTTTACATCTGGAGGGAGTCAGGAACACGAAATGATCCCTCGAACATTGTGGAACGTGACCGTTTCGGTAGTGGAGGTGTGATGGTATGGGGTGGAATAATGATCGATGGACGTACGCCCCTACACGTGTTCAGCAGCGGATCTGTGACAGGCCAGATATATCGGGATGAGGTCTTAGATCCTTATGTAAGACTTTTCAGGGGTGCATATGGACCTGACTTTTTATTTATGGATGATAATGCCCGTCCACATCGAGCAAACCTCGTTGATGAATTCCTTGAAAGTGAAGATATTAAGCGAATACCTTGGCCACCAAACTCTCCTGACCTTAACCCGATAGAGAACTTATGGGACTACCTTGGAAGAGCTATTGCACGTATACATCCTCCTCCTAGAGATGTAAATGCTCTGAAGACGGCATTGCTGGAAGAGTGGAGATTAATTCCCCAAACTGTGGTTAACAACGTTATTTCCAGCCTTAAAACAGTTGTGATATGTGTGTACAAGGTCAGGGGAGATCATATTCCATATTAAATTCGTAAGACTTAATTCTTTTTTTGAATCATTCCTTTTTTTTCTTAACTCTCTTTGTCACACTTTATTACCATTTTTATTGTTTCATGCTACAATTGTATATCATATGAGGTGATCTTCAATTTTTTCTTTTGCATTTATGTGTCATCATGTTATGTATGATTCCACGAAAATTCATTAAATTATAAGTCTTAGTCTCTGAGAAATCCGTGAATTTATGCATATAAACATAATTTTGGACATGAGTGTAGATTCAAGTGACATTAAGGAATAGCAGCAAGTTTCTAATCACTTTCTAAATAATTTACATGATTAACAGTGCATCAATTCCAGAGTCACAATTAACATGTGTAGTGACAAAAGCCTGTTCTTTAATTTTGAAAACAATCCCAGTCCTGAGTGAATAACTTTGGCTAATGGAAACACAGCGTTTAGTCAAGGAGGAAATTGTTTTTTGAAGTACATGAAATACATATTACAATCACTAAATATCATATTGTTAAGAATGGCAATATAAATAACTTTCAGTTACATGAGATAAGGTTTATATGCTTTCATGGAAAGTGAGTATGCTCTACATACAAAACTCTTACCCAATGCATTTATAATTGGTGCATAAAATTAGGCCACAGAGATCCGGCAGATATTATAAGGAGGTATAAAGAAGATAAGGTTGAGGATATAAATACTCCCTATTCCAGTGTACTGACTTGTGACAATGGTATTGCAGCTACAGCGCACACAGAACTTTATTTCCTGTACAGTCTAGCTTGGGAACTTTCAAAATCTTCAATTTAGTACACAATGATCATTGCAGACAAATGCAAATAGTAACTACAGGTAGTGCAAGATATATACTAGGAGTAACTGGTGATTTTGATAGATACACTAGTTATCTTCTGACATATAAAGAAACTAAAGAGCACATTGCATACTTCATCAAACAAGTGTTAACAAAATTCCGCAAAGGGGAGAATATGTAAGCAAAGACTCCAAAACTGATAAAGGAAAATGGAATAACACATCAGAAAGCTGTTCCTTATTTTCCTCAACATATTCGAGTTTCATAAAGAAATAAATCATACATGAATATATATCATTGCAGCGATGATAAAAGGTGCTAATCTTTTAAACAAGAATTAGGTCAGAGTTTGCACTGCAGCCCAGTTTTGGAGAAAACTGTGATTTCAGCTGGCTTATCTGAATGATAAATAAGACAGCTCCAGCACTTTTTCATCTCACTAAACTAGTTTCATCAGAAACTTCTTTGGATCTTTTAACATTTTTGCTTCATATAATAAAAGCTTTAAAAATTGCTTCTAATTTCTGAATGCATGCCTGTCTTTACCTGCAAAATAAATCCTACAACAAACATTGAAATTTTTAAATGAAGTCCCCACCAGCAAAGGCTTATTCTTTATAAATTGTAATTAATTTATGAGAGCAGGAAATATTTCATTCATGGGGGGGGGACACTACCCTAATTACATGTGCTAGTAACTTCTCAAGGAAAAGGGCACCTGCAGAATTTTCAGAATCACATAACTGAATACAGGAGACAAAAATTGCTCAAAACATCACATCTGTTTTCAGCTTTGAAGAAATGCATTTCCCTTTAACATTCTGCCTGACAGCTGGAATTATAGTGGCATACCATCATGGTCAGAAAGCACTGGATTCATCTTCGCTTCCTTCCAAACATTCATACTGTTTCCAGCACTCTCTCTATTCTCATTAATGATGCTTCAACAATTTTGCTTTTTTTTTTTTTATTGAAGTGGTGGAGAATGATTTTTGTTGCACCATCCCTTAAAATGATATATTATACTGTATATTCAGGGCTTAAATTTAAACACAGTCTGACTCTTAGCTTTTGAGCGAAACTGTTATTCCAACCAGCGTCCCAAATAAAACGAGGTCTAGCATTTAATTTATTATTGAACTACTTATCATAAATTTAACACTTTATTAAATTTTTATTTATTTCTTTGAATTTAACTGAATTATAATTAATTATTTATCAATTTATATTTGTTCCTCTTTTCTGATAACTTTCCAGAGGGCTCTGGCACTAGTAATTTTAGAAATTAAGACTTGGTATTATGACAGCAAATTATTTGCAAACAGACTGCTGATGAAAGAACTTAAAATAACTAATTCCGTATGACAATTGGCACAAAAAAAATTAGTACACATACAAGCATACGGTACTCCGACATATATACAGATACTGAAGGAGAAGAGTCAGAAACTGGACAACAATTTTGCTAAATGAATCATGGTTGCATAAGAAAAAGATAATTTGCTAGATGCAAATACTGAAAGCACAGCAATTAGGCAGGATGTGATATTTATATCAAAACATTCCCGCCTATGAACAAATAAGAGTATTCTGAAGTTTTCACTATCTTGAAAGATAAATTGGAAAAGGACGATATTTCTCAAAATACAAGAGGAGGATATTCCTTAGATCAGCGATTCTCAACCGGTGATATGCAAAGAAACAAAGTAATTTTAACTGTTAAATAAAAAAATTAAATACTCCAACATCTTGTTTAAGTTTTTTCTCTAACACTCATAAATTTATGTGATCTGAGTTTCACTCAAGGTCAATAGCCGCTCACAGTTTTAGAGAAAACCGTTTCTATTTTCAAAAATATTCTTTTAATTACAGACATCACAAAATTTGCCATAAATCATGTTTTTAAAAGGAGTAACAGAAATGGGTGTTGTACTTAATAGGAAATAAAGATAATATCTCATTAATTCTTTTAGAGTTGATTGATTTATTAGCATGACTACACTTTATTCGCCACCATTTCGTGCTTATACAGCTCTATTTTCAATTAGAATAATTTTTTATGTTGTCTCTAAAAGCAGGCATTTAGTCTTCTTGCTTTGTATTCCTTACTTTTCTAAGCAATTTGAGAATATTGCCAAACTCAGATTTTTCAAAATGGAAAAATGACTAGGATTGACTAAGCCCAACTAGCGCTAAGAATACTAAAAAGAAAACTGTTCATAGAAAATACAATGAAAGTTATTTATCAATTAGGTTTACATGGATTAGAGATGATATGGACCCTCAACCTCAGTGTGTTGTTTGCAGTGAACTATTGTCCAAACAAGGTTTGAAACCGTCGTTTCTTAAAAGAAATCTGAAATCTAAGCATGCCAATTTAAGGGATAAATCTGAAGAATATTTTAAGAGAAAATTATCCCAGTTTAAAAATAGTAAACATATAATGAAAGGTTTTGTGACTTCAAGTCAAAAAGCTTTGGAAACTAGTTACCTAGTAAGCCTACGAATTCCCAAGCCTGGGAAGGCTCACATTGTTGAACAAAACCCTACATTACCAGCAGCTAAATATATCCCTTTAAAATTTTCAATGAAAAAGTGGCTAATGAACTTAATAATATTCTGCTATCAAATAATACACTAAGATGATGAATTCATGAAATGGTAAATTTAATAAGGGACAGTTATTCAAAAAATAGAATGCAGCGAGTTAGTTCGCATAGCAATTGGATGAAAGTACTGAAATAAGGAACTTTGTTCAATTTTTAGTTTACATATATTTCGAAGAAGGTAAACAAACTGCCGAAGAGTAAGTATTTTATGAATCTCTTCATGATAGAGCAACTGCAAATTAAATTTTCAATTGAAAGTTTAATGTCTGAAAATTATACTCCTTGGAATAAATGCATTGCCACATGCATTCCAGTGATACCCAAAACTAAATTTACTCACTACCCCATTCATCATAAAGCTTCAGTAGCCAAAAGAATTCCCGAAAACCTGAAAATTGTTTTGAATCAAGCTGTAAAAATTGTTGATTTTATTAAAAGCTGAGCAATAAATTCAAGAACATTTACAATTTTATGCCAAGAGATGGGCAGTGAACATGAAACACTTTTGTTATATTTCTAAGGTGGTTGGTTTCAGAGGCAAAGTTTTAAACTGTCTTTTTGTCTGATCAGAAATTCAAATTTTACCCCGAGATTCAAAATTTGAACTGCCAAACTGTTTATTTAGTGAATTATGGTTGGCACATTTAGCATATTTAAGTGCAATTTTTGGAAAGTTAAATGAATTAAATTTAGGATTACAAGGGCAAAGTGGTAATTTGTTTACCATTAGAAATAAAATAAACACAATGACCAAAAAACGCTAATAATCAAAGAAATGGAGAATAATATTTTAAGCTTTTAACCACTTTTGGAAAGTTTTCTAACCGAAAATAAAAGAATTAGCATCCAACATTAAAAGTCATTGTTTTTCATCGATAAATAATTTCAACGTGTATTTTCCCAAGGATTACGGAAAAGAAAATTGGATTAGAAATCAGTTCTATTCAAATGTACCTGAAATCTTCTCTCGTGATGAAAAAGAATGATTGATAGAAATTTCTTGTAATTGAAATTTAACTGAAGATTTCAAAAAAAAAAAAAAAAAAAAAAAGGAAAAAGGCATTTAAAAAAAAGCTATTTAATTTTTATTGCCTTTTTGCTCAACCTATTTGTATGAACAAGGATTTCCTAATTAAAAGTAGATCCTAATTTACGGTTAAAATTAAGCAAAATATGATCAATCATAACGAAATTGATCTCCCTTAAACAGGCCTGAATTTCACACTAAATTTTAGAATTAAAGTATTCTTACTTAAATTTTGATAATTAAAATAACCAATTTTTAATCTAGTATTTTTCATGTGCATATTTAACACAAATATCCAGTAGGTTGTGCAAATGACAAAATATATGCTTTCTAATATTTCTATTCAGAAATTAAAAAAACAGTTATTGTAAAATGTAATGGTACTCAGGTTTTTCAACTTTTGTTTAGATAGTGTGCATTAGTTAAAAGGTTGAGAACCGATGCCTTAGATAAAACAAAGGTGTACTGCCCGACAGATACAATATTAAATTAGTTCAGTCAGAGAAAGCAGCAGATCCAACATCATATGAAGATAATTCGGGAGCCAAAAAAGGAAAATAAAAGAAGTTAAAACCATTCCGAGACCAAAAGGGATAATGAAAGAAACATTTCCCATTATAAAGCTACACTAATTAAAGAGACCAGCAGAAGTCTGGACAAAAGTCATTACAGAATAAAATTAAAAATCTGATTACATTAAAGTGTTAATTTTCACTATGTTAGTTTCATATTAAGGATTAATCACTAAAGAAGGGTTTGGTACAGCTATATTTTAATCTTTAAGTTTCCCAGATACATTGATTAATGTTGTCTTGCTTTTCAACTAATACTCTTGCAATTCAGCATTACACTAACCTGTTACCAAACAGTATTTCTTTTAAACCTCAGAAGAAATGCATATATTATATTTTATGAAATTTACGCAGGATACAAGCACCATTCCATGTTTCTTTTCATGTAATAACTTGTACTGTTTCAGCTTTTCAATAGCAGTGTTCTTTGAACAGACTTTGAATTGTTATTTCTTGCATGAATGACTATTCAGACCTCAAGGTTTTTGGTTACGTGGCTCCCTGAAGTCATGGGTTCACAGAGTCATTTAATGTTGCTGACCATTTTAAAAGATGTTACTCAGCATCACAGAAAGTTAGTACTGAATTTTATGACATACATGTACAATAAGGAACACCTCCTTTTTGCTTGTTACTCTCTTTTTGAACTAAAATGGTGTTATGATCCATTATTTTTAGTATGAATGGTTCCACAGATTTCACTTAAATCTCATGATTTTTAACCATGAGACTCTGAAGACACGAATACCGGGTTAACACTATCAGCAACATAAAAAAATGCTACGTGATAGCATACATAAGTCATTTCTACGAAAATGTTGCTTCTGCAGTAGATACAATTTAGCCCATATTTAGGCCTTATTCAATAACAATGGTTGTTGTATTCAATATTTATTATGAGGTGCTTTGCATTCTCTAATGAAAAAAGTGCAGTCTGGTGGACATGAATTTACAGACTTCCTAAAAATATGAAAAATAAAATTCCTTTAAAAAGTATGGTTTTATTATTTCTGTTCTATAAACTGTGAAGTCAATGAAATATAAACTTTTTTAATGTTTCCTGAAATTTTATATCAGCCTGGATACAAATAATCAGACCTCTTGAAATGATTTCTAACCTAAAAATAAAAGCACTAACAACTTTTTTTTAGTCATTATATTCAGGTTCACAACTTTTTATTACAGATACACGAAATACCTTCCCTTAGTATTAAATCTGCATTATGAGACAATGTAGGTAAGATTTGTTAGGGAGAAACTGACTAAATTATTAAAATGAAATTAAAAAATTTGTATACTCAGGAAGTATTTTTGTGGATTTTAATGCTGCTAGAAATATCAACATATTTTAGGAGATAAATAAAAACATGTAGATTGTTTCAATGAATAAAAAATATATTTATAAGAGTTCTTACTGAGATTCAACTTTCTCGACCAAATGGAACAATAACGAACTAGCTATCAAATTAATAAGAGTAACTGAATACTTTCATGCATTTATTACAAAATACAATGAAATAACTAACATTTTCACAATTTATATAAATTTTTCCCACTGCAAAATGCATACTGAGCAACCATGATTTCTAAACCAGTCTTTTAAGCACCTAAAAAAAATTCTCATACTTAAAAGTACAAGTTAAATAAATGTCACAAAAATTTACACTTTTCAATGTGATTTATTTTATACATAATTCATTGCACTAAGTATACATGATTTATATGGATTTTATTTATTATTGAGCAGTTACTCTGCACCTGTAACTGATTAATAAAATTTAACATAAAGTCCATAAGCAGAAGTTTAAAAAGGTTGAGAACCTTCATTGACCTTCATTCACATTTTAATTTCCTCTTCATTAATACAAGGGGGAAAAAGAAATTACAACACAGAATGTCACCATTGTAAACAAAGAACAGTTTTTTCTAAGGTTAAATATCACTGTTCAATAAATAATTTAAAATTTATAATTTATTAGAAAATTATATGGTATGCCATATTAAATATCACTATTCAATAAATAATAATTAAAAACTCATAATTCATTAAAATTACATGGTATGTTGAGTAATTTTTAGCTCTTTGTATTATACAAAAATATATATTCTTTAAAACATAAATATTTTAATAACACATACACTAAATAAATGTAACAGAAGTCAAACACTCTGTATTGATAGGATGAATTTAATGAAAATAACCAATAAAATACTAACTACATGAGACCTAATATTTAAAATTCCTTTTGTGTGACAACAAACAGGAATACAGCATGCACAAAAGGAAGGAACTGATAATAAATTTTTAGAAAAACTTCAATCTATAACACAAATGCTTTCTTAAACTGTTAAGTTTTATTTTCAACAAAAATAGACATTATCTTAAATTGGCAAGCATACAGTGAGTAATGCCTTCTAAATCCTTTCAAACAAATAAGCTTCAGGCATTCAATATTGAAAACATTAGAAATCTGACAGCAGAACTTTTATTTCTACAATGGATGTACAAGATGTACTATTTACAGTGGCTTTTATTATACAAATTTGCTGTAGCAAATAAAATGTGGTACCATAGTTGAAGATGATGCACCTTACAGCTTTAGCTGTATCATTACAAAGAACACACTAGATAATCATCACTTGGCATCATACTTGTGTACTTCGTCCAGCACTTACAATCGGTTTAGCCCACTCAACAAAGTCATCAATTAAAACAGGCCAAGCACCTGTAGTGGGAAAAAAACGAAAGCTCAGCACAAGCATTGTTAATGAAGAACTGCGAAGGGGATATTAAGCATTATAATATTTTAAATGTTTTACGTAATCACTGGCACTCAATTTGTTTGTAGTGTTAAATATGGTACCTGCTCACATACAGTATATAATACAAATGAATTGTTGGCTAACACCCTGTGATTTATCATTCTTACTGAAAAACATCAACTGATATTGAATTCTGTTGTCGGCCCCCTGTGTAACGACATAAAACCATATACAAGTAACCTTGTGAATAGTTATGGATAGAATACGGACTATACCTGAACCAAGAGTGCTGTTATATTTAGTTCTATCACAGTTTTGACAGAGAACACATCATAGGATGAAATCTACAGGTCTCATAACCCTCCCTTACCATCAACATCTTGTTCTGAATCAAAAAGTTTTAAGTACCTCCATTTCATAACGACAATATACATTCACAAACAACAGTGCTTTACCCAGAATTTTAAGTTTAGATAAAACAGCTTATAATGCAGCTACGAAATTTTGAGCAGCATGTTGAACGTCACATTGCCAGCAATGATTGTGCTAATATGTTATTAAAATGCAGCTGATTCAACTCAGAATCAACTACAACGGAGCTGACACTGAATTCATATCATCCAGAATGTCACAGTGAATGTTTTAGCCGATGATATGCAATTCTATTTCATTTACCTTCTTCATTACTTTTACAATTCTTCCGTCAGCAGGCATGTCATTGCATTTGGTACTATAATAGGTTCTACATGTTACCTTTTCATTATGACATAATTTACAATGAAAAAGGGAGACACACTTTGAATACCCTAAAGAGATTTCTGAGGTTGCAGCACCATATAATTCCTCTGAGCTTAAAGTTAGTATGTTTTGCAAATTTCACGCCCTGCAAGCAGTCAAGCATTAACCTTGCAAATAAGTATAATAAAAAAGGGTTTGGTTTTCCAGATTTGGCACCACATTACTTGCTGTTAATTCTCAGTTAACTCGCTTGCTTACATGCTGCAATGCTGTAAACTTCCTTTACATAATATTTTGCTTAGCTATTTTTTTTTTTATTTTACTTAAAAATACCTTAAAACAATTGCTATTGAACACAACTTACATTCAAATACCAAGCTACTTTTGTAGCTAATAACTTTCTCTTCAAAAGAATACCACATTCCTGCAGTAACATACATAGAACAGTAACATACATTATCACAACAAAAGTTTGACTCACGTATACCTTTTCCTGCAAGTTTAAGCTCAGTCTGTACCATACATGGTCAAATTTACTCTTCAGAAGAGATGCCTACATGCATATAGTACTGATGATAAAGTATTTAGTCAAAATAGAACTTTCTGGGATTACATGGTTTCAAATAGTTGCTTTATATTGAGCACTAAAAAAAAAAAAAAAGAGTACCAGTATAATACTATACCCTCTGCAAGTTTTCTATGTGATAGCTGAACTGAAAAACCTAATGGTAAAAAATGCCAATCTATACTAAAAAAATCATGCAAGACACTGATATTATCAGTATGCAACAAGTTTAGTATCTCTGAAAATAATATCAGAAAATTGTTTTAAAAACACGTTCTATACTGTATAATGTAATTCACCAAAATGTAATCCACCAGTCTATTAACAGTTATTTTAAGTTTTGTATCTTTCCTATCTTATTCTAATTTCAGCTTACAATTTCCTGCCAGAATGTAATTTCAGAAACACAGTAAATGCAAATGAGAGAGAGAGTACTATTTAAGTCGATACTTCAATGACTTCTAGAGAGAGTCTGATTCCCTGACTAGTTCACATTTGCCTTTGGCTAATTTCTCTTAGTTACTACGTTCAGCCATAACTTAGGCCCTTGCTTGGCTTCGCCGATTTAATTAACACTTAGGGGCCAACTAGTTAGATTTCTGATAGCTTCAGCTATATCTTTTAGATAGCTTAGTTAAGCTAGTTTAGTTTAATTTAAATTTATTATTATTCAAGTTCAAGCCCGAGCGCAGGCTTTGTGTACCTCCAAGTTCCAAGTAGGAAGTGTTTGTAAATATACTGAAAAATAAAGGGTTGTGAACCCTCCTTAAGTCTTAAGTATTTTGTTCACACACTTAAGCGATTATTCACTTGTTAGTGTTCGTGGGGTTCTAAGTCAGAACTTTAGAATTAAGTAAGTAAAACCCCACAAACCATTAAAACGAAAAGCAATTCTCATACCTCCCGCTTTCTCCACCTTTCAAGAAATCACTGTTTATAACAATGGCCCTTGTATGCAGTTAAACTCATTTCTAACCCCCTTTCAAGAAATCACTTACTGGCCCTTGTATGCGATTAAACTCATTTTTAACAGGGCCCATTTACTTACAAAGGGAAGGAAAATGCAAGCTGCCCAGATGGTATAATGGTTAGAAGAGACTACTGTGGTACCGAAGAGCCCGAGTTTGAATCCAGAAGGCACAGATGTTTGTAAATGTATAGTATCTTTGCAGCACGGAGGCACTCTAAATATATAGCGAGCCGAAAGTCCTCGAGAGGTAGGTGGACCTCAGACCTATCTCCTCGGGGTGCTTTCCATCAAAATTACAGGCAGAACTGAGTGAAGTCATACTGTCACCTATATTGTGCTCAAGGCTTATGATAACAACAGGTAAAATCTCGATATCCTTGCAACGATGAATTTCATGAGCTTGTTCTGATTTTACTGTTAGATAAGTGAGAAATGGCACAACAACAACACAACAAACGAAAATGCAAGAAATAATGGTCTGAACTGCTAGATGCTTTCCTTATGGAATGAAACTTCAAAGTGCAGCTGTTTAAAAGTAAGACCACTTAGTGATTTCCTGAAGGGAAAATTAGCTTTTGTTATATAAAAACAAAAATTATTACAGCAAATCACTTTCTTTTTTAAGAAAAGAAAAATTATTTGGGTATTTATTATGTAAAAGTCCATGTTATCTTATAAAATTCCCTTCATAAAGAGGTTATACAATTTTCTGTTAAAGTCTTGTTATCAAATTAATCTTTTTGCTTATTCATATATAATCTATAACAAAAAAATCGACGCACCAAGAAGGAATCCTCACATTGCTTTGAAATTTTGTATGCATAAAAGTTTTGACTTTTTGCTGCACTGCGATTTAGGATACTTTTCAATGACTGACAAAATGCCTCACCAAAAGATTCGAGCTTATTACGAGCAACTGTCAGACTTTGAAACAGGCAGGTTGGGCAAATTGGAGAATTGCTCATGATACGAGTCTCAGCGATGTGGCGATTAGAAGATGCTGGCAAGAATGGGAGGACAATGGCAGATTTCAGCGTCATGATGGTAGCGGTTGACTTATGGCTACAACAGATCGGGAGTACAGAGTGATTGTCAGATGTCACAGCACTTGATCAGACATCAGACATGAGACCCAAACACGAGTGCCTACCATGACCATTCACAGACAGCTGACAGAGCGAAATCTATGCTTGTACCGACTGTTACACCACCTGCCACTCACGCCTACACACTGTCGAGCCAGATTACAGGACTACTTGGCTCGATCACGTTGGAATGATGCTGACTGGGGGCGTGTAGTCTTTAGCGACGAATCCCGCTTCCAATTGTGTTGTGCCGATCATTGAAGACATGTCTGGAGATGCCCAGAGCAGAGCACTGAACCTGTGTGGCGTGCAATAGTTATTGCACGCCACACAGGCCCTCAACCAGGAGTTATGGTCTGGGGTGTCATTTCCTTTGATAGCCGATCCCTTTGGTCATCAATAGAGGCACACTTACAGCACAGCGGTACATTGACAACATTCTGAGACCTGTTTTGCTACCGTTCCTTTTGCAGTACCCTGGCCTTATTTTTCAGCAAGATAAACCGCATATGGCCCATGTTGCTATGAACTGTCTTACAGCTGGTCAAACACTTCCTTGGCCAGCCAGATCAACAGATCTCTTTCCCAACGAGCATGTCTGGGATATGATGGGAAGGCGACTGCATCTACCAAGAAATATTGATGACCTAGTGTGACAACTGGATCAAATTTGGCAAGAAATACCACAGGAAACAATCCAGGAGCTTTATCAGTCTATGCCGCACCGTGTGGCAGCTTGCATCCAGGCTAGAGGTGGGTCAACTCCTTATTGAGCTCGTTACTTTGTAACTGTGTAACTCTGAAATAAACCATTCAATTATTCTCAAATTTTAACCATTTTCTATTCTGTACATAATCTTCCTATCCACCAAATTTTGTTTCCATTGGACAAATTCTTGGTACGTCAACTTTTTGTTACAGAGTGTATATTTTTACTATTTTATATTAGTCTTGTCGCCGCCAAGACAGTACAGTGTTTAGGGGAGCGGACTGCAATACTAAAGGGCCCGGGTTCGAATCCCAGAGAAGTCATGGTTGTAACTGTCTGTCTCTTCATAGAAGGCAAAGGTGGCCCACCTGTTAGGTGCTTCCATAATAAAGTGACCAATATTCTGGCCTTAGTAGTGGCCAAGCCGAATACGGCTGAGGGCCCGCCATTGGTTAAAAAAAAAGAGAGAAAAATTTAGCATTGTGTCCTTTTCTTTAAACATATGAATTTTATCCTAAGATTTTATGAACTCACTATCTTTCTTTATAAAAGTTCATAGTTTTGAAAAATGCACAAAATATTATGCAAGTACTATAATACACAAAAAAGTTCTACACCTGTTAAATTTCCTTGTAATTTTTAATTTGGTCTTATGTATACATATTCAAAAACTTCAAAATATTCCCCTTCATGAGGTGTTTAAAAAATAAAGTTTAACACTACAGAAATGATTAAAAAAATTAAACTCTATGAAAATGTTAAAATTTTGCTTAAAACATACTGGTAAAGGAAACTACAGTCAAGAAACTAGAGTATCAAGCATTTAGTTTAAAAATTACTTCATTTCCGTATACATTACAAATTGCATTATTCTGTTATCTGATTGTTATTTAAACTGAAGTATAAAAAATATCAACAAAATCCAACACATGACATAAGATTACTTTTGAAATAATATATTGCTGCAAAGTTGGGTAAATATTTTAGCCTATTTAATTGTACTTGTGCATTGTTTTCATCTAGTTACTTGTTGCATTATAGATAGATCTTGTGATTCTGAACCTAACAATATTTAAATAGCAAAAGCAGCTCAACTAGAATTATTTTTTTCAATTGGTCACCTTTCTGAGTTAATCAACCTCAGTCATGTTATTGGCTTGTCAGTATACATCTGACTTGCCACAGTGTCAAATTACTAAGCAACAAAATTATTACAGCAGGATTTAATTGATCTTGTGATTCTGAACCTAACAATATTTAAATAGTGAAAGCAGCTCAACTAGAATTATTTTTTTCAATTGGTCACCTTTCTTAGTTAATCATCCTCAGTCAGGTTGTTGGCTTGTCAGTATACATCTGACTTGCCACAGTATCAAATTACTAAACAACAAAATTATTACAACAGGATTTAATTGATCTACATTATTACAGGGTGTTTCCCAAAGGACTCCTAACTTCGAAAATAAATAACTCAGAAACAGTGATAGATAGAAGAATGAAACTAGTTATATGTTCACTAAAAAAAACCCATTAAAATCTAATACAGAAACCTAAAAAATTTAATTGCAAATTGCGTTGACAGATATTCTGCAGGTGGCATCACAGATCCTTATAAAGAGAGCTTATACAAATGCTGAGAACGATCCATCCACATTCCTTCACCTTTTGAAGCTTCTGTTGCTACAGATTATACAAAAGGCTGATGGGTCCAAGCTTCATCTGCACTGATGAAACTCATTTCGCAAACGTATTTGTATATATGGAGAATGATTAGTCATCGAAGATTTCATCACTGAAACGCGACCAATATTAGCGTACAGTGAAAGAAATTCCGGAGGTGATGTATTCCGTGAAGAAATTTATGTTTATTGTGTTAAGAGTATTACTGATTAAATTATAGCCCTACTACCCCAAGAATAAGTTTTTGAATGCAATTTCAAGTTGAAGAAGGCTCAGATAGGAAAACAATTTGTGAGCTATTCAACAAGTTTCGAAAGACTGGCTACATTGGCAATGCTTTAGTCAAAAACATGGGCTCCACCCACTCCATTGTTACATCCTGAAAATGCAACGAGACCTGCTGCAGTTATTGAGCATCATCCAAAACAAATGTGTCCGCAGACATGCAGCTGAATCCGGAATAGTGCTATCCAGCACTTACAGAATCCTGCAGAAGACATTAACATTTCCGTACAAGATTTAATGTCTGCAAGCCATATCAGTTTGAGCTGAATGACAAAGAAAGGATTTCGTAACGACATGATTGGTGGTTTTGGTTTCGATCTCAGCCGAATATGGTTTACAACCGAGGACGATTTTCATTCGGATAGTGTATTTAACACACATGATTGGTGATTTTGGGGTACCGAAAATGCACATTTGTCTCACGCACAAACCACTCTATTGCCCCAAACTGTTCAGCTGCAGTCTCTGGCAAAGGCATCATTAAGGTCCTTTTTATTGCAAGATACAATGACAACTGACTGATATATTGTGCTTTTGAAACAGCTTGTCGCCACTCAACAAGCGTTGGATGACAGACTAGAAACGGTATGGTTCATGCTGATGGGGTTCACCCATAAAGTGTTTTGACTTTCTGGATGAATACTTTGATGATAGAGTTACTGCAGTGAACTATTCAACAGTTAAGGGAAAAGGAATGGACTGGCCTCCTAATTAACCTGACCTCACCCCCTGCAATTACTTTCTGCGGGACACACAGAAGGACACTGTTTACCATAACAATTCTTCAACATTTTATGAGCTGGAGAGGCTATTTATCAAGCTTATGCATCACTTTCCCAATGACAGATTACAGAGTCAGTGAGAAGTTCATTCAGCATTTGCGAAATGCCTGTTGTGTGAAAGGTGCACATTTGCTTCACTTTTATGTGAATGCAACAAGGGCTTGCATTATCCACTGTGTACAGCCTATTTATGGTTATGACACCTGCAGCACCATTTATTGGCATAATTTATAACTAAATTTTGATGTTTATATATCAAATTCTTACAGTTCTTTCTTTTTTTTTTAAAAAAAAAAAACATGCCACTGATTTCATGCTTCCATCTATCATCATTTCCAAGTTATTTATTTTCGAAGTTAGGGTCCTTCATGATGCACAATCTATCGTCCCTTATACGAGTTTCAAAGAAATCCTAAAGCAAAATGCATTGTATATGAATTTCTTGCTCCACTGTTTAAAGAAAGTTCACCATAGAATGGGATTCAAGGTTCAAGTCTTTATACCACTTTAACCGTATTTATTTTGTCTCTAAACTATAAAGTTGATTATAAAATTATCAATAAAACTTAAAACCATATTGGATATTAAGAAAACCACAGCCTAGATACATTATCTATAAGCCAACAGCCAACATAAAACATGGTTTTATTTCTTCTGAACTGTTCTGTTATTTATACGAAGTAATGAAATGTTTAATATCAAAGAAATGAAAATCAAGGTTTCAAATTTGTCATGCCAAAATTAAGATGCAACAATAAGAGAGTTTAATTCTGCTAATTATAAGATAATTAATGTAAAGGAACATATATTAAAATTTCTTTCAGCTGAGTCTCAGGTAATTGATATGAAAGAATATGTGTTTTAAAAGAAATTTGGCTTTGCCAAAGCAATTTTAGGAACTATTAAGTCAGTTATGTGAAGAAAGTGAAACAAAATGAAAATGCTTGTTGTTGCAACTGATCTTTTGAACTAAAAATTAGCCACAAGCCCCAGTTATCCAGTTCACAAAAATCAATGCATTTAAGTCACTCACAACAATCGATAATGGGTGCTGGACTGACAGGTGAAATATGAAACAACACTAAATTATACTAATGATAAAACCGTACTTTAAAAAGTATTAGCTGGCATTTGTGACTGATAAAAAATTGTTTTGGGATCCACAGCTCAGAATAGCACTTACTGGGAAGCCTTAAATGGGAAATTAGCTTATATTCATGTTATACATGGGGAGAAAATATTACATGTAACTTGTTCGCAAAGAGCTGATCCTGGCACAGAACAGAACTCAGCAGTCTTATCCACGTGGCCACAGGCGATCACAAACATTGACTAGAAATATAAAAAGCTTAGAACTAAATATTTATCGGCAAGGAATAGCCTTCAATGTCAGAAATATCTATAGGATAGTTTTCTACCCTTTATTTCAGTACAGCAAGTTACTAGAGGGCATTTATTCAAGGAAAAGAATGCTGTCATCCAAACGTTTTCAGAGAAAACTACATTTGTATTTATGATACAGATAAGTAAAATCACGGATATAACTCATGCAGTAAGCCTGATTGCTAGGATTCATAAGTACATTCAATTACCAACAATCTTCAGCAGTCTTATGCATTCAGCCATGCAGGAGCAGGAATTATTATCAGAGGAAAGGATAATGTATTGACTCAGGTTAAAGAGAAAAAAATTAAAAATTATGATTTCAGGATTAAAACCAATAATGAAAATACGTTCGATGATTTTATGAAAGAAAAATGTTTTCAAGATAAATTCAAGTTCTCTTTGAGTTAAGTTCTTTTTAGATATACAGAATATATTAAAAAAAGTCACAGGATTTTGAGATAAATTAATTGCAACGGCAAATTATTGCAAATTTATATGATGAAACCACAGCTCATAGTAAAATATGAGATGAGAAACGAAACTTTTTGAAATAGCTAAATAAAGCAGATTATTTTTCATGAATTCAAACTATTTATTATAATAGTTTAAATGCAAATCTTTAACACTTGAATTGACGAGTAATAAATGCTAAGTCAAAAATGTAACTGATTTCTGCGACACCAAATGTGTTCTGTACATAAAAGTTACGGTCAGATGTAGCATGCAAAACAAACTGTTATACGTCAAGAACTGATTATGTCCTTTCTTGTTTCTATGTATCAGTTTCATCAGTATTTCTGTAAAAAACTTTTTAAATTACTCTGTTGAGAATTTAAAGTATATAGTATTTGTTATAAGTAGTATTTTTGTTCTAATTCATATTTTTGCAATTTCTACAGATTATGACTTTTATTCTATAGATTTTTTTTATTCATAAGCTATTGCATTAAAAAAAATCTTAATGTACTTCTGATTCTTCATCTCTGACTGGTGAAAAACTGATGCCATTGGATTTAGATGATTTAAAGAAGGAGCTTGTAATTTACTATTGAAATACTCAAGTGATTTAAATTTCGAAGGCATTTCAACAAAAATATTTAGTTTGAAAAATTCAAATTCTCAAGACTAAAACAACTATAAGACCTTCTAAAGTTCAGTTTAGTTCAACCATAACCATATAAAACTCTGTTAAGAATATTCTTAACATTTCCAATCACTTTTGCTTCATGAACAAACATTGGTAAATTTAAATTAGTAAAAAGTAGTACAAGAATCTTAATTTAATTGGGGAGGGGAGGCTTTCAAACACAGGTATTCTGTTTATAGAGCATGAGTTAAGTAAACAAATAAGTTTAAAAAAATTACTGATGTTTCTCTGATAAAGTCAAGAAAATTAGTAGAAATTTTCAGAATTATTTACTTTGATTTCAAAACTTATGAAACCTTTTCATTTAAAACTATAAATATTTTGTATATTATTTTCTGGATACAAAAAGCTATGATTAAAAATTCTTGCAAAAGTATTACAATTTAAAACAGTTACAATAACTGAATACAAAAGTGGAGGAGCTTAATTTGCACTAGATACAGGGATGCTGAATTATACTCTTGAATCAGGTGAAAAAATACTTATACACCCCTGCCCCAGGCATCGACGACAATTTTTGTTGCCAAGTTGCTGACATTTGGCTGTTTCTCACCAGAATGGAGACTTTCTTGTAGTTTAGGAAAAATTCATTTTCCAAAGCTGTAGGAGCAATTCTGCAGCTTACAAGCCCTCTAGAACACAATATTTATATGGTTTCGACAGCCAGCATTCAGTCATTCTATTAGCTCTGACAGAATGCAGTTCAATTTCTGATGAGGGTTTATCTAATATATGCAATCCCCTTGACTTATTTTGAGCCATTACGTTTTGCCACCCACTGTTATTTTCCTAACAAACTGTCAATTTCTTCCTTCTAATCTGGAGATATTATTTAAAAAGACGATTACAAACATACAGTTCACACTTTTTTAATTCTAAAATTCAAAAACCGGGGGCTTCTTTAGATAGGCAGCATTTTATGCTGCTTATTAAAAACTAGAAAGTAACCCTTTTCAGTGATAATTCAAATGGATATCACAAAAAAAAAACTTTTTTGGTAATACAAATATATAGAGTAATCAACACTATTTATTTGCATATCCCCTTCCCCATATATTATTAATTTCAGTCTGAAAATTGAGAAGAAAACTTATAATTTTCCTATATTAGATTCTGAAGGGACAGAAAAGAAGTTATGTAATTATACTGTGTTCATAAATAGATACATTAAAAACCACCTATTAATTATTGTGTTCAATACCCTTTAAAACTATTATTACTGTGCATACAGTTAAACCCTGTAGGGCAGTCAGCTTATAATGAATGACCTTTTTGGTCACATCTAATTTCCTATACACTTGATGTTTTTTCATACAGCTATAGCAAACTTCAAAATATGTAAAAATTGGAGATAACCAATATCTTGAACTCTAAAACTTGTATTTTAAAAAATTGTCCCAGAATTCCTGTAATTTCGAGCCGCAAAATTTCTAACTGCTAAATTCTTGCTGTTTAAAGTATTAGAGTAATGGAAAACACTTTAGGATACTGTTCTTTTATTTTTAACCCCCCCCCAACCTTTCTCTGTGTTCAAAGTAAAGGGCTAGATAAAGCAAGTGGAATACCAGAAAGCAATAAACATACCGTAGGAGATCTTACTGTATCACACACTAACCTAAAGAAACACTGATACACTGGGAGAAAAAGCTTGACTCAGTTTATCGATTCCATCTGAATTCATCGAATGAGCTGTCAGACAGTACTACATTCAAAGCTGATGCTCATATATAACTACAAATGTGTATTTTAGATGGAAATGTGTAAATGGAGCGACAGGCCTAATACATGACATCCAGACACATTTTGGTATTTTAACAATGTGATAGCTTTTTTTTTTCAATCATGCCACAATAATGTTGTTACAGGCGAAGATCCAGGTGATAAAGCTATTGTCACAGAACTTAAATGAGAAATGGTGAAGCGAGGATTCTTCTTTTGATGGTGATGAAAATACTGAAGAAACAGAACGAATGGAAAATGAATTTCTTACCACAGCAGATGCTGACAGTGATGTGTGTCATTTATGAAGTTTTTATTTACATAACTATAAAACTGAAAGTAACAGAACTTTTCAACTTGGGGCAAAAGTATGGAAAAATTTCCCTGCAATCTGCATCAAATGAGCAGATAATTAAGATTATTTTGGTACTCAGAAGTTAAGAAAGGTAATTTTGTCAATATTTTGTACTATTCATTTTTATTGTTTTTAAATTTTTACAGATAAAAAAATTTATAATCAAAGATGTGTATTTCAAGGGAAGGTCAGAACTGTGATATTTATTCTCAGTAATTTATAGTCTAAATTTATTAATGTATAGTGAAACTGAAAAAGAATGACCAGGATATTTAACTACACATAGTAATAATTGCAATTCAATTTCTATTTTTTTTAAATTAAGATTATTATTCACTTATTTTGACAAATATGACAAAATTAATTTTTCTCTTTTTTTAAAATTCATCATTTAATTTTTGCGCGTTTTTGTGACATAATCAATTTTTCTTATAGGACTGGATGTGGAAAACTAAATTTCTGGTCCTTTGCGGCTTGTTATAGTGGTGTTTGATTTATTTTAATAAAAATTCTCAAAACCTCCCGAGTAACAACACTCTTAAAAGTAGCATTATAACTGAAAAAAAAAAAGTAAAAGGTTCTTTTAATAAACTGATTAATTCAACTAAGAATATGCCAGTTTTCACCATTTATATAGGTTAAGTAAGATAGGGACAAAATTTGCAAACAATCCAATACCTCTGTTCACATAATCCGATGAAACATGAACATAAAAATTCTACTGTTTTATATGGAGAGAAGCATATGAGGGCTATCTGCCAAAGAAGAGAGTGAGGTCTTCGTAGAAGACGTTCTAAGAAAACTGATTTTTATTTATATTGTATGTGAGGAAAACCATAAAATCTCTCATGCACCCAACCTGGTCAAACTATCAGTGTTCAGCAGTCTTACACCTTGGCTGCTAGTGCGCTTTTTTAGTGACACAAAAGATTAATCATATTTGCAACCAATAGCACCAAATTATGAAAATTTATATATCTGAATACATGACCTTTATTTAAACAACTATTATCCAAGGTGTTCAAAAAGAGAATCTAAAAAATACAATTCAGTTAATGACTCAGTTTAATTTTTTTAAAGAAAGACTTTTTTTAACATTGTATACATACCTTCTTCATCATAATTACTCATGTCATCTGAAATCATATTACAGAAGTCTAAAAGTAAATTCCAAGTATCTTTAGGGATGGATCGTTTATGATGTTCCTGGGGGAAAAAAATAAGTTGGCATAAAACTTAAATATAAAAAACAAATCGTTATCTTAATAAATTTACATTTAAACCACAACATAATACTAATTTAAAAGAAAGTACAGAAGACAGAAAATAAAGAATACGACCTGTAAAATATATTATGCCGTATTTACTCAAAAATAAATCACCTCAAATATAAGACCCTCTGTACACGTTAGGATAAATTTAAAAAAATAAAAATATAGGCAAATAATTATTTTTGTCTTTTATGTATTTGTGTTGTTATTCAGTTCCAAGTTGTGGACTACTCCTTTGCAATTTTTTTTTCTAACAAGGCTAAGGGTCCAGGAAAGGATTCCATAACAATAATTTTGCATCATCCTTGCTGGGTCATCATCTATTGCATAAATGAATGATTCTGGCTGCAAAGTATGGTAAGCAAAGCTAATTTTTTCTCAGCTTAGTTAAAGTTCACAGTTAAGCAATACAAAAACCTCTAATTGTAAGCTAAAAGAAAAACATGTTGAATAAAACTATTAACAGCACACAGATGAGCTAAATGAAATAATTTCTGAAACCTTGCATTTTCAAATAAAAATGGTTTTAATTCAAGCTTGGGTCTACTGCAAATGCATGCGTAATGAATGAGCAACATCAAACAGATATTCAGAAATGTTTTCAAAAATATCTAGAACCTTTAACAAACTGTATAAAATTATTTGAAGCAGCACAGACAAAAATTGTAAAATTTAACATGTAACTTGGTTGAAATTGCATGGAATTTATCATCCAAAGCAGCTGGTAGATAAAGTTAGTCTAATGAAAACTATAATTTGTAATAGCATATAAGTTAATCACTGCATGAATACTTCTTGAAATTGTACATAAATTGGTTGAACTTTGTTCAAAAATACTTAAACAGTTCTTAACTATTTGTTTTTTTTTCTGCAGCTGACAAAGTCTTTTTTTTTAAGTCGCAGATCTGAGTTTTACTGTCACAGGACATGGAAAGAAACATTATAGTTGTCTGCCAAGACTTAAAAAAATTAAAAGTTATACAAGAAGAGAAAAAGCATCAGCTTAAAATAAAGGAAAAGAGCCAATTCAAGATGACTTTGTAACTAAATCTCACAACTACATAAAAATGAGTTTTACTGAGAACTCTAAATACAAAACCTTATAGATAGCACAAATGTAACAGGAAAGAAAAATATTGCATCAGAATATTACTAAATGAAAACAAAAGACTTAACAGAACAATTACATGCAAGTCTATTTAATTGTATATAAAAAAACAAGACAAGTGTCTTCAGAGCATTGTAAATACAAAGTTAAAAACTAAGAACCCAAAATTGTATTGTGATTCTGGTACTGTCTCACACAAATGTAGAAATAAACGTAAATTCCCATCCAAGAGTAAAGAAACAAGTATGCTCAGTTATCAAATAATGAACTCCCACATGTGAAAGATAAAAAGTAAAATAAATGCTTAAATAAATAAAAAAAATTATTTCTGCAATTCAACATAGATGCAGTTATTAAGAAATAATTGTTCAAGGGTTAAAGATTGATATTAAATATAATGGCTTGTAAACAACAAGGCAAAATAGTTATATCAGTTGTTCCAAGCTTTTCCAAGTTGCGGCACCTTGATCTCACCTAAAATATTTCCATGGTGTCCTTCCTACCCTAAGTACGACTAATCATAAGTGATAAAAATAAACTTATGATTCTTCATTACTTAACATTTTCTTTTATTTTATTAACATTAAATTAATAATTAATGTGATGGATAAAGCATTCAAATTCCTGCACATTTTCTCAAATACAAGAATTAAATGGGACATGGCTACCCTCATTTCCTTTTCTACATTGATTTTTGTTATACACTTGCTTAAGAGTGCCTTCTATTTAAGTGTGCCAAAAACACAGCTTTGCACAAACATGACATCGAAAATGGAATTAAAATTCGCTAAGCGTTATTGCTAGAAGGGATCATTCATCTTTTATTGAAATCCAAATGTCTGCCGAATTTTGTTTTCAAACTGTTGTCACAAGATTACTCAATAGCATTCGCTTTTTCTGCAGAAGTAAATTCAGATGGAGCACTAGTGTTAAATGGATCTTAAATCCCTGCAAACCTATTGAAATTTTCATTTTTAAAGCATTTCACAAACTAGCTAATCAGCTAAGTACCCATCAAACATGGTTTTAATACCTTGAGAAAGATCAAATTCATTTCCCATCAGAAATTGTTGCAATATTAAGAAAAATACTTTTGCCTGCATCTTCATTCAATTTTCTTTTCCATGAGTTTTTTTTTATATAAAAGCTGATATTTTCCCCATTGACTTCAAAAGATGCACATTTTTTTCACTGCTTAGAGAAAGATTAAGGGAATTCAGCTTTTAAAACATACTGCATAATAATGCTTGCTTTATTAAAAAATTGGCATCAACAAAATTTTCTGCAATTTGTATCCTTTAAGGAAACCAAAAACTTCTTGTTGCAATTCAAAGATAGGTGATGAAATATTACCACAGGAGAGCTACTATGTACTGCTATACTACAACAAAGACAAGCACTCGGCTCCTATATCATCATAAAGTTTTTTTAAAAAAAACTTGGTTTCAATGGGTGAGATTTCATACAATTTACTGCATTCACCACATATTCTAATACCTGATTCAGTGCAGGGCTAAGATGGTTTGATGCAAGTTTTTCTTTATGAATAATGCAATGGGTCCACAGTGCAATATGGTGATTTGCTTCAAATAAGAGATTGTCATCCTCCATAACAGCAAGACATGCAGTGAGCCTTATGGCAATGACCTTATAGCCCCAAAGCACTTATGGCAATTCAAATTCTTTTCAGTATTAACACATCAAGAAACTAGAACAGGTCTTCAGTCTTTGCTCCTGCAATGATATTTTTACATAATAGAAGGTCTTTAATATTATTACCATCTATAAACCGTACACAACATAGCAAATGAGCATCCTTATTAGTAAAAATTATCCATTCCCTCATCTAGCTGCAATCCAAATTCCACTCCTTTAATTTTTTTTCTATTAACTGATCCTCGATATCCTCCACCACATGCTGTATTCTCTAACTACGTGTGTTATTGGACAAAGGTACTCTTAAAACCAAATTCCGAGCAGACTCGCTAAAAAATGTTCACCATACCTACAACAGCTGGTAGAATAAGTTCATGAGGTTTCTTACATTTTGAGAGCTACTCTGAGCCAGATGCCCAGGAAAATATTGTTTGGTATTGGTGCATTCTCAAAAAATATATTTTTTGTTTTTTCAATATGTTATGTTGTATTGTTTTGTTGTTTTAACCACTTGGTAAAAAAAAAAAAAGAAGATATTAAGGTTTGCTAAACCTTCTATGGTGATTAGCTTCTAAATAGCAATTCAATTTAATTCAGAGAACAAACTCCGATGCCAAAACTTTCCTGGTTTCAACTCATCATTCATTTCTGATGATGTAAAACCAAACTCTAAATAACCATCATCATATTTACATTTTCATTTCTTCACAGTCGTGCTACTGGTTGAAAACACACTTTTCTTATCCGCACTATTATGTTTATTATTGTTCAAAAATCAGTCTATCATCGAAGATAAAAGAGCAAAAAGTCACAAAACTAGTTAACAAAGACAGAAAACAAGAAGTAATTTAATACAAACTATACTAAACGAACTAATTCACAACACTGTTTGTTTATATGAAGCACCAAGTATAATTTCACAACACTTTCATTATAAACTAACTGAACTGAGATGCCAAAGCTCAGTTATATGCTTTCTGTAAGATCTTCCAGAGCAGTCTATATCTGTCACAAAGGGTTTATACTGCTCTAAGTGTCTATACCAGCGGTTCTCAATCTTTTGACTAATGCATACCAACTAAACAAAGATTGAAAAACTGTAGTACCAACACTACATTTTATAATGATTATTTTTCAATAAAAATAATAAAAAAACCCCTTTTATTGCCCATTGTACTCTATTGGCTTATTGTATTAAATACACACACATAAAAAATATTAGATTAAACTTGGTTACTATTTTAATTTATGATACTTTAATTCTACAGTTTAGTGTAAAATATGGCCTGTGTAAGAGAGATCAATTTCTTTATGTCTGCTCATTTTCCACTTAGTTTTAACCATAAATTAGGATCCACTTTTAATTTTGTTCTGTATTTATTTTCAAATTAACATGGACAAAAATCCTTGTTCGCACAAATAGGTTGTGCAAAATGGCAGTAAAAATTTAATAGCTTTATATGAAATGCCTTTAAATTCATTTTTTCGGGTCAGTGAAAATTTAACTAGTGTGTTATTTTTGAAATCTTCAGTTAAAGTTCAATCACAGGAAATTTCTATCAATTGTTCTTTTTCTTCATGAAATAAAACTTTCAAGCAGCTATTTCACCAAGACATCAGAAAGCTATAAGCTGCAAAGAATGGTTTTCAAATGGTTTCTACATTTTCTGCATGATATAAAAGGAGAGAGAATTTTATGAACTTTAAAAATCTTAAAATATTAAGAGTAGACATGGCTATAAAATGACTTGACCAAGTAAAAATAACCTCAGTAAGGAATCTACTGCAATTTTTGCAGGATAAACCAGGACTCGCAACATATGAAAATAGCAATATAACAGTACCAAGGTTACAAATAACATAGGCATACACTGAAAATTTCGCACTCAAACACCAGGAGTTAGTACAGAATAAAACACTAGAGATATCAGTCTTTAAAACGCAGGAAGAAAGCAAGTCAATACAACAGAACATCTGCACTAGATTTGCAGATCAGGCAGTAGCATCATGGCAAAAGCATACGTTCAGCAGAGAACAAAGCATGCATTCTCCCATTTTCTACAATGGAAAGAAGGATCAGATTTTCACAGAAGTGATATCATAAACTTGTGAACTAGAATGTAATTACAATGTTGCAGAAGCATTACACCAATTTCAACAAATGCATAATCTGTGTGACAACTAAATAAGAACTGCGTTTACTGCTCCAATAGTAATTTCTGTTCTTTGTTGCATGATATAAGTGACAATATAGATTGTAGTTACAGCCAATTTCCTTCTTAGTAGTTTCTTTTTTTTAAATGACTTGCCCACAATTTATCTGCTGTACAGCACCACAGCCACAATTTACACATCAAAACTGCTCAAGCACATGATTCCAGAGTTGAAGACATGTAATGCTTTGTAGAATGCTATTTAGATACCACCATGCGCAGCTACAAGTGTAAAATAAGATCAACAATCAATTTCCCATCACTTTCCCTTCTCGTAATCTCTGCATTTTTCTGAATACCCACTTTCTTTCTTATGATCTCAGTAACTTTTCTGATCTAATACGAATGATCTGGGAGAATATCAAATAAAAGGTCTACTAGAGTAATTCATATATGCTGAGTAACATTAAAGAATTATGACGGAAGTATGGAGCATTCCGGCTGATATATGCCATGTTGCTACTGCCTGCAGTGGTGGCTGTATGTTGTCTTTAATAACAAAGCACATCAGAAATAACAGGTTTTCTGTGGTGCTAGTTTTTTTTTTTTTTTTTTTTGTCTGCCTGACTTCCTAGCTTGACTTTTCTTAATACTATTTTATCACTAGTTTAAAAAAGGTTACCTCAATTGTTTTCATTTCACATGAAACTCTCATGTTTTATGTTGTTAATTGTCCTGAAGAATAAAGATTTCCAGGAGTTTCCACTGCAAATTTTCTTGGACATACAGTTAGCTGAAACTGTGATACATGTCCCACCCCCAATTTTTTATAGCACAACCAAATCACTCCAACTTATCCTGAGAAAGTTACAAAGGATTCCTTGCTTCTGCACTTCCTCGGGCCATTATCAGTTAGCCAAATTATTTTGGCCCCTCTGTACTTAATATACTTTTAGAAATTAACTGCAAAATAAATAATTTTAACGACTTTTTCTTAAAACCTATACGGTACAAAGCCTAAAATCTGGAGTCATCAGCACATTTGCGATTCCGGATTTCAGATCATTAGTTTAAATCTAGTAAGATGACATGTAGAAATTATGAAACTAAAAATATGAATCAGTCATTTATGAAACTATGAAGCATTTATGATATGAAGGGAATCAAAATTTATTTAAAAAGTTTGATGCGTACAACACTACTTCCTTGTACGGAATAGTAAATTACACACATATTGCATTTCATTTAAACCTATTGGACTGAATTAAATCTACTTCATCGACAGCGCATAAACCACAACAGAATGAATGCATTCTTTAAAATTCACTATATACAGTAGACGTTCGTTTTTACGAACCTCTTTTTTACGAACACTCTCGATTTGACGAACTAGCGAATGGTCCCGAATACACTCCCATAGATGTAATGTAATTTTGCGCTCTTATTTACGAACTACAAATCAGGAAAATCTCGTTTTTGCGAACTTAGTTTTCATACTTCTGCGTGTTTCATTGGGACGAAGTGTGAAGGTCAAATAAAATCTCCAACTATTTTGAGGCAGCAAGTGCGAAACATTCGAAGAAGTACAGTAAGGAACGAGGGTGCAGAGAAGAGGGGGAATTAGGACAAATTTATGGTGTTGTTTGTTGTGGGAGCCTCTCAGAAGAGCATCGGCCTGATGTTGTTGGGTGGGGGCGAGACCATTCGTGTTAAAGGGGTTTGGGTTGCTTCTAAAACAGAGTTGTTGCTTTTTGTAATGTCATAGTCATTTGATCTGGACAACTCAATCAGTGAAGTCTCGTTAGTCGAGAGGGAGATTGGGCCAGTTTTTGTTAAGTAAGATTCTTAGCTATGTCG
>KK121361.1:151150-182915 GCA_000611955.2 Stegodyphus mimosarum | reverse complement strand
ATGACTACATTTTGCAACTGGATGGAGTTCCGCCCCATTTCCAAAGGAACGAATGAGAGCTTCTTAATCATATCCTTCACCAAAGCTGAATTGGTTTGCTGCAGAAGCAGACAACTTTCTTTCCCGGCCACGGGCCGGATTTGACCCCATGCTATTTCTTTCTTCAAGGTTTTGTTCAAGAGTACTTTAAGGTTTCTTCGAGTTTATGTACTGCCAATGCCCGTGTCCCTTGAGGGACTTTTTGATCAGATAAAGCATGGACTGCAGACCATCACAGCGGATGTATTGGTAAAATCTGATTACTGTGTAGATGTGTGACCAAGGTTACATATACTGAAGTATTGTGATTAATGCATCAAAAACTTGGACAGTTTCCAACTGCTTATGGTGTAAGGTTTGCCCATATAAAGAAATACATCGAATTATTATTAATTTTTAAAAACCTCACCATTCATTTATAATCTCCTTGTATATCAACTGAAAAACATTGCTTGAATCTTCTCATAAATCATATAAATATCTACAAATGTTTACAGTAGATTAAGATAACTTAGATCAAATAAATTTATTAAAATTTAATAAGATCAATAAAATGTAATAAGGAAAAAAATATAGATCAGATGAAATAAAATTTAATAAGAAAAATTATAGATATATATAGGTTATAAATATCCTTATAAGTGGAAAAATTGAATTTGTCTAATTTAAATTTCATAAACTGCTGAGAAACATTTTTCCTAGTAAAGACTAAAAATTAAAAACTGGGAGATTTGATATCTACAGAAAGAAACGATAGCTATGCAAGCCTATCAAAAGAAATATCAGATAAAAGTAATTCAAATTGATTTCAAATGAGACATAACACTGCAGGCTGTATAAATCAGCTTTCACAGAGAAACCAAATAAATGAGATTCAAATAAGGTGGTGGTTTGGTTTGGTTTACCTGGTTATGGCAAAGCACACTAGACCTATCTGCCTAAGGAGAAGGGATACTTTTGTGGAGGACTTTCTAAAGGAAACAGGATTGCATGCATGTTACACATGGGAAAAACCACGAAAACGCCCATGCAGCCAGCCCATTCACCAGGACTTGAACTCTGGACCAAACTACCAGTGCTCAGAGAATTTACCCCTCGGCCGCTGGTGGGCCAATAAGCAGACAGAAAAAAACTTTCTTCATTCATCATTTCTTTATTTCACAAAGCAAAAATATAATATTTAAAAAATATAATGCATTTTTAAATCTATTAGGATAACACACAGAAAAGTCTATAGAAAATACTTACTTGGAGAAACTGACACCATAAATCTAAAAATTTGAAACGTCCTGGAAGGACAATATTCCAATATGCAATAGCCATATCCAAATCTAAAAGTATACAACTATTTAAATCACTATAATGATTAAAATATATTAATTTAATGCAGTTATTACACGAGACTTCATCACTTTGTATTATTACACTCACCTAAACCCTTCTGGCCTGGATTTTTCGCATAATTAAAAGTAAAGTTATAAAAATCCTTAAATTTTACTGCATCTCTTAACTCATTTTCCAGAGTTGGTAGTTTATGTTTGAGTTTTTCAATTGAATCACACCTGGAAAAAAAAAAATAAACATCCTTAACAAATTGATATTCAGGGGGGAGAAAAGGTAAATCATTTTGATGATTTGGGTACAAATGAGTATATATTAATAAACGATCATGCAAATATCGGCTGCACAAAATGCACTATAATTTTAAATTAATTCTAAAACTGCTATTTTTGAAGAAAAGGGGTTAAATCTACACATACAAATTTGGAGGGGAAAATTCTTAGTTATCAATGAATTGGAACAATATGCTGTTCTAACTCGTAAAAAGTACATACAATAGAACTCCAATAATCCACACACCCTGCAATAAAGAATTGTGCATATTAGTGAATTTTGCAAGTTCTGTATCATGTTTTTCTGAAATTTGCTTACATTTTCCCCTTCCTTTTTTCCTCCCTAGTTCTGACATTAAATCAGGATGTTGAAATAAAACACATTTATAATTCAAGAATTATTTAAACAAATTTATTGAAAATAAAACTACTGTATTTTTAATAATTAAATAAATGTCAGTATGAGTAGAAAATGTAGCTGTGAGCCAAAATATAGAAATGAAACACCCTGAAGAATTCCAAAAAGTAAGGTCTTCCCTAAATTGAATTACTATATCCCTTCCAATATGTTTAATGCATGAGCAATTGGATTAAAATACTTTAAAAAAAATACAATTGAAATTTTGGACTTGAAAGAATTTAATTCCTTAGCCCAATTTTTTTTAAGCTTTCCATTTTAATGACATAACAATATGTGCTATTTACAAGAATTTATCCCTACTTGCCCACTGATGTAAGCACACTTATTTCCTGTACAAAATATAAGAAACCATCTCTAAAGGACATGTTAAATGGAACATCCAAAATCTGGGCACAAATAAATTCTTAACATAAACATAATTTGATGAAACATAACATGATTAACTACATAAATTATAAATATGTAAAGACCATGGATATACATCAAAATTAAAAAATTTGCCAAGAGCCACTATTCAAAAAATGCTAAATAACCTCAATAATAAAATACCTTCATGTCTTCAATCAAAATATGTTATACAAATACAGTGCATTTTTGTAAAATGTTTATTTTCATAATAATATAAGACAAACTGCTGTTAGATTTGGGATGCTTAGTTTTTTTTTTGTTTGTTTGTTTCTTTTTCCTAAATGCAAGTATGAAAATTTTGAAGAAAAACTTCTTTTCCTCTAATAATGCTAACAGACTGCCAGTTAGCAAAATCATTATTTCAAAAATGTTTCAGTTTTCACAGTAAAACATTAGAAGATACAGTAAACTGGCACTTCTAACAAAAATGGAGAAATTTTGCACCCCGCATATCAAACTACATTTTAAAAAATTAAAATGCAATATTTTTTTCGGCATAAAAAATAACACCTCTATCTTGTCTTTAGTTAAAACTTCAGCTCTAACATAATGTATCTAAATCTGACATAATGCATTTTTATACATGACCAACACCTCTAGTTCAATAGCTCTAGACCTGCTTAATTAAACTTCATCTTCTAAATTCTTTTGTCTTGCTTAAAGAGATTTAATGCATGAGAAAAGTTAAATATGTAGTAAATATTTCGACATATTTTTGCATTCAAACACCACATTTAAATGCAACTTTTTTCTTACTCTCACAACTGGGCTTTAGCTAGTTGAGCATTTGTCAGTAACTGTGGTTCAAATCAATCATTTAGCAGTCTCATCAACCAAGAACATCGCCCAGGGTACGCCATACAGGAAAACTGATATTATACCTGCAAGGACAAGGAGAAACCAAGCTTTACCCAGGAGGCAAACCCTTGGTTTCAAGCCAGAAATCGGCCTCCTTTAAATATCATACCAACCAGGAAGATATTTTCATAAAACTGCTACAATCATTTAGATAGACAGACTCATACACAAATCTTGTACATAACCTTTTTGCAAGGCAATAACTATTACCAGGCCATGCTCCTGCTTGTCTAAGTGCATATTTTAACCATTTTAATGTTTTAGAATGTTTTCCTTTATGAACAAGGTACCATGTCTATTGTAATGACTGCTATTCTGACTCTAGTGTGATAGTCAGAACCCACTCACCTTAAAAGTGCTCCTTTTTATTTTATCTTTTATATATTCCAAGAATTCAACCCGAAAAAAAGTTAAAATTCTGATACAAAAAGTGATCTGAAGTATGAATTCAAATTGCCTAAAATTTCTAACTATATTCTCTTTAATTAAATTACATTGTTTTACATTCAAACAAAATAAAAGCATTTTACACATACTTCACAAACTATTGTTTTAAAAATGTTTCTAATCGGCTGAAAATAAAAAGATTATATGAAACCAATCATGTTTAAAATATATTTCAGTTTAAAATAATAAAAACTTCATTACCCTAATTCAGTCATTCCAGAAATAAACTCCTCTTTTGTAAACTCACATTGTGTGGCTGCTTTGAATTTCCAGGCTGTAATTAAAACAAGTCTACTCTCAGGGGAAAGATTCAGGTCTTCAAGAAACCTCATTATCCCTTCTGCTGTTATTTTGTCTGCTTCATGTGGATCTTAAACAAAAGTAAAAATAAAAATGTGAGATATTTTATTGTTTAAAACTTGTTCACATTTTTACTGACAATCTAATGCAAATACAAGTTCCCAGTAGAAACAAACGCTCCTTGTAATGGGGGAGGGGATGCTGCAGATAAATTAAAATAATGAAACAATTCAGGCTATGCACAAGCTAGTTTGTTCATATAAGATTAATGATGATGTAGATAAAGCTTTCACCTGTGTGGTGACCAGTAGTGAAAGAACAGTCCCCACCATAACCTATGCATGTCATAAAAGGTGACTAAACCGTACCCAGTGTCCGGGGTATAGGCGGGTACCCTGCCCTTGGGGATTGTATTAGGGGACTGGTCATTCAGGTCGGGGGTTGGGTATGAAGCCACAGCCCTGTAAAAATTTGCATGTTAGGAAATCTCAACAAAACTAGTTTAAATCAAAATATTTAAGCAGTAAAACTAAAATAAAGTTGCATAAGACCTTAGTAAGGCCTAAGTATTCCATGGAAGGGAGTGATGGACAATGAATTAAGCAGATGAGGATACAGGAATAACATTTGAAAGAAAGATTTTGAGAAGTCTTTGGAGCACTAAGGAAATGGAGTATGGAGAATAAAATATAATTTTGAAATCAAGTTTAACATAAGTTATTAAAGCCTCTCAACTAAGATGGCTAGGTCAATACACAGATAAGAAGATGAAAACCCAGTGAAGAAATTGACAGTCCAAAAGCCAGAGGAAAAAAGGAGAGGAAGACCACGAATGAGGCAGCTAGATAATGTGGAAAAGCGGTTAAAGAGTGTTAGTATCAATAGGCGAATTGTGGTGTTGGATAGGTTAAGATGGTAGAAGCTGACTGAGACAGCCTTGGCCAGAAATCGGCTGTAGAGCGTAAGAAGATGATAAAGGTTTAAGTCTAATAATAAAGATTCAAACATTATTGCCTTAAAAAATTTACTAGTACAAAATGTCTTGAAGTACCATTTACACTTTCTGAACATTTATATAGCATATGCCCTTTTAACGTGATTGTGGTTAATGTTATCGAATAGCCAAAGTCCTGCTCATTTGAATATGAAAAGATCGAAAACACATCACTTATTATAACAAACAATTTGGTTAGTATAATCAAAATATTATAGAATTAAAAAAAATGAAGCAAATAAAAGATGAAGTTATCACATGAAGTTGAAACAGATTGTAAAAATCGCCAAGTGATAGAAAAATATCGCCAGTTAAGGGATTAAGTCATCAAACAGCTTAATTTTGATTTTAATCAACCATTTAATCCTTACATACCAAGGCCTTCACTCACTTGCTTACTTCAAAAAACCGGAACACCTAAAATTTTATTCAAGATTTATAACAACTCCCCCCCCATTTATTAATGAAAAATGAAGGTCTCAAATATCGTTTCTAGTTCTTAACAAAGGAGATACCATTAGCAGAAGTGTACACTAAGTCACCGTTAACTTAAAGATAAGGAACTACAAAAGAATCCATTTACAACAAGACTGTCTACAATAAAGATGAGCTGATACAAAGCATTTGGGAAAATTGCACCTTAGGTTATTGTGTACTTTAGGAAAAGGAATAAACAAAGCATGTGATTTAGGCCATCCAAAAAAGTTACTGGTCATGAAAGAGTTAAAACCAGGCAAAAAAAAATCAATTTTAATTTGTCTAAGAATCTGAATATGTCTTTTCGATTTTGAGAGCCATCAGACAAAAAAAAAGGGGGGGGCAGAGTTCATTTTTTTTACCCTCCTGAAAGGAAGAAAAATCCTGAAATCATTACGCCAAATTTAGATTGCTTATTTGCCTAATTTTAAGTTTTACATTGTTATATTTCAATGAATGATGCCTTCCAGGTATCAAGATTAGGGTACAGCACCAGTCAAATAATTTCCAGAAATGTTATGAATAGTCCATATATGAACTTTTCAATTAAAGACATTATGAACAGTTCATCAACAAACTTTTGTGTTTTCAAAATTAAAATGCTGTCAAAGTACATATTCATATGTTCCGAGTTATATTTATATTAATTAAATTCCACGTCTATTTTTCAAGGAAATTTCATTTTCACTCTTTAAGTTTATCAAAATAGCAATGGAAAAAGGTATACAAAACAAAGGATAAAGGTATACAAAGGTAAGTGGCAATTACTGCAAGAGAAACTATTTTAAAGGGATCCCAACTTGATATTTTGCATTTGCAATGTCTACGTTAAGTGAGTGTATGCACATATAAGAATCCCACTGATTTTATCAAAGGTCACAAAATAGTAGAACTAAGAATACATTTCCTTTTAAGTAATGCAAGTTAGAATAGAAGAGAAATATGCCAATGTGACAATCAAAATCACTGAAACAACCTTGTATTCAATTCATATTGATAAGTGATATTATTTATAATTCACAAGTTTTTTTTTAGATTTAGGATCTTAAAACATTTTTTTCATGACTAGCAAATATTAACACTGAATTTTGGTAATGCATGGGTAGGCATAAATTTCAGTTTAAATAATTAAGATTTTATAATTTACTCACTGCCTAAATTAAGTATTTATGCTTATACATAATGACTCCAACATAAATGCAAAGTGACAGACAGCTATTGATTTGTTGTATTCCTATGCAGAGCTTTGAAGCAGTAGCGCACCCCTCATGGAGACTAAAACATTCAGTGAGTTGCTGTTAAGATCAATTTGTTTTGACATAATCAGAGGTAAACATTTTATAATTACTTCATAAATATATGCATTAAATGTACATATTTTCTTTTTCTACAAAATTTCAGAGTCCTAACTATGTGAAAGTATACATTTTAAAACAACATTCCATTCTGAACGGAATTAAATGGTATACTTTTTCCCTAACAGTTTTAATTTGAATGAAATACGTTCACAACTTTTTGTTAATTACACTAGAAAAAAATTTAAAGGTAATTCAAGTTTATATGGTTAATGATTGTAAAAATTAAAAATCAAAGTTTATTGCAGTATCAGTTTAAAATTACAAATTACTTCTTTTCTATTTACACAGCTTCTTCATGAAATACTTTCTCTAACATAAGATGATTTTTTAGCTTCTGATGCATCTTTTAAATCAAAAATCAGAATCAGTTTAATGCTCTGTTTGGTTCATTTTAAATTCGAGCACCTTTTATTTTAATAGTGAAATATGTTAAATACTGCTGCTGATTTCTAAGTACTTACCTTTCTAGAACTGTTTCTGAAAGGGATTAAAAAATGGGTCTTTTTTTATATTATTTAAAACTTGTAACTGAGTTATAAAATGTAAGGAAATAATTCGTTCAATACTTAATTTTTTTACCCTTAATTTCAACAATACATATTCTAAAAATTCTTCTTCACTATTTCCTTAAGCACACATCTCATAGACTGTACTTTACAATACCTTTTAACACATTGCTTTCCAGTATGAACAATTCTTGCTTAAATAGTTTTATAAATATATTTGTCAACATAACTTCAATTTATGTTTACAATGAATGTTAAGGTACAGTGTTTCATATTTACATATATTTAGATAATATTTATAATCATTATAAATTTATATATATTAAATAACAAGATTTTTTCACAGTAACATTCACATGAGTTTGTGAATGAACAAATCCTTCATTCCCAAATACATTTATTAATAATTTAATAGATATTTAAGTACTTTGTTAAAGGAAAATACATTCATTTTACAAGGATATACATAAATAAATGTATATATTTAATATTTTTCATTTTCAGTGTGTGCAAATCTTTAATTTTTGTGCATTCACTATATTTTAAGTAAAGTAAGTTACAACAATTTAGCATATACCAGAATTTTTTACACAAGAAGTATGTATAAATATAAATTGAATGAAAATTATATGCATTATTTTCAATACACAATCAAAGGTCATTTCCCTTTGAAATTTCTCCACAAAGGCATCTCTCCCTTGCATGCCTCCTACTTAAAAAACCTAACCTATGTGCCTAATTACAAATATTTTAACATAAATAATTTTATATTTACCTCTGCCCATTAACTTAAAACACGTCTCTGGATACATCATTATCAAATTCTAATTTTTTAGCAAATATATTTTGGCACAGCTTTCAATAGCCCTCTTAGTGATTTTACCCAGTTTAATAGTTCTTAGACAACATAATAAATAACAACTATTCATTTCACATTTAAACAATAACCTCATTGTCATCAGACTGCAACACTGACTACCTCACTCTGCATAATATTGCTTCATTTTTAGTACTTAGTTATAAGGAAATTGAGGTTTAAAGTGTTATAATTTGCGCTATTTCGACATTTTAAAGGCACCTTAAGGTATTTCATATTCTTTACGCATAAGACAAATATTTTGCTGAAATCTATATTTTTGTAGTCCAGTAGCTTAGAATTTTATAAAACAAATTCATAATCAAAATCAGTGTTGTAAGTTATTGAAAAATAACCAAGAGGTGATTTTTGCGAAATTGGCACTAAACCATACAAACTGCTATTACCCATCCAACAATGAATCCCTGCTTTTCGATTTGCTTGGAACTGTTGTGTGTGGAAATACTACAAAAGCACTACATAAGGATGTTGCGGATGAAAACGAAAAATACCCCCTCTGGAGACCAAAGCTTGGAAGTACTGCGACAGTTGTAGAGTGGGGTTAGCACCTCCTTTTATTCTTACCTCCAGGATTCAGTGTAAACTGTATTCTCTAGTAAGATAAATACCATTTTCACCAATTAATTTTCCTCATTTATTATAGTATCTCTTTTTGGTTTCCAATAAACTTCAATTCTCTTTTCGTTGCATTTTAATTTAGACATTTCCATTTTAGTGCAACCTTTATGTCAAAGTATAAATGTGACTCTTGATATATTTATTGATCATCTTGTTTTTGGAGACAATAAAATTATATTTTTTCATTTTTTTTTTCTGAATTACCTAACATTACATGCAAAAGCTTTAAATATGGAAAACGTGCTTAGATCCAGCAACATTTTAATTGCTTTTGGATATATGGTGCCTGTGAAGGTCTCTTGCTGAATAATAAAGAATGGCATGAATTCTGGTACGTAGGCTCCCTACAAATAAAGAGAGTAATAAAAATAGTTAAAAATAAATATTTTGTTGAGTGTAAAAAGCATAATGTACAATCATAGTGACAAATTAACAAGTATTTATCACTCTGCGTAAATATTGTCATTATTATTTCATTCTAAATAATAATGTATTAATTTTACATGATTAGGTATCACCAATTAAACAAGTTTTCAAAAACTTCAATTAAATGTCAAAAATGAGAAAAAAAAATGAATATTCATTTCATGAGATGAATTTTAATAATGTGAGCTTGTTAATAAACAAGGCCACAATACAGTTTTTCATGTGTTAATTTCCTATCTCTTATATTAAAGTCTATTCTACGCCATCATTATCATTATTAGATGTAACTTGAAAAGGCAAAAACTTTGCAAAATATATGAGTAACATTTTAATAATTTTTAATTTTTTGTAATAATATTTAGCAATTTGTTGAACTGAATTTTATTCATTTTTATATTAATTTCAAACATTTTGAGGTAAAAAAAATGTGGTGATTTACACTGAGAACGTTTATTAAAGTAAGATGATGGAAATACACATAACTTTCATCATTTTTATTTAGAATATAATTCAGCTGCAAGTATTTACAATTTTCTCCTTTAAACATTTTGAATATGACGTGTTCTTTTTGAAAAATTAGAACAGTAGAGAAACAAATATTTTTCAACTTTCTTTTTAAACCATATATTGATACCAAGCATGTTACCAAGCATTGAAAAATCATGTTATATAGTTCATGTAATCATGTATCATGTTGTATAATCATGTTGAAAAATCATGTGTTATAACATACCAAGCATTGAAAAAAATTAATATTTTTTAATAAACTCTTAAATATGTGTTTCTCTATGTAACTATATATATAAAAAAGAATGTACCAAATTTTCATTAGTTTGATTAATACAGCCTGTCCTAAAAATAGAACAATGGCATAATCTGCTGCTAGTCATTCTTAGTTAGGTGGAATGGGAAAAACCATCTTTAAGCATAGTCCATCGTTATACTTTTTACAGATAGTTGTTAGTTTTGCTGTACAGTTTTTAGCTGGCATCATCTTTGTCTATTTTCTGGAGTTTTCACAATAACATGTTCATTTTGAACCTTTGAAATATCTTCATTAACCTGTTGAACACTCAATTTTCTGAAAGATGGTTTTCTTGGAATAAAAGTCCTATAGGCAGCTGGTGTGTGTTTTTCAAAATCAAGCAGGCTCAGACTATCATCACTAAATAACTGACTGAGCTTCCAAGAAGCAACAAATGGTGTTTTCAAACACATTAACAAATAAAGGCTAGTCTCATTTCTTTCCTTGAACTGAGGTAAGATAAGCTGCTGCATGATTATCAAACAGATCAACTCTGTTTTTATATTTATTGTAGGATGTAGTGGACATTGGTATCTTTACCTGTTTTCCGCAACCTTTAACTCTTTCTATGGTTGATATTCTTTGTTTCTTCAAAGTTTGACATTACGGAAACAACATGATTGTCATTCCATCAAACTGCTCCAACTTTGTTTTTTTGAATCAAATCTGCTACCTGAAGAGCCGTGTTCCATTTTCGACATTGTTTTAGACAGTATAAGTCAGGATTTAGACATTCTGTTCTCTAATAGTACCTGCAGTGAAGAAATTTTTATTTGCAATAACAGATAATAATTCACGGGAAGTAAAGAAATTACCCATATAAATCTTATATATCTCGGTTGTAATTATTGACATCAAATTCTAGACAACTGTACAAGTTAATGGCTCATTCCCGATTTTCTCAGTTGGTTTCTTCATTTGTGTCTTTGGACTTTTATTCTTCTGTGCATTAGGAGTTTTCATGGTTTGGCTTTTAGACGTTGCTGCTTTTAATGGTATGCTATTGATGGCTGCAGATTCTATTTTAGTTTGCTTTGCACCTTGATAAAGTATAATATGATAAGGGAATCAATTGTAAGATGTTAGCAGCCATAACTTATGACCAAATTCATCAGTTCCCTTTTATGCACATCTTACATCCACGTTTTCCAAAATATATGACCATTCTTTCATCAATACTTAGAAATTCAGAAAATACTCTGAATTGTTGAAGAGCTCTGTTTAGCAGATCATAAAGTGGCCTCACTTAAATAAATCACTAAAATGATAATCTGCAAATTTAAAGTTCCAGTGTCAGGTGCATTTTCTTAATACATCTTCTCTTGAGGTAAAATATGATAAGCACTGTAGAAGAGAATTGCTATAAATTGCTTCATTTCATCGAAGATTATTTAAATTTCAAAGAGGTTAGTTCAAAAAGTTCAAGAGATTTACCAGAAACAAAATCTTTAACATTTTGAATTAACTCAAGAAGAAAAGCCTTCAGAATACATTCGAACTTGGGTTCACATTTTGCCCATTTGAGATTTGAATTCCTAACGATCAAGAAACAAAACAAATTTACGGATGCAATGCGATAACTTTTTGAAAGCCAGACTGAAAAATGAACAAATGAAACCTGTCCTTTAGTCACTTATAGTGCACAACACAGTTTGATATTGTTCATAGAGTGAAACCATTTTCTTTTTTATGCTAAATATCAGTTCAGGATATTCAGGATCCCTCTTTATGGTACACCAGAAAACAGAAGATATTATCTTATGAGTCCGGAACTGTCTCTTAAGGCTTAAGCAACTGGAACACATACCAAGAATACTGCACAGCTCATTGCATTTTCTTCTCAGGTGATTTATGTTCCCATGTTTCGCCTACAATACACACTTAATCACTCCATACCACTGGTCAGCTTCCTCGAGATCAAAAGTCTTCGTTTTCTCCTACCTTCACAAGTTTCTCCTATCTTGCATATGCTAGAGCATCATCATCGCATTACTCTGCTTTCTCTTCTTCATTGTCAAGGCCCACCAGTAGCCAAGCGGTAAAGACATTGAACACTGGTAGTTCGGTCCGAATCCTGCGAACGGGCTCGCTGCATGGCCGTTTTCGTGGGTTTCCCCATGTTTAACATGTATATGAGCCAGTTTCCCTTAGAAAGTCCTCCACGAAGGCATCCCTCCCTTGAGGCAGATAGCCCTTGTGTGCTTTGCCATAATTGAATAACCTAACCTTTTTCATTGTCACACAATTTATTTCTAGATATCACCAACAAAAAGTTCTTTCTCCGTCTCAGGATAAGCCTGCCTTTTCTACAATTTTTTGATTAAGTTTTTCATCAACTTCAAGCCAGTACTCAAGATAAACTAAACCCAGCCAAACCCGAAAAGGTCTGAAGAAAAAAAAAAAAAAACTCGCCATCCAACTTAAACAAGTCACTGAAGGAAAAAAATACTCTGAGCCCTGGTTCAAACAAAATCTCTCTCTTAGTTAACTAGTAGTAAAATTAAATAATTAGGTGAAAAGGTTAACGCCTTGCCTAATTATTATTATACAGCAACAACTGACACAACCACACTTCATTCACATCAAGTCATGAATAGCAGTCTTCCATGACCTTATACCAGCCAATTATAACTCCGTAAACATTAGAGTAGGTACTGCATATCTGTCTTTATCAACAGCACGTGAAAACCTCAGGGTACCTTTCTCTTTCTGGGCAAAATATTTAAAAACATCAAGCCCCGACAAAACGTCTCCTATGATGAACAATTTGTTTGTTTACATTTTCTGTTTGCATCACAGATCAAGGAACGCATAAGAATAAATGGCACCTACTTCAAGTCAAAGTGTATTTTGCAAAGGTTGCTGCCTACACATAAACAGTCTTTCTCTTCAAGCAATACACACCACCGAAAGAAGCCTTTATCCAAATGGCCATTTCATGCAGACCATCCAGAGGTCAGGTTCTCATTATGGAAAGGTAAAACAATCTCACTGTCTCTACACAACACAAAGCGAAAAGGTTATATTCTTTACCTTTTATCTTGTATTTCCGATGCCTGCCTCGCTTCCCAACCCCGCACTTTGCCAACCAATTTCCTGTCAAGGAATCCACAATTAGAAAAACCGCCGAGACCAGAATTTCTACATAACAATTCCATAAAAAGAGACACTTATTGAAAAAATAAAACACAACGAGTATTTCGTATAGCAATTGGATGAAAGTAGTGACATGATGAATTTTGTTCAATTATTACTTTACAAACATTTCGAAGAAAATAAGCAAATTGCCAAAGTATATTTATTTTGTAAATCTCTTCATGATAGAGCAACTCCAAATGAAATTTTGATGGTGGTGAATGAAATTTTTTGGCGCAAAACCAGATATGGTTATAAGGTGCCAAACAGAAGGTAATGAGATATAAAGTGATACAAAAGACAGTGAAATTAAAATAGCTATGAATTAAACAAGTAGATAAAGGAATGTACAAAATCCAGGGGATGAAGTCATATAAAATCACAAGTGTTGAAACTAATATACAAAATTAAAATCAGTTCAGATGAGGTGATAAACACCAATATCTTTTAAATAGTAAAATAAATTACGATTGACCTATCTTCCAATTAAATGGTCGAGAGGTAAGTCAAAGCTGTTAAAATATTTCTGACGAGTACTATTAAAAGATGGACATTCAATTAAAACGTGACGGACTGTTAAACATACACCACATTTTGAGCACAGAGGCTCATTGTCAGCATTTATTTAAAAGATAGTTATGTGTCATTCTGGTGTGACCGATTCTAAGTCTAGTCAAAAGAACTTCCTTCTTATGTCTTCCAGTAAAATGCCAAAGTTCAATTCTAGGTTTCACGCTCTTTAATTTATTAAAAGACTGAACATCCCAAAACTGCTGCCATTTTTCCAATATCTTTTGCTGGATAAAACTACTAATGTCTGTGATAGGGATGAGGCGACTGGATATTTCAAAAGCTGATTTTGCGACGACATCTGCCCACTCATTACCTTTTATACAGGTATGCCCGGGAACCCAGCAATAGAGAATTTCAAATCCGAGCCTTGTTAAGTTTTTTCAGTTTCAGGATATCAAAAATTGCCAGATTATGGGTGTTCGAAAAAGCTTCTAAAACTTTTAGCGCGCTGTAGGAATCTGAATAAACTATAAACTTTTTCTGCCGTCACTTTGATACGTACAAAAGTGAATGATATATTGCGGTAAGTTCAGCTGTTAGGACTGAGGAAGCGCGGTGCAAACTTCTGCCTTCTACATGGTCACCAATTGCAAATGCCATCCCGACATGACAAGTTGACTTCGAACCATCTGTGTATATTGGAACATATTCTTGATATTTATACCTGTGATCAGCAAAAAGTTGGGTGAAAGTTGGGAGTTATAATGAAATCTTATCTCTTTGAATTGAATTGTATTATATAAGACCTACCATTGTATGCTTTCCTGTGATATGTATGTGCATTACATTTCTATTGTATTAAAGATTTTTAAAAGAGTGAAATTCTGTTTGCAGATGCAACAGTCAATTGCGATGTACAGAATCACAGAATTTACTTTATATCAACATATTACGGTGCGGTTGACGGTCTACCACTTGCGTGTTTAGTTACAAACAGTTTAAAGGCTGATATGTTTGATAAAGGCATGGAAACTTTATTAGATGATTTCAAACTTTTCACTCAACAGCCAAAAATCATCATAACAGACGATGATTTAAATGAGAGAAGAATTCTTGGAAAATATTTTCCAGAGGCAAAATTGCTCTTATGTATTTTTCATGTTTTAAAAGCCTGTTGGAATCATAGTCCAGTCTAGAGCGGACAAGCGCTCTATAGATGCGAAACATGGAGCATCGATCAGCACCCTAGGAGGTATTCGCTAGGACTTTTAGTATATTAAGTACTTTCATACACTTCTTTCTCAGCTGTAAAACATGAGAACGGAAAGTCAGTTTCTGGTCGAATATCACTCCTAAAAATTTTGCTTCAGGTGCAACTGGAATGATAGATGAATTAAGGTGTAATTCAGGCTCAGGATGGAGACCTCTCTTTCTACAAAAATGCACGCAGACGGTCTTCTGTTCAGAAAACGTAAATCCTTGGTTGACTGGCCATTCGTGGATCTTATTCAATGCGATCTGCAGTTGCCTCTCTATATGTCTCACATCTGGAGGTCGTCAACGTACAAAGATCCTAAAATAGTTGGAAGTTCTTTTAATACAGAGTTAATTTTCAGACTAAATAGAGTGACACTAAGAACAGAGCCTTGAGGCACACCCTCTTCTTGTTCAAAGATTTTTGACAAAACAGAGCCAATCCTAACTTGGAAGGTCCTAGTACTCGAAAAATTCTGAATGAAAAATGGTAGGTTGCCATGCAAGCCACTATCATGGAGATCACGAAGGATCCCATACCTCCATGCCTTATCATAAGCTTTTTCAACGTAAAAAAAAATAGAGACAAGATGGTTTCTTCTAAGGAAAGCTTTGCGAATAGATGTCTCCAAAAGGAGCATATTATCTACAGTTGTCCTTCCCTCGGTGTCTCCAAAAGGAGCATATTATCTACAGTTGTCCTTCCCTTTCGGAAACTGCTTTGATAAGGTGATAATATACTATTCTTTTCTAAGAGTTACACTAGGCGGCTGTTTACCATCTTTTCAAACAGTTTGCATATGCAGCTTGTAAGGGCTATTGGCCGGTAATTCGAGGGATTCTGCGGGTCTTTTCCTGGCTTAGCGATAGGAATGACAACAGCTCTCCTCCATGCACTGGGGAAAGTATGTTTCTTCTACACCCTATTGTAAAGAGTGAGAAGGGCATTCAGTGACTTACAGGATAGATGCTTCAGCATATTGTAGCTCACGCCGTCAAGATCCGGACAAGATTTGTGTGTCTGGAACACAGCTCTCTTTAACTCAAGCATAGTAAAATCCCTATTGTAGGGCTCAGAGTTGGAGGAATTGAAAGCAATGGGATTTTTTTTCGAGCGCTGCTTAATAGAAAGAAATGCGGGAGAATAATTTCTGCTGGAAGAAACGGCAGAAAACGTCTCACCAATAGTATTTGCAATTTCTTCTAAGGAGCTAATCACTCGGCCATCTTTTTCCAAAAAGGAAAGTGAGTGGTCTTTATATATTCCACGTGCTTTTTTAACTCTCTCCCAAACTCGATTACTTGGTGTAGAGGATGTTATTGTTGACACATATGAAATCCAGGATTCCCTCTGGCTCTGCCGTCTTACTTTTCGTGCATTTGCTTTGGCTCTTTTGAATGCTAAATAGTTTCGCAAAGTAGGGTATCTGCGAAAGATTCCCGAAGCTTTAATATGTTTTTGAAGTGCTTCCTGACAGTCACGGTTCCACCAAGGTTTGGAATATTTTAGCAAAATACCCGATGTTCTGGGGATACAAAGCACAGCTGCCTGATTTATTACATTAGTAATGCATTCCACTGCATCATCGATTTGCACATTTTCTACCATTTCCTCTGTGAGGTCAGCAATAGAAGAGAAGAGGTCCCAGTTTGCTCTTTCAAATATAAATCGAAGGGGCCTCGACATGGAGTTTGCTCCTATTCGTGCGAGAGATACAAAGATGGGGTAATGATCGCTGTTGTAGGGATCATTGCCGACACTAAAAGTGCAATACGGCAGCAGAGACGGTGAACAAATGGCAAGATCAATACCGTGGAACGTTCTTGTAGGCTCGTGGAAGTATGTGTCCTGCCCGGTATTGAGGAGACAAAGGCTGTGATCTTCGATCAGCTGCTCAATTTGTCTTCCTCGTGAATTGGTGTCTTTACTTCCCCAGAGTAGACTGTGCCCATTAAAATCTCCTATAAGAAGAAAAGGTTCGGCAGCTGCTTTACAAGCTCATTTAAACGCTCTTGATCAATGTGCTCATTTGGAGGCAAGTGCACTGAAACTACAGAAAACACGACATTGAAATTTATTTGCACAGCGACAACTTGGAGGGATGTCGTCAGAGAAAGTGCATTTGATGGATAGTCCAGTGAGGTGAGGAGGCCTACACCTCCACTGGCACGCTCACCTACAATATTATCTTTCCTGACGAAAGAAAAACAGCCGAAGTTTTGCTGGCTGTTCCAGTTTCAGGTTAGTCTCCTGTAGAGCAAAGCATACAGGATGATGAGCATTGATGATATCTTTTATATCTGTCAAATTCCGGTGGAAGCCAAGACTGTTCCAAGAGACAAGGGTGGCCATTATGATTGATGTTTGCTCTTTCTGTGTTCTTTCTTAGTTTTTCGCAGAAGCAGATGTTTGGGAGTTTCCAGCCCTTCCTCTGCTTCCATACTATCTGAATCAAGAGAGTCAGATATCATGCCATCGTGTGAGCTATTACTAGGGCTTCTATTTTTATTATTTGTTTTCTGAGCGGTATTTTTTGGTTTACTTTGTACTTGTATTTCTTTTTTTTGAACGGAGTGTGTCGGTTTTTCGTTTTTCTGCCTGCTTGTAGCCTCCTGAGATTTATTTGGGTAGGTTTGGGTACTGACTGAAGTTTGTGTTCCAAAAGATCTTGTTGACTTAACAGTATTAGCAAAAGAAATGTTTGGTCGGATCTGTGTGCTCTGAACTAGCCTTCTGGCTTTCGCATATGAGATGTTATTGTTGACTTTTGTTGTTTGTATTTCCTTTTCTAATTTCCATTTTGGGCAGGAACGAGAAAAAGCTGGATGTTCCCCTTTGCAGTTTATATACAGTGGCACAGCGAAGCAGTTTTCGCTCTCGTGGCCAACCACTGAACATCGGGCACGTCTGTTTACCACGGCACGAGTTCTTGGGATGGCCAAAACGCTGGCACTGGTAACAACGCATTGGGTTCGGAATATAAGGTCTTACTCTGCAGTTCAGGTATCCAGCTTTTATACTCTTCAGCAGATCAGGTGAGTTGAAGGTCAAAATCACATGTTTTGTGCCTATCATCTGACCCTCTTTACGCATCTTGATCCGCCTGGCCTCACACACATTTTGATTAGCCAACTCGGATGTGAACTCTTCTTCAGAAACTAACAGAAGGTCAGTTTCCGAGATGACGCCACGACGATAATTCAGTGTTTTATGTGCTGAGACCGTTATATCAACTTGTCCAAGTTTAGATATTTTAAGTAAGGAAGCAGATTGGGAGGCTGAAGCCGTATCAATGAGCGAGTCTCCGGAACAGAGACGCTTGATGTTTCTAGGCTCTCCAATGCAAGCTTGAATATACACAGTCCAGTCACATTAATGTGACCACCACGTACTTTCCATGTCAGAGTTAAATAACCAATCACAGAAGGCAGGTGGCAGCACAGTGCAGTTGAGCGTATATAAAGGGTGTGTGAGGGCTTCGGAAAACATTTCAATCGTTGGCGTAATGCAGAAACGAAGCGATTTATCCGACTTCCAAAAGGGCATGATCATTGGCTTTCGGGTCAAGGGTGGAAGCGTTTCCGAAACGGCTGAGTTTGTGAACTGTTCGCGTGCCGCCGTGGTAAAAGTGTACCGTGCATGGCAAAATGGGACTGTCCAAAATCAGCGACGTGGCAAATGTGGTGCACCACGGGCCATAGATGACAGAGGCGAACGACGGTTGCGGAGATGCGTTCGGGCAGATAGACGGGCTACCGTTGAGCAACTGACCACCAAAATGAACCAAGGGGCTACCAAAAGTGTCTCCCAAAGTACTATTCAGCGAACATTGCTGCGTCTGGGCCTCCGAAGCAGACGCCTGGTTCGTGCACCTATGCTGACTGCTGTTCATCGACGGCGAAGGCTAGAATTTGCACGCCAGTACAGCAGCTGGACGTCCACTGAGTGGCGACAGGTTGCGTTTTCGGATGAATCGCGTTTTATGCTCCATCGGACAGATGGACGTTGGCGTATAAGGCGTGAAACCTCTGAAAGGAACCACCCTGCAACCATTGCCGGAACGGTCCAAGCTGGAGGCGGGAGCATTATGGTCTGGGGAATGTTTTCCTGGCATTCTCTAGGTTCACTGATCATTGTGGAAGGCACAATGGATCAATACAAGTACGCATCTGTCCTTGCGGACCATGTTCACCCCTACATGCGCATTGTTTTTCCTCAGGATGATGGCATCTTCCAGCAGGACAATGCGAGGTGCCATACAGCTGCCAGTGTACGTGCGTGGTTCGAAGAGCACCAGGATGAGTTTACCGTCCTCCCCTGGCCAGCAAACTCACCTGACTTAAACCCAATCGAGCATCTGTGGGACCATCTCGATCGAGTTGTTCGCGCCATGGATCCTCAACCGCGTAATCTAGCGCAGCTGGCCACGGCATTAGAGTCGGCATGGCTCAACATCCCAGAGAACACCTTCAGGGACCTATGTGACTCTCTTCCTGCACGTCTCGCAGCAGTCCGCTCTGCGAAAGGTGGTTATTCTGGCTTTTGACAGATGGTCACATTAATGTGACTGGACTGTGTATTTGTTTATAAGAAAAGGAGACATTTTTTGCAGTTCGCCAGAAGAACTAGATATTACTAGAAAACGGGGACTATTACTGGGTTCACTTTCATTTCCGTTGGTACATATTCTCTTCGTATTAGACGCATTGCCATTTTTGGTGTCGGGTTTTTTAGATTCAGAATTGCTTTTCATGAGCTTTGACAAGGTAACAATGTTTATACTTTTTTGAGCCATATTTGAAAGGAAAAGAAATTCGGACCTGGCGTCCCCACCCACCACGGAGTCCAACAAGGGGAAGCAGATTCCTACGCCAGGGATAACCGGGTCTATACGCAATCTGAAGCCCCACAGTCAGCTTACCTAAAAGCAGGAACTCCCGAAAGCTTATCCCCAAGCCACCGCCCAAAGGACGAGTGACCAGCCGATTGACACTAGTGGGGTCAACTAAGTGCCTCCCGTTTCAATTAGAAGCTGAGGCCAAAGCAGTGTGTTGGGGACAATACCTCGCCCCTCAACTACCAGGATCCTCATTTCCTGCCTTACGGGTCACAGCGCACGGCAAACGCGCAGGCGGTTTTCTCGACACTCGCAAACTAGAGACAGGGGTTGTTCTAGTTGCTCATGATGAGCCCCAACCTCTGAAGAGGAAAACCACGAGAGAGAAAGGAAAGATAGAAGGCTCAGAGGAGACGGAAAAGAGGATAGCTCACTGGCACTCCAGGATCGTGACACCCGTCTCATCAAGAAGATGATGCCCCTGAAGGGCTAGGGTACCTCGGGATTGCCACATCCGTACTCACAAAAGTGAGCCCCTGAGGGGCAAATGAAATTTTGAAAGTAATTGACAGTTTTATGTCTGAGAATGACATTCCTTGGAATAAGTGCATTACCATATGCAGTGCCGGAGCTTGGGCTTTAACAGGAAAACATTTTGGTGTTATTTCTCAGTCACACCTGAAATTAACTACTCACTGCTCCATTCATTGTGAAACTTTAGTAGCCAAAACAATCCCCAGAAAACCTAAAAATCATTTTGAATCAAGCTGTGAAAATTGTTAATTTTATTAAAAGTTGAGCTTTAAATTCAAAAATATTTACAATTTTATGCCAAGAGATGGGCAGTGAACATGAAACCTTTTGTTACATTTCGAAGTAAGGCGGTTGCCCGGAGGCAAAGTTTTAAATTGACTTCTTGAACTTCGATCGGAAATTCAGATTTTCCTCTGTGATTCAAAATTTGAATGGCAAAAATGTTTATTTAGTGAATTATGGTTGGTGCGTTTAGCATATTTAGCTGATATTTTTGGAAAGTTAAATGAATTAAAATTAGGTTTACAAGGACAAAGTGTTAATTTGTTTACCATTAGAGATAAAATAAATGCAATGATAAAAAAAACTAGAGCTAATAATCAAAGAACAGGATAATAATATTTTAAGCTTTTTACCACTTTCAGACAGTTTTGTACCCGAAAATAATTTGAAAATAACAGAATTAGCATTTGAGATAAAAAATCACTGTTTTTCATTGATAAATAATTTCAACATGTATTTTCTCGAGGATTATGAAAAAGAATATTGGATAAGAAATCCATTTTGTTCAAATGTACTTACAATTTTATCTCGTGAAGAAAAAGAACAGTCGATAGAATTTTTCTGTGATCGAACTCTAACAGAAGATTTGAAAAATAACACACTAGTTAACTTTTCACTGAACTAAAAAAACGAATTCAAAGGCATTTCAAATAACGCTATTAAATTTTAACTGCCATTGTGCACAACCTATTTGTGTGACCACGATTTTCTTATATGTTATATTTGAAAAATAAACAATTAAAAGAGGTCCTAACTTAAGGCTAAAACTAAGTGAAATAAGACCAGATATAAAGAAATTGATCTCTCTTTAAACAGGTCCAAATTTCACATTAAATTTTAGAATTAAAGTATCATAACTTAAATTTTGATAATTAAAATGATAGCCAATTTTTATTCTCATATTTTTATGTGTGCATATTTAATACAAATAGCCAATAACTTCTGAAAATGACAAGATATAAACTTTTTTTTTTAAATATTCCTATTTAGAAATTGAAAAATAGTCATTGTAAAATGTAGTGCTGCTACAAAAGATTTTCAGTTTTACTTTAGATGGTAGGCATTAGTCAAAAGGTCCACTGAACTAAAGTAATTATCTAAACCTGAACTTCTGTTATATCATCTTTATAACTGAACTTCTGTTATATCACTTTTACAATTTGTAAGAAAATAAATATACTAGTAGGATGCATTACGATTAAACATAATCTAATATTTAACTTAATTATAAAAAAAATTAAAGCACAAAATCAAATTCATCATTTTTTTACAAACAATTAGCATTAAACTACAAAATTTCTAGAAACATTTAGATTTTACACTTGCACAGTTCAAAGGTTTATGCAGTTTTTACATATGGCATAAGTTAAACTGGGAAATAAAATAATAATCAGCATGATTCATAACAGCTTGCTTAGATATGGTTGTTAAGTACCGAAAGTTAGTTGCACTTTCATCCAGTTAGTGTTGTAGCTTCATGCAGATTTGCTGGAGTTGTATCCCAGTTAATATATAGCATTTAATATAAAGTTCCAATATGCCGCTGAAGCACCAGAGGTGATAGGTTGTTTTGTATTATTTATTTGTTTTGTGTTATTTATTTAAATGCAAGGAATAAAGTTTTATGTTAATTTTTATGTTTATGTGCTGTATTTACATCCACAATTAGGATTAAGGAAAGGTGATAACTCACTTTAACACAAACAGATAATTTTCAAGGTTGAGCAGTTAGTTATAAATAATTAAATTACATAGATATCCTTAGTCACAATTCACTTACACAATTACAATTACTTTTGTTTTAATTTCTCAAAAATTTCCATTAAAAAAGCACTAGGAACATTTTACAACAGTTATAATTTATGATACTGATTATGGTACAATTATACATTAAAAGCTACAAAATAGTTCAGGTTTGAAGCAATAACAAATAAGAAAATGTTTATGCATCTTTTTAATTTGAAAATTTTGCATATATTTTAGCTAATTCCCATTAATTTCCTTAACAAGTTTTTTAAGTTTATTTGTTTCAATAAACAAACCTATGTTCCCACTAGTCTCTGCTTCATCTACTAATTTGTTAATTTCAACAATGTACTTCATTATTTTCTCTCCCTTTATAAAATCAATTTCTTCAATGAGTTTCCTTTTCCCTTCAAAATTAATAAAAAATGTCTGCTATTCTAAAGACCTGTTTGTATTTAGAGCGTATAGAAAAAACTGCTAATTTTATTTCTTTAATAATATGAGCATTGAGAATAAATATGAACTGATATAAGGCCAGGGCCGACGCCAAAGCCACAGAAATTTTAGAATTTAGTGAAGAACCAAGCAACAAAATTTTTAGAATTTAGAGCAGGCACTTATGATATTTATCAATGTTGTTATGCTTTAAAAAGATTGTCAAAACATTTGCAAATCTCTGAATAAAAAATTTTGTATACAAACTGATTTTGAAATTGACAAAATGTTTATAAGTCACTAAATTTAGCACTGCATAATAAAAGAAAAAATATTTCAAAAAGAAAAAAATTTTCTTGATGTAATATTTTATGAACTCCTCATTCTCAAAAAAGAAAGAATTTTGAAATGTTCATGTTTAAATCCAGATAGCTCTTTGCGCTTAAAGCTTGAATGGTCACCTCTTACTTTAAGTAGTTGAGAATTCAAACGCTAGCCATCAAACATATATTTGCCAATGCATCGCCAGAAAATATTCCTCCTAAATGCTAATTCACACTCAGAATGGCAGTCATAAAAAAAGAAGAAAAAAAAAAAGAGGGGGAAGAAATGCAATAGGAAAATCTAAAGGAGCGAAGCTTGCCGGAAAAGTAAGAATACAGGGGGAAGTCTATTTTACATTGAGTAAATGGCTATCTCACTAAATTGGCAAGTGGTATCCATAAACTTCATTCTGACTGAGACACTTCCACAAGGCCAGCAACGTTCATAAAAAATGACTCTTCTGGATAATGATCTTATATCTGTTATTCATTAGCTCTAAAACTTCACCTTACAAATTAGTTTTTCTTCTGCTTGCTTTAATTTTGGAACTACTCTTATACACGCCCTCGGTTGGCGAGAAATTCCACATCGCCATATTACTACCTAAATTTTTTGTTTGAACTTTAAGCCTAAAATGTCTGCAAAAACCATGTTTTTAACACACAATTTACGCCAAAAATCCGAAACAAAAACAAAAAATTTAGATAGCAAAAATGTAAAGTTTCTAACCAAAAATATTTGACAAGAATCCACGTAGACAACAATCTGTTTTAACTTCAAAAAACATCAGATAACTGTACAATTGCAGCGTAGGAATCTAGGAATTACACATACCTCGCTAAAATAAATTTCAAACAATACCATGTACACAATGTTCTGTTTTAACTTAAAAAACATCGGCGAACTGCACAATCTAGGCATCACACACAAATCAACAAAATAAACTACAAACAATTAAAAAAACAACAATAAAGACAGAAATTCATAGCCAAAAAAAAAAAAAACAATTAACATTCTACAAAATTAGAACAACAATAAAATAAAATGCACTTACCATTGCCAATGTTCTTCAAACAGCAGAAATATCAATTTGAAACATCAGCAAAATTCATCAACTTCCATGACTTTTTCCTTCCACCCTATCTTCTGAGACACAGAGCATACAAAATCCAGCATACATTTTACCTTGCACACAATCCAAACTATGCAACTGAAATTTTGCCGCCACGTCTTTCATTGCAACATAAGCCATTTCAAAACGCCCACCAAATCAACCAACCACTCCAGCAAAATAAAGTTTCAACATCAAAAAGATTGCCATACAAACAACTTCATGCCCAAAACCATCGTAAAACACACAATTGTGCCAAAAACCAGCGTAGAACACATATCATCACATTTGGCGACGCCAAACATCTGAGGGCGTATATAAGAGTAGTACCTTAATTTTCTTTAATAGATGGCATTAACTACCCATCATAAGATTTTCATAATACTCTCAATAACAGCAAGACTTACCTTAAAATATCAAAAGAAAAGCAAGATACATTTAACACAACTAACCCTCGTAGAAGAGAACATGAGGATTAAATGCACCAGCATTCCATGCATTAAATAAATTAATTATAATACAAATCCTTCCTCAAAAACTTAATATCTTTCTATAAACCAGAAGCCTTACAGATAACATAAACATCCAATAAATTTATTAATTGCTGGAAAGATGTTAAATAAATTAAACTAGAAAGATTTTTTTTCTGAGAAAATCATAACATAAAAAGAATATATTTCACAGCAATGCATTAAACAAACTCTCACACATCTAAACTCACGACAATATTAGCAGCAGTGGCTATAGAATTATTTTAAGAAAGCAGTCTATTACGCAGAATTTTTTTAAGATTTTTGTTGCTTGTTTGGGGGTCTTTTTACATTTGCTTATATTTCAATCACTGCCAAAAGTATCATGTGAAGTTTGCAAACATTTGTGTGCATTTTGATGAATTTTTTATAATCGATTATTTTATGAAAATAAATTGGATTCTTTTTACGTACTCCTCACACTTTATATTCACCCACCCCTTGCAGACTATAATCTCTCTATCAATTTTTTCAAATTACTCTTAATCTCCAAAACTATTTCCCAGAACATTTAGAGAAAAAAATCCATGTATAAGTGTCATGGTACTCGGTTAAGTTACTGGAGGGTGAAAGCAGCTGAACTAATGTGCATGTGCAGAATAACTTGCTTTTGAAAGAAAAAGGTTGCAATGTTTATCCCTTAAAATGTTGAGTCTTTTATTTGCCAAAATATGACTTATTCCAATTATTAGTCTTCAAATTCATGTTTTTCTCACAGCCTTTACTTAGTAGTCATATCACTCAAAAATTAAAATTAAATTACAGCTAATTTGAAGGCCATTTTGTTTGATAATTAATGATAAAAATCCTATGTTTCTTAATTTCATAAATTCTTTTGCATTTATAACAAGGCTAGCTTTCTACTAATAGAAAATAATTTTTCTGTGCTAGTGGCAAAAATTGATTTAACTGGTTAAAACCAACAGAAAATGGCAAGAACGAACAAAAGCATTTACACCAGTGTATTGATTAGCAATACTTACTATTTTGTTAACCCTGTGGTGCCTTCTCCTTGACTAGTAGAATAAGTTGTTACCAAAAACACTAGTTACTATTTCATCAAACATTTTAAGAACTTTATGATGATGAAGCTGGTGCATAGAGATGCACTTGGTAGTCACAGCCAATTGAACACTTCTGGATAAAACATTCTTGTATAAAAAATCATACAGCTTAACTGGCATAAATTGTATGCCCATTCTTTCATAATTATATTCACACTTTTCATATCTTTATAATAATATAATTTAAAAAAAAAAAAGGAACTGGTAGATTATACATCAGCAGGACAAAGAAGTTGAGAAGAATACATAGATTACAGTATGAATGTTAGTGAATCTATGATTCTACATTACAGGTTCATTTTTTATGGGTTCTGGATTGTAAAATTTGTTACAGTCCTATGTTCACAGTACAACAAAACATTTAGCGGTTTAATGCACCTGATATCCTAGCCAGACTGTAAATACTGATTAAACGTATTTCATTTCCTTATCTCTACGCTTGGTCAATAATGAATTTTAAATGGAAAACGAATCAAATCAGAACACAGACTTAAGGGACTATTTCAAATTAAAATCAGAATATTATATATAATTGCAGACATTAAAAACAAATAATTATTAAAATGGAAGAGAAACTCTCAAATGTAAAATTCAAAATTAAACAAACACACAAACTTAGTTCACACAGATTTTTTAATAAAACAAATGTACAAATTCTTCTCCTTCAGGAGCAAAACCATTTTTATTGCTACTTTAATCAGTAAACAATTCTGTCACTGGAAAAAGAACAACATTTTTTTTATTTGCTTAATTCTCCCAAAATATATGCTTAAAATTAACTTTTAATATTAAAAATAAAACAAATCAATAAAAAATAAATCCTTGTTGGCTTCTTTTCTCGCACCAATCAGATAAACCTCACCTTACATGCTAATGAACCACAACTGCTCATTTTATATCTTTCCAGGACAGATTCATATTTAGGAAGGCATTTTTTACCAAAAAAAAAACAACAACTTTAATATCATTTTTTTATATCTGTTAATGCTATTATGTTTATTTTTAAAGGTAGAAGGAAGTTAACAAAAATGTTATGTCTGAATGTGACAACTATAAGAAAGTTGTTAATGCTAAATTCTACAAGATGAAGTGTGACAGCAGTCATGAAAATAAGCAGTAGGTAAATCTATCCTCCACCATGGATGCTCTGGTTTATTACAATTCAGCTCCATTTCAAAGAATCCAAAATAGAAATTTAAAAAAAAAAAACCTGAAAAACAAAGACGGCTCTCCTTCACACACACACGCATGAAAAGTCAATATAAAGACTTTGTCGTTATATGAACTCCAAAAGATAAACAGACCTTTGGTATGGTAACAGCAAAATTCTATACAGCTATGGCATTTCATTCTCTCCAGTAAGATTCATTTTTTACGCATATGATCAGTTTACTTAGATCAGATTCAGGGACGCATTTCTCCACCTGATGCAATCTCGGCAGGTCCCAAATTCTGCTGGTGTTACTTCTCTATATTTAAAACAGTTGCTACCCCTAAATTCTAAATATTTTGCTCTTTGGTGCTTATCTAAATTAAAAAAATTCTGCCACCCAACACAGTTGCACTGACAAAGACACTGGCCAGGCTACAAATCCCTATTTAGAAACAACTGGCTCAAAATCTGCTAGATGAAATATATAATAGAATGAAGCGAAAGATTAAAATGTGATCAAGTTAACCATGTCGCGACTGTCAACTTAGACAGTCAATGGTAAAATGATTACAGTGATTCATAATGGTTATTACTATTTTAATGATATTAATATCGATATCAAATATATATTAATTTTATAGTACATAATTTGAGAAAAAGACTGTAGTTCACCAGATAAAAATAGCCAAGGCAGCAGTAACAAAAAGAAAAAAGGACTAATAGTGTAAGATGAAAATTTTTACAACATATAATGAACAAGATATTGAATTGATGAAAAAAGGAATTTGGCTCTTGTAACTAGCCCATTAGCTTGAGCTTCTGGGCTAGATATTATATCAGTACCTGTTATGAAGCATATACTATCACACACAGATGGAATATGTCTTAAGAAATACCCAAATGCTGTAAAATCACAAATACACAGCAGTACATGGTAGAAAAGTCTAATAAACTGCTTGGAATCATTCAAAAGAAACTGTCCATATGTTATACAAATACTCAAAAATCTTCTTACAAATGATAAAATAGTGATTGGAGTCATAATATTTATGACTAAACCATCATTTCTAAAGAAGCTTAGCTTGCTGCAGCTAAACTATTTGCTGCTGCTCTGGATAAAATTTAAGAGAATGATTTTTCTATTGCAAATGCTCGAAAATATGACTTGTATAAATTGTCATTGATAATGTGAAAGAAACTTATTACAAACAGGCTGTTTGCAAGTTCTGCTAGACTTGAAAAATATTCCCCCCATTTTTCATTTATTCATAATAAACTGACAAAGACTCTATTTTGAAACAGATAAATTGGTCTTCAGCTATACATGATTTCACAGGAAAAAATCAGGTGGAATTTAAATTGCAAAATGGCCCTTTATTATGTAATGTTATGTAACCTTTTAAAAATACTCTAAACATAGTAGCTGGACTTATTTCATTCTAACATTCCCCTCTACTATTATAGAATATCAATCAGTTTTCAGTTATTTCATGAGTTCCTGCCAGTTATTGACACTATTATGGTACAAATTAGTTTCTGCTATGCGAGTTTTAATTTGTTACAATCAGTGGTTTCGAGCATTTTGGTTGAAACATACCAGCCTGATTTATAATGCTTTATTTTGTATAATTAAGCTACATTTTTATGAATTACAAATGTACATTTATTAGTGTATAAAATTTCTGTTTAGTTTCTAACATAGCTAAAATATTCAGCAGCAGCCTATCATGTAAAGCACACAAATGTATTTATTTACATACTGTGCTAAGAATTCAAACAAGCTACAAAAAACTATAATTTTCAGATAAGGATCCATAATAAAATATGTTTAAATTAGCAGAAAACTGCACCTGTTCACTAAGCTCAATATACGAGAAATTTTACTTTAAGTTTTTTTTTTTTTTTTTTTTTTTTTTTACTTGAAAGATAAGCCGAAAGTAAAATTTTGCATATAATCTACATATAGCTGCATATTTACACAGAACAATTTCAATTTCTTAATATATCTTTTAGTTTGAGCTTTTGTATAGAAAATACCACTGCTGATAAAACATCATTACATGAACATGTGCTAAATAATACCTCATTACTGAGTAAAAATATGACAAAGTAACAATTATCAGTTACAAGACTTCACTGCTTTATAATATGAAATGATTTATCACGATAAGTAATTTAATCAGACTAAGAAACACATTTCCATTCCTAAATAATTATTATCATTCTTCCAGGCTCCGCTGGCAGTATTAATGCTAAACGAGTAACAAAACAGCATGTTTATATTTTGTAATATTATCCATTAGTTATTACAAAACATTTATCAAAATTATTTATTAACTAAGATAAATTATGGATACAATATTAACTACTGATGTGATCTAGTAGTTAAACAGTTTATATCAATATTTCAATTAATTACATAAACAAGGAAATAATTCACTTTTAACTGCTGTCAATATTCATGGAAAATTAAGTTACTAAACATCATATTTACAGCAATACACTTATCCGTTTTAGTCACCATACTAAACGATTTTTTATATGGAATAATGAAATAATAAAATATAGTACATCTGAAGAAATGTAGTAGTATCAGCTAGAAGCTCCTCTAACAAAATAAAACTGTACTTTTTTTTCCCTAAATATACCTTTAGTAAAATACTCAACTTCTAAAAATAAATATTAGATGCTATCTATTAGAAATCCGTTCCACAAACATCTTTCAAGAATTGTATCACATCTTAATCTGGTAATTACGATTTTTACCCAGTATCTACCAAATATATTTTTTATTATAAATATCGGCTCAAATTGTCCGTTTAGGAAAGATTAACATTGATAGTTTCAGCCATGTTGCTAGTCATGAAAACTATCAAACAATCTAAATTTTCTTATTTATATTTTCCTTTGAACTTACCGAATTTATCAAATATACAAAGCACTAAACCGAAAAAGAATCTTAAAGAAAATTAAGCCTAACATACTCTTAATACATGATTCTTACCTCTGTACTTTGAATACAAGTTTTCTAACTTTCTTTTGTCAACAGCAGCTTTTTGTTCACGAAAATACAGTTCAGGATTTTGAAAATAATTATCTGACGCTACGTCCAATTTCCAATCATGTTGGGAAAGACAGTATATTGCTGTTTTCTCACCCGTCTGTGTAAAAGCGATAAACTGCTTTACTTTTTCCTTTTGAGAGTACTTCAGTTTGTGCTAAAAATGAATGAAATAAAATTAATGTCTAAGTATCATAACTGGGAGAAAGCAGATCAATTACAAATAGCAACAACAACCTTACCATCGTCAACAAATCCCACTTCCACACGACCTCGCAAACCATGAATTAAAGCATGCGCAAGTAAGATTCACAGCTGATACATGCCACCGTATACGCGATAAATAATAGACTAAAAAAATGTGCGTTGCATATTCTTGCAAGTTACAAGAAAAATTTCTGGAATAACTTTCCTTCACAGATAGTACTAAAAAGAGCTATTTCTCTAACGAAGTTCTTCATAGAAGACAACGATTCCCCCAAGCTGACACCACCCTCGTTTTAGCTAAATTTCATAATTGTATTTAATTTATATCATTTTAGAACATGTTTTCATCTAATTAATAAATCTAAAAAATGCACAAGAACTTTTTTATGCCATAAATATCGTTATAAAGTTCGTAGTTAGTTTTATTCGACATATGAGCGAATGATCAGTTACATAATGAAAGTAATTTATAGCAATGTTCACATGAAGGTATGATTATAATGGTTGTTAATAACCTTTACAAGTTTCGAGAAGCACTTTTCTATGATACACATTTTGCTGGATCACTAATTATTAAGCAGCATGGTTATTTTTGTTACATTTCAGAAAATTAGATTGAATAGCAAGTAAAATAATGCTAAATCTCTTGTAGACCCTCAGACAGACAGTTATTAGGTTATTAGACTAGGATAGTTATTACATTATTATTAAACCTAGGGGATTTATCATAAAAAGATTCGAAATGTACAATACACTGAAACTTCGCCTCACAATTGCATTTAAAGAAATGATTATTCCTGATAAGTTTAAGAATTAAAAAAAATCACTGTTCATTAACATGAATAAACCTCTGTCTCCCTCTTTCTTCCTGTCTGACAATGTGGTGCACTTCAATATTTGATTGTTGAGGTGTCGAATACAAAATATTGATGGCAACTGCTTGTAAGGAGAATTTCCGAATCCGGATAGATTTTTTTTAATAGAAATGTATACTTTATTATAGACATAAGCTTTACATTGAGGGAAAAAATTAAATGTAAGATCTTGATTTATAGGTATCCCTAACTGAGATGGTCCAGAAAATAAATTTCCTTTTTCGCATCTCAGAAATATGTATTTCCGTAGCGGCATAAAGCGGGTGGCGAAGTAGAGCAATCCGGATGTTCTTCGGAGAACAGCCTTCGTGGCGCCAACTTCGCTCCTTTAAGGATATGGGCGACATTTCATTACGCCAACGGAAGTAAATATCGTGAAAAATAGGAGAAAAGGAAAATATATGGGGAAAAGCGGGATAAGGATTTGTTTGGTAACTGATTGCTAATTTAGTTGTGTTATATTGCTAAATTAGCATTAAAAGTAATGTGGATTTATGACGAAAACGCAGAGCAATTACTTTTCAATCCGATATCATATATGTGTAAATATATCACA
>KK121361.1:78021-151041 GCA_000611955.2 Stegodyphus mimosarum | reverse complement strand
ACTTAATTCTTTTCTATTATTACTTTCTTATTTCTATTTTTATTTATTTTCTTTATTTACTTTCTTTTATATTATTTATTTTACAACTTCTGCTTTGAAAACCCAAGTATTGAAACATTCTGTGTATGCTTGTGAAAATATTATTTCAGATGTTCTCATATTATTCAGTTCTCATATAACTACGATAGAAATATGCGTCTATTATGTACTTAAAATGCAGTATTTGATAGCCTTCCACAAAACAGCCATTCTAGAATTAGTTCTGTAATGTTATATAATGTTCATTAAATTTTCCTGTGCATTATTTTCCCTAACTATTCATTTTCATAAAAAAATATATAAACAATGTAGAGAATGTGAGTTCAATATATTTTAAAGATAATAAACAAAAATCAAAAGGGAGACTATACATGCAACCAAGTAATAGTGACCATATTGTGAATAAAGTTAATAAACTCAAAATGATGTGTAAGCATAGCCCGTGCCACAAAATTCGCAAAAGTATTTCTGAGTGGTAAAGCAGAATATACATATCTGAGTGCATTTTTTATATCTGAAGTAAAATCTGTTATTAGTTGCTGATGAAAAAGTAAGAAGTTTTTTTATGGATAGAAATTTATGTAGCTCAGTATTGAAAGTATCTAACCTGATACTTCACTGATGCTGAAATAGCATTTTGTATTTTATGACAGTAAAAAAAAAAAGTATTATTTTCAAAAATCTGAATAATTTTCAGAACATATTCTTATAACAAATTAAGAATATATTGTTTCTTAGAAGTTTTTTTTTTTTTTTTAAATTATATGCCTTATGTACAGATCTAGTTGATGTGAAAGCATAGCCCGTGCCACAAAATTCGCAAAAGTATTGCTGAGTGGTAAAGCAGAATATATGTATCTGAGTGCATTTTTTATATCTGAAGTAAAATCTGTTATTAGTTGCTGATGAAAAAGTAAGAAGTTTTTATATGGATAGAAATTTATGTAGCTCAGTATTGAAAGTATCTAACCTGATACTTCACTGATGCTGAAATAGCAGTTTGTATTTTATGACAGTAAAAAAAAAAAAAGTATTATTTTCAAAAACTTCAAAAATCTCAATAATTTTCAGAACATATTCTTATAACAAATTAAGAATATACCGTTTCTTAGAAGTTTTTTTTTTTTGATTATATGCCTTATGTACAGATCGAGTGTGGCTGAACTGAGATTTGGAATTTACAATTCGCTCACGTTGTAAATCTATGACAAGTAAAAACAAAAGGCAAATAGTTCCATATCTGTAACTACCATGTTGATATTACTCTTGAAATGTGTAGTTGTTATCAAGGTAGCAGAAAAGATAAATATATCGTTCCCTGGTAACACCTGCATTCATAATAATGTACCTCAATCTTATCGAATGCCATATAAATATGTGTAGTTGTGATTTGCATTAAGAAAAACAAAACATATCTAATGATTCAAATTTCCAGTGAATTAGTTACGTGATACAGTAGTGAGGTTTGATCTCTGTATTGGCCCCGAAATTAACTGTGTGAGCTGAATGCCCACATAATAGAAAAAACTATCTAGACTTTTCTTTAATCCCAATAGTGTGACAGCTTACAGTCTCATTCTTTTTTTTATTCTCATCCATGTTTTTTTTACCATTACCATGAGGGGATTGTACAGCTGAAGAGTCAAGAAAAGTCTATAGTTCTATATTTTCAAATTACTGCTTTATTTTTACATTATTGTAAACAGCAGTATGTCGCTTATTTTATTTTTAGAGTACTGCTATTAAAATCTGTTTTTAACTATAACAGAGGAAAAACTGAAAATCTTGGATACTAAGCAAAAGCAGTAACAGTTATTTTGGTATTCAGTAATGTATGAATTATTCCTATCGGTAATGTATGAATCCAGTCCTGATAACAGAACCTGATACATGTGTTTGTATATATGTGCTTATATATGTATTTGTATACACATATACATTTGTACTTACATGTATACATGCTTGCATACATTCATTTCAGAACCCGATCCTGATAACAGAACAGTACTGCTATTGCTTTATGTTTGTAAGTAAGCATAATTATTGAAATAAGAAACCTTGGCAATTTACTTAAAATATTTCTTTTCTATTGAAAAGTTTTGCTAATTTTGAAACATGATAAACACCTAATTGTGTTTCTTGAATACATCTGAATTCTAACATGCAGTTTTTACTGACATGATGTCAGATGACTTTGAAACAGACATTAGCTTTCAGGTACCATTTGTACAAACTAATAATCGCTGAACCCTGGTAGTTCAGTCCAACTTTCGAATCCCGGCGAACGCACAGGTGTTTTCGTGATCGTGCAGTATCTTGTGGATGCATACATGAATAAAGCGGCGCAGCCCACTCAGCTGGCGGGTTTGCCCGCTAGAAAAATCACTGAACACTGGTAGTTCGGACCAACTTTCGAATCCCGGCAAACGCATGTGTGTTTTCGAGATTTTCCTCATATGTAACGTGCATGCAGTATCTTGTGGATGCATACGTGAATAAAGCAGGCACAGCCCACTCAACTGGCGGGCTTGCCTGCTAGTATTCTTAAATCTTTGTGAAACTTGGCCAGTCTTTATGAACCAGCATGTGTAAAAGACCATTAAACACTAACAGGTGGTTTCTGAGGTTGGTTGCATAGTATGATTTTTATTATTTTCAACTCTTCTTAATTTTTAGTATCTACTCAATATTCTGTGAGAAGTTATGTGCAATAAAACAGTTTTGAATTTATTTTTCTTCTAGGTTAACTTTTCAGGTTACAGCTTTAGGTGAAACTAAAGCTGTAACCTGAAAAGGATAATACAGTACACAGGTTTTGAAAATATAAATGTTATAGTAGCATGACTAATCTGGGAATACAAAGGAGGTACGGTACTCTATGGACTTTTTCCTTTCCTTTCACAAAAATACTTCCTACATACACATTTTAGATGAATATTTATGATGAGGTAATATTTTTAATGAAGATTAAAAGGATATTACTTTGATTAATCAATTATAAAAGTATCTCAAAGGCATGGCTTTAGTTATAATAAATACTACAACATAGATGTATTAAAAAATAGTAAAACAACATATTCTGTCCCATTGATTTCTTTCATCACTGCTAGAAAATTCTTCTTCCTCCTTTCCAACTCTTGAAAAATGCATATACATTTATTTAAATTTAGACTATGTTTCAACTTGTTTTATAAATTAAACAACAAAAATGTTGAACTGTCAAAACTTGAACAAAAGTAGATTTTGATATTCATAAACTAAAACTAAATACTTAACATATAAATAAAAGGCTGACCGTATTCTTACCCCTGAAGCTGTGAAATTTCCTCTTGGTTGAAAATCCTTGTAGAAGATATATCAAGATAGGAGAGGAAAGAAAATTAAAAAAAAAGTAACATACTTTTCAAATCAAGTTGAATGTGTACCACACAAAAGCATTCAAGGGATACCTGCTATGAAATAAATGCCTGGCTAAAGGTTTTCTAAGGATTATTAATATGTATTTATATTAAACATGTAGAAAGCCACAATATAAAATTTTTTCGCCAGTGGGAAGTGAATTCCGATTGTAACTAGGACTTTTCAGAGGTTTTATCAAGTGAAATGTATTTTGAAAAATATTTTAGCTAATTGAGATTAATTTCATAAAATATTTAGAAAGTTTCAGTGAGGCATTAGCAATTGTTACCTGTTATACGCAGTGATGAAATAATATTTCTGGATATTCAGTAATGATTATTAACTTGTTTAATTATGAGTACACATTCAGTGTATGTGACAGCATACTTACTGGATCAGTATCAGTGAATTTTAACTTCTCATGAAATCAATAATTTAAATTTGTAACATTTAATCATTGTAGCATTTAATGATGTTAAAATTAACCAGTTCTATTTTCTAAGTATAATGGTGTGGGTACCTGTGTAAAGGACTTGATTTGCAATATTGGAGGCCATCTGATGTTTTGAATGTAGCAGATGCATGTTAATGATATTATTGATGTGAATAGTGTGCAGTATATTCGCATATAAAGTATTTTGTGAAATAGCCTCATAATTATTCAACATTTTTAATTTTTTGTTATTTAAAGAAAAAAGGATGTCACCTTTTTGAATATTTTGTTTTATGGTTTCAGTTTATTATCGACTGTATTAAATATAAACTTAAACATTTTTAACAAAGGTTTTCTTTTTATCTGAAGGAAACAGAAAATATGAAGTACTTTTAAATACATACTGAATTTATGCTAAACTTTTAGCAAGTTACAGATATGTGACAGTTTAATGCAATTAAATTGTTTATCAATTCAATAGTCAGGTCTATGAATAAAATATAAAATTAAAAAAAAACAAGTTTTTTCCCCCCAACTGTGAAAGAAATAATTTGTTCTGATGAATTTTCCTTTGGTATTCATATCTTAAAAATTAATTTTGAATTGTTTAAAAAATCATGTTGTTTGCTTTTCATAATTTATTATATAAAAGTTTAAATGAAGAAGATGGCAGTTTTTTTTTTGTATTTTATATCTCTATAATTAAGTAGTCATCAATTAAAATTTAAAAAAATGTTTCAGTGAGTAGAATATTTTAACAAAAAATGGTCAGTTGAAATAAGGAGATTGATACAGTTTTGATTAGTCTTTATTCAAAAATATCACTGCCCTGCAAGAGTACAAGATAAAAATCCAAGACATAAGAGGCTGAAATACAAAGTTTGACATTTCATTTCTACTTCTTGTACTTTTGCTAAATAGCCCATCAGCGACCAAGTGAATAAGAAAGCTGAATATTGGTAGTTTGACTCGTGTTCAAATCCCAATGAGCATGAATGGACTTCTCCATATAAAACATAAATACAAACCATTTCCTCTAGAAACTCCTCCACTTATATATACTTCTCCTTAGGCAGATAGTCTCGTGTGTTTTGCTTTAATAAATTAATCTGACCTAACCCTGATTATCAGTATATCCTATAGAGACTGAAATCTCAAGCATACCGAATTCTTTGGATGTTTGTGTCTTCCATACTATAAACAAACATTCACCAGTGGTGAAATCCCTAAATATGGATGGTTCAAATTCTTGTGAATGGGCTGCTTCTTTTAATATTGCTTGTATGTATGTATGTCATGCCTTCAGATATAAAATGAATGGTTTTGTATCCTATCCCATGCTGAACAACAAAGTTCTTTAATATTGTATAATACATTGAAAATCTTCTATCATTAAACTAAATTTAGTGACAGTTTGCACACAAATGGAAAAATTTCTGTTGTTATTACCAGGTGGATTCTTTAAACAATCTCTGAAAACAATACAATGTCACTTGTGAAATGTTGTGTTACTTAGTTTACTGCCCTATGAAAGTTCCCCCCTCCCCCGAATTTGTATAATCTTTGCTTTATTTTCTCATACAACAGCGTTAGTGCTGTGTACTAAACAATTTTTATTGTGTGCAAGTTGAAATCTTGATTTCATGTTTGATATCACACACATTGGGAAAACACTGATAAGGCATAAAATCCGTAAATGTGATTAACAACTGCATCTGTAATATACACAGTCCAGTCACATTAATGTGACCATCTGTCAAAAGCCAGAATAACCACCTTTCGCAGAGCGGACTGCTGCGAGACGTGCAGGAAGAGAGTCACATAGGCCCCTGAAGGTGTTCTCTGGGATGTTGAGCCATGCCGACTCTAATGCCGTGGCCAGCTGCGCTAGATTACGCGGTTGAGGATCCATGGCGCGAACAACTCGATCGAGATGGTCCCACAGATGCTCGATTGGGTTTAAGTCAGGTGAGTTTGCTGGCCAGGGGAGGACGGTAAACTCATCCTGGTGCTCTTCGAACCACGCACGTACACTGGCAGCTGTATGGCACCTCGCATTGTCCTGCTGGAAGATGCCATCATCCTGAGGAAAAACAATGCGCATGTAGGGGTGAACATGGTCCGCAAGGACAGATGCGTACTTGTATTGATCCATTGTGCCTTCCACAATGATCAGTGAACCTAGAGAATGCCAGGAAAACATTCCCCAGACCATAATGCTCCCGCCTCCAGCTTGGACCGTTCCGGCAATGGTTGCAGGGTGGTTCCTTTCAGAGGTTTCACGCCTTATACGCCAACGTCCATCTGTCCGATGGAGCATAAAACGCGATTCATCCGAAAACGCAACCTGTCGCCACTCAGTGGACGTCCAGCTGCTGTACTGGCGTGCAAATTCTAGCCTTCGCCGTCGATGAACAGCAGTCAGCATAGGTGCACGAACCAGGCGTCTGCTTCGGAGGCCCAGACGCAGCAATGTTCGCTGAATAGTACTTTGGGAGACACTTTTGGTAGCCCCTTGGTTCATTTTGGTGGTCAGTTGCTCAACGGTAGCCCGTCTATCTGCCCGAACGCATCTCCGCAACCGTCGTTCGCCTCTGTCATCTATGGCCCGTGGTGCACCACATTTGCCACGTCGCTGATTTTGGACAGTCCCATTTTGCCATGCACGGTACACTTTTACCACGGCGGCACGCGAACAGTTCACAAACTCAGCCGTTTCGGAAATGCTTCCACCCTTGACCCGAAAGCCAATGATCATGCCCTTTTGGAAGTCGGATAAATCGCTTCGTTTCTGCATTACGCCAACGATTGAAATGTTTTCCGAAGCCCTCACACACCCTTTATATACGCTCAACTGCACTGTGCTGCCACCTGCCTTCTGTGATTGGTTATTTAACTCTGACATGGAAAGTACGTGGTGGTCACATTAATGTGACTGGACTGTGTATGTAGCCTACCATGGAATCTGGTGGGTAACATTGATAGTTAGACAAACTCCGAATTCTGGTGAACAAATTCTCTGCATGGATGCTTCCATGGTTTTCTACATATATGATATGAACAGAGACAATTCTTCTTAGAAAGTTATCCATGAATGCATCTTTTCTCCTTCACAGCTCAGCAGGTAAGACAGATGAGCACTGATAGTTCAGTCCAAGTTCAAATCTCAACGAACAGACTAGCTGCATGCATGTTTTCATAGATTCCTCCCTTGCCTAACATGAGTACAAGCCAGTTTCCATCAAAAAGACCTCCATGAAAGCATCATTCTATCGGGGAATATACACTAGTATACTTTCCCACAATTTAATAAATCCAAATTTCTTTAGGCAGATAGTTTGTGTCTTTGCCTAAATCTGAACCGCAGATATTAAAACTCTTTTCTACATATATATTTCAAAAATACCTCAGAAAACAGAATATTAATTTTTTAATGTTTCTCATATATTATTAGGCATATATCTATATATAGATAAATAGATAAAAACTATGTAAATCAAAATTCTAATTCAAATTTGTTTTGCCCTTTAAGTCATCATTTTAATTTAGGTATTTTCCCTTTCTGTACTAAAAATAGTAACTGCTTATAATAAACCTCTCATTGAAGTCTCAATCAAATGAGACATTTGACTGAGACTTCAATTCTATATTTTCTTTTTTCAGATATTGTGAAAATTGTGCATAGCAGAGCAAATATTAAATGAAAATCTAGGAAGAGCTAAAGTAAAAATTACTCTCTTTTATACTCATATTATATTTTTATAATGCTTAAAAGAATAATGAGCCAGAACTTGTTTATGCTCCACAGGAATTCAAAAATTTGCAAGTTGTAACTTTTAGCTGCTAAATGTTAGTTTTAACAATTATCATATATAGGTGAATAGGGACTTAAGTAGTTAAAATCTTGGGCAAATGCTGCAGGGAAGTTAATGTACTAAACTTGAATATTATCTCCAAATTCATGAAATTAAAAGTGGTCAATTAATGTCAAAAACTAAATAGAAGAAAATTGAAATTAAACTGAGTTATTATGCTTTTTAAAATTACCATCCATATTTATTGATGTAATTTTAAGAAACGCAATAATTGAGTTTAATTTGAATTTTCTCTTATTTAGTTTTAACATTACTTGTCCACTTTTAATTTCACTTTAGAGGTAGTATTTACCTTTAATATGTCAGTTTTGACATATGTAAACCAGATAAATTAATGACCTACAGAAAATTGATTATATATATGAAATAATAAAAACAAACTCAGTTTAGAAGTAATGACCAGCAGGAATTTTGATGGTGTAGAAGTGTTGATTCCTAATGAATAGGAAATTGGAGATGAAGGCAGATTAAATCTTCATTTTTTATTCCAGCAAACATGTTGTGGCCACAGTCAAGTTGGCACATTAAATGTGCCTATTCCAAAAAAAGCATTCATTTTAGATTAATTTTCAATAAGATAGAAGAAGCAGACAGCCAGCAGTCCAGGTAGGCCAAAGCGAGCAAGTGCATTATGTTCAGGGTGAAATCTTAATTCAGACTGAGTTACTTTTAGTTCTCAATGCATTTTGATTGGCTAGTTAATATTCCTATAAAATTACTATTGGGTGCTTGAGTTTAGTTCCATTTACATCACCAGAATTATGTAAGAGTCATATGACATGGATTAATCTAGAAATGATGCAGTGTAAAGAGTGAGGTTACTATTTTTAGAATTGAGAAGGGAAATTTATGTTGCTAATTTAATCTATTACATACTTTTTAATTTTTTTACATATATATGTACTGTATATATAAAATCAACCTATCAAATATCATTAATAGGAGAAAATACTAATATTAATTTGTAGCACAGATTAAATTAGTTTTTTTTTTTTTTTTTTTTTTTTTGTCTACATAAATATTAAAGAATTTTCTTAGATAATAGAATGGTCTTAACTTTCAAATTCACCATTTTAGGTAAATCATTCTAATCTAAGTTTAAAAATTCTTTTCATTAAATCTAAAAATTCGGTTTGTTAATCGGTTCTAAATTCACACAAATATTATTATAATATATGTCTTATTAAGCTGTTATTTACTTTTTTAAATTTTTAATCCCTGAAGTTTAACTTCATAAGCTTCTTTATGCATTATATAGTTTGAGATCAGAAGCTAAATCTAAGCTGATATATCAAAATTATTATATATTTCCCGAATTTATATTAAGCTAATCTATCAGAATTTTTATATATATTCAGAAGATATATGAAACTAATATACCAGAATTAATACATTCAGAAGCTGTAATAAGCTAGTACAGTACAAAGTCCATAATCCGGACTCGGCGATTACAGATTATAGATCATCAATTTAAATCTGGTAAGATGGCATGCAGAAATTATACAATTAAAAATATGAAACAACAATTTATGAAATAAAGAGCCATTATGATCTAAAGGGTATCAAATTTTACAATAAAAAAAAAAAAAAAAGCATAATATTTATGTTTACTTTATCAAACATTTCTTTCAGTGTAAGTTGTTTAAGTTGCTTCGTTTTTTGTGCTAATACTTTCTCTTTGATTCTATAAACAGACATAATTTCTTGTTCAGTTACAAAGTTCCACTGTTCAATTCCTGTAATTGCTGTGTCGAGAATACCGACTAACTTGTCAATCGAATCTGTCACTTTCTTCACTATCGGAAGCGGTATTTTCTGGATCTAGAACCATACTACAGATTTCGCCATCCGTTAATTGATTGATGATTGGGGCATTGTCGTCGCAATGAAAAACTTCTGTTATATCATCTTCATTTATTACCACTTCTCTACATTTCTTTACATAATCCAATAACTGGAAAATTTCACCTTTAGTTTGCGATGTCCAAAAACCTTCAAATTCGCGGCTATCATTTTCATCGTCCTCACCCTGAAATATGGTAGCTGCCCATAAATTAAGCCCAACATTTTTTAACGTATCTGGAGACACATCCTCCCAATGATCTTGCGATGCTCCACACAGCAGATTTTATGCTAAAATATTTTAAAAATTCTTGAATAATCTTGCCATTGTTCAAGAAATTTAACATAGATTTTAAAAATGTTACTTTATATTTGCATTTCAGCAAGTGCACTATTCTCATATCCATAGGCTGAATGATAGGTGTACAGTTTGGAGGGGAAAATAATACAGATACATTATCTTTCACTAAAACTCTAAGTGAAGTATACGCCGAACAGTTGTCAACAGTCAGGACTTTTTTTGAGTCATCAGGTAAACCAACCGAATTCAAATGTCGCCGAGCCTTGGGTATGAAATGATTTTCAACCAATCATTCATCAACGCTTGTGTCATCCATGCTCTTTTATTTGCGCGATATATAACGGGGAAAATCGTTACTCCTTTAAATGCTCGAGGTCGTGCATGTTTTCGGATTACGAAAAGTTTGCACTTAAGTGTTCCTGCAGCGTTTGCGCACGCTAAAATTGTAAGTTACGCTTTGGAATCTTTGACACCAGTTGGAGCCTTTTCTGTAGAGGTTGCCAAGGTATTTCGCAGTACATATTGCCAGAAAAGACCAGTTTCATCTGCGTTGTAAATTTGTTCTGGATATAATTATTCACTAGTAATGAGTTCAATGAATTCATCTGCAAATTTTTCATCAGCTTCAGCATCAGCTGAAGCTTTTTCACCTGAAATTTTTAATTGTCTTATACCACGGCGATTTTTAAATTTGGTTAACCAACCTGTTGAATATGTGCACTCGGTGTTTAAGTTAATTTCTTCATGAAATATTTTAGCTTGAGCCATTAGCATTGGACTCGTCAATGGCACGCCCTCGCTGCAGCACTGTCTGACTTATTCAATCTTCACTTTGTCATGATCGTCACTTTTAGCATAACGAACCCTTTTTCTGTTATTCATTGCCAGTGGGATGTCAGAATCCACAAAAAGTTCCTTTTTCTTTTTGCTTATGTCATATACAGTTGACTTTCCAATGCCATACTCCTCTCATAATTTTGAGACGGATGTTCCTTTATCCATTTTTTGCAGCAATTCCACTTTTTGTTTGATGGACAACGAAACATGTTTTTGCTTTGTAGATCCTTTGGCAGCTCCAGACATGGAAACTCTTTTTGACGTAATCAAAAGTTCAAGCTTAATTTTTATTAAATTGCTCTAACAGTCTGCAAAAAATAATAAGCCGGATCCAATTAGAAGATTAAGGAACAGCGCAATCTGCAACATTAACTGAAATGCCTTAGAATCAGTAAAGATAATTTTAGCCTAGCTTATCTCTTTGAAATCCAGACCTTTCGCCATTCTGTATCCTCAAAATACCGAACTGCCCGAAATACTTTTCCAGTTTCAGAGCAATTTCCTCCCCTCCCTGTCCATTAACGCAGAAATTAGGTGTGAAGATTTCGAATGACATCCTTTGTACTTTGTAACAAAGATTCCATTAGGCTTTGACCCTGTTCTTTATAAAACTATTCTGAAGGTCAGACCAATAAGCCTTTCTGCCTTTGTTATGATAACCACTGAGATTTTGTTTACTTCCATTATTTTTATAGGACCTTTGTTGCTGTTGAAAGCTTTCCTGCACTTTTATTGCTGTTTAAAGCTTAAAAGCACTCTATACCACAAAAGAATCAACAACAAAATGTCACTAGCAACCAAACGTTAAGAAACCTCTTGGGAGAAGCTGTCTGCAGTAAACTGATACAATGCATTTGGAGAAATTGCACCTGCTACTGCATACCTTAGGGTGAGGGAAGAAAACAACATTGCAATCTCGGCCGGTTTCGAAAATCTCCACATGTTTTATTATTGAAGGAAAAAAATTAAATGCGCATGCATAAACATACAAAAAAAAAGGTGTTTGTGGCTTTGGGGTCCGGATTACGAACTTTGTACTGTATTGCAGTCTTATTGTATATATAAATTAATGCATCAGGATTATTTATATTCATAATCATAGAATTGTTACATATAAATTCAGAATTCTGAATATATTAGCTAGTATACCTTTTACTGAAAGCTGAAGATGTATTTAAAAAAAAAATCAATTTTTGAAAAGTAAACGTTTAGCAATATGGTGCGGATGATATTCATTCATTGACCATTTAAAGAGATTTTAGAATAGTAAAACATTTACAATAATGGAAAAGATTACAAACCCTACCTATTTTTAAGTTTATTAAAAAAATAAAATTTGTTAGAGAAACTTAAAGGAAGATCGGCGAGGGCAGCAGTTTTACGTTTTTGCCCCACCTAGGAAAAGTGCTAAATCTGGCACTGTCTGACTATCCTTAGATGACGCCGATCTAACTTGCCAGTTTGAAAGTATATGCCAAGCTATCTCACTGGAGGACATGCGCCAACTCTACGAATCAATGCCCAACCGGATTGCAGCTTGCATCAGGGCGAAAGCATTATTTATTTATTTATTTTGTTCTTATAGCTGCATTTTCTAAACAAAACATTAAATTCCTCTGCTGCTGTTCGAGTTTTCGTTTTTAATACATGTACATATCACATCTACAGATTTTCGTCTCATTCGAATAACTCCTTTTTGTATTACAGAAATGCAACAGAACTTGTAGGTTAAGTTAACTGAATATGGGAAGCTTATGAGGGGTGCCTGCTTAAAAGGAAGGATGTTGTCATGGAGGACTTTCTAAGGCGACCTGTTTCGTATTCACATTACGCATGGGGAAAACACAAAAACCAGCCATGCATGTTTGCCTGGGATCGAGCCCGGATCGAATGCCCAGTATTCAGCGGTCTTAACCACGCAACCATTGGTGGGGTTTGAAATTAAAACATGAAGCTTACATTCAACCACTACTACTTCAGAGACTTGGGTCTTTCCTTGTGTATGTGTAAATTGTGTCCTTTCCAAAAAAGCCTAATCTATACAGTCGCCACTTCAGAAAATTAAAGTAATCATCAGAAAAAAGAACTTTCGCATCATAATAGAAGGCGTCTGCAGTTCTCCTATTCATGAAGTAAAATTTCACAACAAAAATTGCGCGTCATAAAAAGCAGGTAATTAAATAATAAGCAGTTAAATCCACAAATGATGAGCCACTTTGCTTTGACACAGTATTTCATGAGACATGAGTCAGAGGAAATTTCAGCATATTCAGTACATCGATATGTGATCCGAGAATTTTATTTCTTCAGAAATGACTTTTTTACTTTCAGTAACAAAAATAATGTTGCATGCCTTGACATTCAAAGCTATGTAACATTAAACATAAAATAAATTCCGTGCTCATGAAAAACAGTTTATAATACAGCTAATCTGAAAAGCTGAGAGTGATAAATGAATGAGTTATAAAAGTAAATATCATACTAAATTCCAAAATATAGATATTCATAGTTTACAGAACAGTTATAATACCGTGTATAATGTTTAAGGATTCTTTAAAGAATTTGCTCTTCTGTAAAAATAAGGCTAACTTTTTAAAATTAAAAGAAACTATAAATTTGATTTGATAATTGCAGAAAGCATTAGAAGTGGTTACAGAAGTGCAATATTATTAATTTTGAAAATAGAAATTTTGAATTTTTGACTACTCGAGGATTTTATCCGGGCAGGCAAAATTCTTGTTATATTGTTGTCACTAGATTTGCTTACCTTAATAACGAAATAACTATCACAAAAATGATGGCTTGATGGTATTAGCTCATGAGAGCTAACTCTCTAAAAGGAGGAATGGCATCATGGAGGACTTTCTTAAGGAAACTGTCAGAGTAAACGTTACAGAAACTTGCAAATTTTTATAATGCATTTGCGTTTTTGTACAACACACTGCCCATTTTTTAAAACTGAAAAGTAAAACTTTATTGGCTTTACATGTTCCTTTTTTATACGTTTTAAGATATCCGTACCCTTTGTGCATTACCAAAAGCAGTTTTAGCTAATAATAAATTTCTCTGAATTTAACTAAATTCTCTAATTCATTTTATTTTATTAAGCTGGTTATATAACGCTTTTGGTTTAGAAATAATTTAATTAAATGCAAATGATCGTTTTTAAAATTGCAGTTACATTTTCTGAGAAAAAAGAGAAATTAATGTGTTACATAATTATTCATAGTTTCAGAGTATTATTTCTGATTATATACCGATCTGGGCTCACCAGTGGCTGAGCAGTAAGCTCACTGATAATCCGATTTGGGCTCAAACCTTGGGGAACCAGATGGCTGCATGGGAATTTTAATGGTCTTTCCCACTATAGTATGAACCTTAGCCTGTTTACCTTAGAAGGTCATTCTCCTTTAAATCTCCTCCCTCCCCCAGCTTATTTTGATATAGCAGAATAATTAATCCTAGCCAATTTCATATAAATAGGAAAGAATTTTATTTAATTAGTGTATATGTTCTAGATACTTATTTAATTTTGTATTTGATATTCATTTCATTATCATGATAAATGAAATATTTTTTATTTATACTTTGTGCCGCAAATGAGGGCAAATTAAATGCAAATAATTTTATTTTCAAGACTGCTATAGGAATCCTAATGTACTTCCTATACTGCTCCCTCGCCATAAAATTTTTGTTGCGTCGTTTTTATACTTCGATGATATTTCTTAAAATAATAATAGGACTTCATAGATTTATTAGGTATTTGATAACTAGCAGTTATGGCTCTCATGTGTGTCTAATAAAAGCATCATAGTTTACCTTTCTGGTAAATAAAATTACATGAATATTTGTTAAATTTTCTTTTAAAAACCTAAGTATTCTGCATGTATTTCAGAGGTACTTGCACTAATGTAGTAGTTTTTAACATAAAGAAATTGTATGTAAAGAATGTTTGAATAGACAAACGTTAATTTCACAAGGGAAAGTTATTTTTAAATCTCCATTTAACAAAATAATTCATTTTGATAAATGAAGTTACAACTTTTCTAATCAGGCTAACTTACTTTGCTTAATGATAAATCCAGCTTTGTCTAAATGAGAAAACACTCATGGGGCAGAAAAGGATTTGACAGCTGCGAAGAAACCTCGTTAAGAAAAGAAATTGGTAGGAGGGGCTTATTTCTTATGCTTGATTGAATCGTCGAATGTCAAGTCTCTTCAACAACAAGGCATGCCCGTTTTTGAATGAGCTTATAAGCAGTGCACATTAAAGGCCGTCAAATGATTATTGTAAATCATAATACTGAGGTGTAATATTAAATCGTTAAAGACTGCTTATATATTGACCGATTCTTATAGCATAGCTGTTCTGTGCTCTGACCTACTAAAATAGCCTAACTGAAATAATTATGAATACTGTAAATTTTTTAACCAGGAAAGTGTTTACATGAAAATGGTATATTTAACCTTTTTTTCATCACTTCTGTTTGCAAAAAAGATTATGTTGTGCAAATTTCCATAGGACATTAATATAAAGGATTATTTAAAAACACTTTTAAAATAAAATCAGAAATCTCAACCAACACCTTTGGTGTGGTTTTTAGCGCTATTTTGCAATCCGAAATATACTTCGAGAAACATTAATATGTACTACAATACAAGTTGAATTTATAGTTATATGGCTTGTAAAAGTACAATATATCTAGTATATGTGCAGAAGTTTCAAGTAATACAGTTTGATGTGACGGTTATTAAACCAGAAGAGAGAGTGTTCCTTTATCTAAATTATATACAGTTCAAATGTATATTAATTTTCATTAGTGATTCAAGAAGTATTTTATCTTAAAGAAAGCAGAAGTAGTGAACATTCTGGTGTATGAAGTAATATTTAATTGTCTATATGTAACTGATTTGTGCTTGATAAATGGATATTCATAGGAATTCTCCTTTTCTAGCAAAATCTTTTATTGTACAATATTTTCATCTTTTGCTATTGAAGATTATGTGAGAGTTTTCTAACTACTACTAGAAGTTTTTGCTCTTGGATAATGACGAATGCCACAAATTTTATTCCTTCATAGCATTCACATTTCTTTGGATGCAGCAAAACCATAATTAAAGTCATTATCTGAAACAAATATATTTACATCTTTTTTATTTTCAATGTTTTTCCATGATAAGTGTATAATACCGAGATGTAGTATCTGCACATAACCTTCTAACACTTGAATTTAAAAACAAAGATTTTGAACCACGTTTTCAGGCCTTTATTTGTGTTTATTTCTAATAAAATTTTACATAGACTGCTATATATCTTACAACTAGAAAACAGTCTTCGTTTTTAGAGGCTAATTACATAAATATAAATGCTATCAAAAGAATGTTTAGAATTATTCTTAGTGAATTGATTTTTGTGCGTTAAATAACTCCTACACTACCTACATGCTTAACTTTCCTCTTGTTATTTATAAATATCAGGGATGCAAGGGTAATTTCTTCCATGTTAGGACCAATCTTTTTTCAGTGTCCTTCAGATGTTAATGAAAAATTACTTTAGTTATGTTAATTCTATCTTCTTTTTGTATTATAAAGACTATTTAAAATATATTTTTATTTATTTATTTATTATAACATTTCATTTTTGCATTGATTGGACAATAAAATTAACCTCCTTTGCAGTTCTTGACACAAATCCTTATCTGAAAGTAAGGCATTAATAGTTTTAAATTTTACATACTATGCATGTGAGTAATTTTAGTAAAAAGTATATAATTTCATCTTTAAAGCTATGGAAGATTTCAGGATGCTATCAACTGGACTGCTGCCATGGTTTTAGAGCTAAGAAGCAGCTTGTTCTAGGCAGATAGCACTTAAAATGTATATAATTATGATTAATAAAATGTTAAACCACATGGTCAATAATTTAACTTTTTTCCTTTTAATATATTCAACAGGAATGATTCAGTGTAAAATTTCTCATCCTTTTCTAGAATGCTTTTCAATACTGATATGTAAGATTGAAAGCCTAGTGAACTTTTTTCTTGATGCTGCTTTATTTACACCAGATAATCTATACTATACATTGTTTCTATAATGCATTTTATTAGTCCAAAGGGATGTAGTCCCGAAGGACTATTACTTTCGTTTGGGCGTTTTGCGTCATTTCACAAAAATGTCCGATTCACTTTTCAATTTAGTGCTTATGTTTCTTTGTTGGTAATTGAAGTTGCATTGGGTTGGCTATTAGAATTTTTGGAATTGTACTGTGTTGGTTATTGGGTCTGTACTGGATGGATTAATGAAATTGCATTGGGTTGACTCTTGGAATTATTTTTGGGTTGGTTTTTGTGTTCGTATTGGGTTTCGTTTAATGTTTGTTTCATTCGGCAAGTTATTATATTATTAAGCAAGATCCCTTTGGACGTAATCTAAAATCTGAATCCTTATTCTTTTAGATTTTTTTTTTTTTTTTTTTTAGAATTTCATTCCCTTCTACATTTAATATTGTAATTTGCATCGATATGTTTTGCTACGGGTATTTTGATAGCAGTGAGTATTCTGAATAATTATTTACAAGAATTTACTATAAAAATTTCTTAAAATAATCTCAATGTTTTCGAAAGAGATAATTGTGTTTATTAGATTGCCAACTTCTTTCATTACATAATTTGATTTTGTAAAAGAATTTCAAATGTGAGTTTAGTGTAAGGCATACAGAAGTCTCATGAAGTAGAATACAGCAGAATTCATTTTACTCGGTGTAAATGCACATTTTTATGACTCACGGACCCACTAGTGGCCTGGCGGTCAAATCGCTAAACACTGGTAGTTCTAATTCAATTCCAGGCGATCGGGCTGGCTGCATGCGTGTTTTATGGTTTTCCCCATCTGTAACGTGCATACAAGCTAGTTTCCCTAGGAATTCTTCCAGAAAGGCATCCCTCCTCTTAGGAAGAGAGCTCTAGTGTGCTTTGCAATAATCAACTAAAACAAACCAATTTATGACTCACATTTCAAAATATATCTAATATATTAAAATATACCAGGCTTATCAAATAAATTTAGTTACATAATGTGAAAGTTTCAGTTTCTTATTAACAGTTTCAGATATATGCATACCTTAAAATTTATGAATTAATTTACAATATCCTGAGATAGATACTAACTCAATAATTACTTCTGTGAAAAGTTAGATTAATAAACTGATCACTAAAATTTAGAAATACTGTAATAAATACAATTTTTTATAGTGATAATAAAGAAAGTATTAAATGAAGGTTACATTATGGCAAAACTTGCTCTGAACTGAAGATCTATTTGAAAACATAAGATTGATATACAAAATAAAGTGCAACTCATTAGCCAAGGGTCTCAGACCAATCTTTTTTATCGCTAACTGCTTGAGGAGACTTTTGCTTCAGTAGAATTTAAATGCCCACATGCCAGAAAAAGTACTATATATTTACACATTCGCCTTCTCTGAGATTTGATATATGGAACTAAATCAGGTTGAGGTGACAAACTCTATTTGGCTGTTAGGATTATCTGGGTTGCTTATAGAAGGCTGATTGTTATCTTTGGATTTAAGTGAACCTTTTTTTAGTAGTTATGTATTTGGCAGCATTTCTTGGAAGTTTTCTCCTGGCAGTTTTGGGGCTTAAAAAAAACCTTTAGGAATACCTGCAGATTTCTTCATTACTATCAGAAAAATTATCTGGTTTCCTTTTAAGATGCAAGATTTCATTACTTAGTGTATTTAATTTATCAGTTATCAGGAAGTGTAGCCTGCTATAGTCATAAAAATTCATTGCTTACTCTTTAAGAGTTTTTTTTTTTGTCAAATATTTTTGAGTTTTTGAAGGTTAATTATTTAAGCAAAAATCAATCTACAGCGTAGCTTTGTCGAGCCATGCAAAGTATCCCTTAATTAATGATTTCCACACTCTTATCCAATTCTTGTAATATAACTTCAATAGTTCCAATATCCATATCATTCAGTGGATAAAGTATTTATCTTGTCCAGAGTGCACATGCACATTCCAGTCAAGCTTCCAAAGTGGAACAATATCATTCTCTGCTGATCAAACAGGTTCATTGTTTATAGCAGGAGATGTAAAAAAAAGCACTTTCGCCTTCTAAGGTTGAAGGCTGAATGCATGATATATACAAGGTATGTATTATGAATGTGCACAATTATGATTTTTATGAAAGGTATTTTTTTAAACTGAATACTTTGTATAATAAGCAATGAACAAGTTTTTAATTACACAATAAGTATTATTTGGGGCACAAGCATGAACATGGGTCATTTGCAAAATGATACCACAATAGTCTCAATATCAAAGCTTTGAAATGTAATATCAACTAGAAACAGAAATATTAAGTCCATGACTGTTTCAAAGAAAAATTTTAAAATACAATGCAGAAATTTATTCCACCATAACTAAAATGTTCCCTCTAGTGCCTGAGCAGTAAAGTCACTCAAAGCTGGTAGTTTGACCCGAGTTCAATTCTAGGCAAATATGCTGGCTGCATGTGTAGTGTGGATATTAGTCGGTGTATTTTAGAAAGTTCTTCATGAAGTCTTTCATCCTTCTGCTTAGGCATATAGCTCTCATGTACATTGCCATAATTAAATCAACCAAGCCAAAACAAATGAAATTAAAATGAAAACCACTATAAAATAAGCCAAACTATTACTAAAATCACTTTTTTAATATGTAAATTAAAAAGTACATACTTTAAGCTTAACTATAATTTTGTAAAACATACTAGAAGTAATATGTGTTTTTCAAGAAGGGAGCAGTTAGTTAATCTAGAATTAATATTACTGTTAAGCGTATTAGTTGAATAATTGTATTGTTCTTACCTGAGTAATTTGCATTCAGGTAATATAATTTTTAATTAATTTATAGATTTTACATGCCTCATTTTCTGTTTTTATTTGTTAAGAAGGGGAGATACTAGACTATACTGCAAAACATTTTGATGGGTAGTTATGTATGACTTATAATATGATCTCAATATTCAACTAATATATACACTATCCCTAATATATATAAAAATCAGAACCGATAACCAACCCACTAAGGCATAATAGAACATGGCAAAAAATAGTAATTTTTGCAATATAATGTATTGTGGAATATGAAACATGAATTCAGAAACATAGTAAGTGCAAAGAACATGGAGAACAAAATGCTATTTTAACCATGGATATTTACAAGAAATAATGCTTGATATTTATTAGAACTGTTCAAATGAACTATTGTTACTAAGCATCACAATGTCAAAGAACTGACTGGCATATACTTCGAAAGTTGCACAGCACGTCACATACTTCTACTGCAGTGATGTTAATTTGTTGACAAGGTCTGCGATAGAATCAATCTGTTTTGTAAACAAGATCTATAGTCATTGTATGCATGTAATGACGTTTCTAGTTATCCATTTGTATAATTCTTTTATAATAATTCTGAAATATCTTGCTGTAATCACAATCAATTACCAAGAATTTCAGTTTTTTATTATCATATAGTTCCACATACTGTAAAGTAGACATGGTTTATATATTTATTAACATTTAAATAAAAAATGAAACAAACTATTTTCATTTTATTCTTACAGCATATAAATCCACTTCTATGAACTCCATACAGTATTAACATTTTACTTGTTGTAGATCAGGAAATATTAATTGACTGAAATTCATTACAATCTCTCAGGTCACAATGCATTATACATATGAAATAATATAAACATAAAGATGAGGAAATGTTTAATGGCAAATTACTCTTTCCATTTCATATTGCATTAACTAACTATGTGTTTAAGATACTGCAAAATATGTATGCTTCTAGGTTTAATTGAATTTTTATATTTTTACTGCAGTTAAAATATGAAATAAGATGTCATTGCATCATGTGGAATTTTGCACACATAAGACTTGAGGACATTATTATGCCAAACAACACATAAATATATTTCTAAAAATCTATTATTATTTCTAATTCATGTAATAAACACTAAAAATATTAAATGGGCTTACCCCATTAACATATACTAAATATTAAACTACAAACATACTGCAAATATGTTTAGTTTGGGAACTTGGGTCTATTTAAGCCATATATCTCTAGGAACTGTGAAGTAACAGTGCCACTCTATAAGTAAGTTTAAAGCTCCTCTCAATTCATATTACTGTGCATTAACTATAAAATGAAAACATAACAAAGATGGATATCATGTTACTGGAGAAGAGTGCGAGAAACCAGAAAGTGTCCGACAGAAGTATAGCAATCCTATTCATGTTTTACATTTCTTGGAAAGCCTGTTATTGTGATATCACAATTGAAATATTTTAGTCGTTTAAGAGGGGGAGAAAAATTGTTTAATGTTTAGTAGTACCGTAATGTGCTTACGTTTATTATGAGTCTTTCTCTCACAGATGTGTATGTAGAGCACGTGTTGGCAAAGCATTTACACTGCATAAGTACAGAAATTTAGGTATCAGTGAGGACGTACAAGAAAATGTAAACTGACTTCTTGCAATGCGCATAAACAGATGGTAAAAAGGTATAGTATAAACCACATCTGAACATCGGACGAGTACAGAGAAGCATAACAAAACAAATGAAAACGAAAAATAAAGCATTAAAAATATTTAATATAAATATATTGACATGTATTTTGCCTTAAATTGTTAATAATTAAATGCTATTTTCAATTAACATGCTTTGTAACACCGAATTCATTCCATTGCAAACGCCAGTATATTTTGGAAGTACGTGCACCGATACGATACTACGAAAAATCCCTTAGCGAGGGAAAAGTATCACGGCTGTCTGCCTAGAGGAAGTACGTCATCGTATGACAATCATACTCTGAACTACCATAATGAGCTGCTTCTCTCTTGTTTGGCGTCAAGTCTGTTCTCCGAAGGTCTATCTAAGTTGAAATACAGTAATAAAATTTGTTTTTAAAAAGTAGTCTAAATTGGTGTTAACATATTATATTGACTCTTTTCACCGGAAATGTTTTTCAGAGCGAAGAAAGCTTTGTCTGGAACTGGAGGGAAAACATACTGAAATGTACAACAATTACCTAAGATTTATGTGTTGTTTCTCTGAATTGATATATCATTCAAAAAATGGTTTTCCTTCATAAATGAGCTGAGACATTTGAAATACTCTGTATAATAAACTCAAAACTTTTCATCACCTACTCTATCTAACACTATGTTAACTCTTTTCGTAATACCTCATGCTAAAGATATTTCTGGCGTACCCGATCTCCTGGCATGCAAATTAAATAGGCCGTGAGACGTGTGTGAAGACTTGCAATTACTGTGAAAAAGTTGTGGCAATGTTGTGAAGAAATGTGAAGTTTTTCTGGCAATTTTGACAAATATGTTTCAGAAATTTTTCCTATGATGTGAATAATCGTTAAAAAATTACTCTGATCACTTCTTCGACTACACTATAATGCGTTTACTCTCTATATGTTCTGTATTTTGAATATGCTAGAGATTGTTTATGTGCCGAATGTTGAGCGCATTAAATGTGAGTTTTTAAGTATGTGCATTTATTTTTTTTCCTTATTAATTAATAAAACGAAAGTAAATTATCGCTGATTAATTGTATCGATTTTTCGAAATATAGTGATTTTGCTTTTAAAGTGTATTGCGAATTGAAGTCGTCATTCAAAATATTGAAATCATAAAAATAGTGACGCCTCTCATATTTCGTTTATAGCTACATTTATTTATTTATGATTGTGAAGTTACTTTATCGTGTGTTGTAACTTTCATATTTTATATTTATACGTTTATTATGCCCGTATATATATGTGTATATGTTCTGAAAAAATAGAAAATATTTTCATTGGAATGTAGCCTAATTTAGCATAATATGAGATTTTTGCTTGAAGACATTGAGAGGGTTGGGAGAGAATCACATTTGTAGGTTTGCATTTATTTACTGATGACTATGCAGCAACTTTATTGCTTTCATGTTTTATATTTTTGCCCTTATTACATCTAGTGTATTTTTTATGTGTATATTTTTGAAAAATGTAAAATACTTTAATTTCTATGTAACATAATATGTAACTTCTGTCTGAAAGTAAACTAAAATGAATGGGAGAGAAATGAGCTTTTACTGCATATATTGTACTTACTTGTTATATACAGGCATTAGTAAGTCCGTAAGATCATCTGTTGCAGTGTAGTAGGATTTTTGCTAGTACTTTGATTTAACTTTGGTTCCTAATGAATGGTCTGAGTGCATGTAGTTATGAAGTTTTTCTTGGAAAACAATTCACAGAAGCATCATCTTTTAAAGCAGGTAGAGTACTTTTCCATAATTAATTAAGCAGGCGACAGTTAGTACAGCAGCTCATATGGGAGTAGTTAAGACAACAATAAGCGTAATATTCATAAATTTGCATGACTAGTTTCAAAGGTTTAATTATAGAAGCTTCTTCAGCTGCAGAAGTACAAATGAAGTTGTCATTTGAACTTCTGCAGTTGAAGAAAACGGTTTTGTAATTAAACTTTCGAAACTAGTCCTGCAAATTTATGAATGTTATGCGAATTCTTGTTGGCTTACCTCTTCTTATAACCGTTATTCGGTGTGTTATTTTAACTCGGATACAGTAGCTCAGTTTGGTGAGGAGAATCAAAAAGTTATGATTTTGGATCTGATTGAATAGACAAAAATTAATCTGCTTTTTCTTGTAGCATTATAGTTGGCATGATTCAGAAATTGTGAAAATTCTAAACTTATTAAGCAATCACCATTAACCCTGTCAGTGTTATTTTGCATAAATTTCTGTATAGAAGTGTAGTTTTCTTATTCATTACACATGAAAATTTCTGTCAGCTTTTAATGTGTCTGATTTTGAGTTGAACGTATAGTAGAAGAAAAGGAATCAAGGTACAAAGTGAGAGAGTCTTTTTTTTAATTATAATCAAGAAAATACCATTTATTCATGATATTTTGAGGAACTTTAAAATTTCAGGGCTAAATCCACAATGATCGGAGTGTTAAGGGAAAATGCTATGGTGAACTTTTATCATTTTGATTGATTGAGTTAGTCAAATATGGCCAAGCATATGAGAACTCTGTATGTAAAGGATGTCACAGTGAAAGATTTATGTGGATGATGTTAAAATTTTGTTAGGAGGCTGGTGGACTTATATTCATTTTTTATATTTGTAAGCAGTATTTTTAGGAAAGATCTGAAGCATTATTTAGTGGCCTCAGCTTTAAAAAAGTTAAGAATGTTTATTATTTTCTCATAATATGCTGTTTGAGTGATTGTCTGTAGTAGGCATGTTTCTTGATGCAATCCTGATTGATTAGTTCATTATTCTTATTGAACTATAAAACTTATTCTCTTATCCTGGCATCCATATTGAAATACATGCATAAAAAATACTTAGATTGATACTACCTTAAGTTCAAAGTACAAAAACTGTTATGGCATCTTTCTCCCTTCGAATGATCCTTGCGGTACACTCAAACCTGTTTCTTTGTGTTCTTTTCTTATGCGGTAGTACTCTGATAATGGTAAAAATATATTTACGGGTGCCCCTTGTCGAAAATTGGCGGTAGATGGACACCGAGTTTTTACAATTCTTCGACTTGTTATTTTGGCTTTGTGTAGCAGCAACTTGTGTGCCAAAAATCAACAAGTCGAAGAATTGCACAAACTCGGTATCCATGTACCCATCAACCTATTTTTACATAAAAAAAATCAGAGAATTGAACAACATGGCATTACGCACTCCCTTGATTTTGTCCATGTACATATCGATCTATTTTTCTCTTAAAAAGTCAAAGGAGCAGCCAATTCTACACTAGAGCCAAACAAAACATATAAAACCTCAATAAACTACATTTTAAATCAAACAATGAAATAACAAAAAAGGAAATTAATCTTGCACTACACAATGGAAATATCCACTTATTTTATTTAGAAATTTCCATTACCTTCAGTCAAGCAAAATTCCTTATCAGCATCCTAAAACTTCCTAAAATTATCTGAACTATAATCTGTATACTGGCGTCGCCACATAAATTCACAAAGAGTCAAAAATATTCTCCATAGTGCCGGTATCCTCCGATGTTCGATCATACACATTTCCTTCCTACAAACAGGACACTTGTAATGGCTATTAAGTAAACCTTCATTAACACACTAGTCAATTAATGCTTTTTTCCCTTTCGTTCCAAATCGTACTGAAATTCAAACTAATCTTACTACATTCAGCCATTTTACCATGTAAACCACAAAATAACCAACACATAAGCCCTTACAAAATTCCCCATCATTCAAATTCACTGCAATCACGCAACCAGTTACGTCAAATTAGGGTTTCCATAACATTTAACTACTCAGGTTACCGTAAATGAAACAACTTGGCGATAAACGGAACAACAATTTAGCGATAATCCAAGAGGCACTCTTAAATATACCGCAGTACAAAGTCCGAGATCTGGATGTCCAATATCCGGAATGATCTAAAATCAGGACCTCAAAACCACAAACTTTTTTTTTTCTTCTATGCGTTATGCATGCGCACTTGATTTTTCCTTCCATAATAAAACATGTGAAAAGTGCCCATTCTTAATTTCACTTCGGCACTAAGTAGAATACTCGTCATTGAATAAATAAATCATTTAAGCATAAATTTGTCAGATTAATAATTTGGCTCCGTAGCTGCATATTTGCTTGGTATAAATCTCAAACCCAAACATTCTACATAGGAACATCATTACACCTACTAGTATTTTATATCCCTGATGCCGAGCTGGCGAATCATTATTTATTATATTTTACTTTCATCACCAAATGTTTGTCAACATATTACAACTTAAATAATAATTTGTACGACAATGCTAAAACACTTTTTTTTATTTTAGTACAAAGAGTGTGGTAACCTTTTTATGCTGAGATTATTACGCTTGGCCAATCATTACAGATTTAAGTTAAATGTGCTATGAAATATTGACGAGAAAAAATTTAAGAAAAATTTCTTTTCGTATGCTGAAAATAGATTTTGTTAATGAAACTCATACTCCAAAGGATTACATTTAGTACTGTTTGAGTGAAGAATAACTGATATGTTATTCACATAAACCCAGAACCGGTGTCAGAGCTTGTATGGCTACATGTGGCAGAATTTAGGGAAGACAAAATTTTTGTAATTTGAAGAAGCACCAAAAGGCAAAAATAAGGGATGACAGAATTTTTATAATTTACAGAAAGCACTGGGATCCAAAGTTAAGGGGCATTAAAAATTTAGAACTTGGAGGCGCTTTGTAGCAGAACTTAGGACCCACAGAGACCGCATCAGTCGGTATCTAGTACTGGCCATAGGTAAGACTTAAGTATATGTGAGAGTTTATTTATTCAGGACTTGGATAAGATATAGACGCAGGTATAATAAATAATTAAAAAAATACAATTCAGGCTTAATTTAGTACACGATAGAAGTAAGACAAAATTTAGAGGAACAACTTTACTTTCATCGTCAAACTTATGATGCATAGCCAATAATGTATAGCGGATGCTATTAAGCTAGGCTAAAATTATCTTCATTGATTCTAAGGAATTTCAGTTAATGTAGCAGACTGCGCTGCTCCTTAATCTTCTCATTTGATACAGTATATATTTTTTTGCAGACTATAATTATTACAGCAATTTTATAAAAATTAAAGTTTGAACTTTCGATTATGTCGAAAAAAGTTTCTAATTCTGGAGTTGCAAAAGGATCTACAAAGTGAAATCATGTTTCGATGCCCATTAAAAAAAGTGAAATTTCTGCAAAAAAATGGATAAAGGCATATCCGTCTCAAAATTATCCAATGAGTATGGCATTGGAAAGTCAACTGTGTATGACAAAGATAAAGGAACTTTTTTTTGAATTTCTTGTGGATTCTGACACCTCACTCACAATGAATAAAGGAAAAATTTTTCATTATGCTAAAAGTGATGATTGAGTAGGTCAGACAGCACCGCAGCGAGGGCGTGCCATTGACAGGTCCAATGCTAATGGCTTAAACCAAAATATTTAATGATGAAATGAACTTAAAAACTGAGTGCACATATTCAACAAGTTGGTTAACCAAATTTAAAAATTGCAACAGTGTAATGCAATTAAAAATTTCAGGAGAAAAAAAGCTTCAGCTGATACTGAAGCTGCTGAACTATTTGCAGATGAATTCATTGAACACATTACCAGTGAAAAATTATCTCCAAAGCAAATTTATAATGCTGATAAAACTGATCTTTTCTGGCAATATGTACCCTGAAATACCTTGGCAACCTCTACAGAAGAGGCTGCAACTGGTGTCTAAGATTCCAAAACAAGACTAACAATTTTAGCATGCGCAAATGCTGCAGGAAAGCACAAGTGCAAAGTTTCAGTGAAAGTTAATGTATCCATATTATTCTTTCCTGTAAATTGTATGTCTGTCATTCAGCCTATTGGATAGTGGAATAGTGGGCCGATGCTATTCGCACCACTGGTGCGATTAGCCTCTTCAGGCTATTCGCACCAACATTAACCACGCATGCGCATTGGGTTGTCAGTTCCATTTGAACTGAATGGAAAAGAACGAATCCTAAGTGCATGAACTGCCCACAGTTTCTTTATTTATTTATATATAAAAAAGGGCAGACTTTTATATTCGCAATGTTTATCGTTTTCCTGAACAGTTGGAATAGTTTAAATGACTGGTTTGGGGGGCTAAGATCTTGTATACATTTTTTGTTCTTCTTATAATACATTTAGATTCGAAGATGTGTTTTACACAATCAAGATTTTGATTTGCGTAGAAAATTTAGACGTGAAATAAGTTAAAAGTGATAAAATCAACTATTAAATTAACAATTAATGATATAATACTGGTTATTAACAATTTTGTATGCTTCTTTAATTTTTCTATGGAAATACTCGTTATTTTCAATATACAAAAAATATTTCAAAGAATTTTGAACTTTGTTTGTACTAATATTTCAAAGAACTTTGATATATGATACAAACACATTAATAAATTAAATTTAAATAAATAATGGGCTGTAATTTAAAAGGCAAACGTAGGTGGTGCGATTAGCCACTGCGGGAATAGTGCGCGCGCTGACATGCAAATATGAAGTAGCATTTTTAAAATCCGTGTTAAACTTCTTAAACAAAGGTAAGATTATTCAAGAATTTAAAAAATATTTTAGCGTAAATCTGTTATGTATAGCATCACAAGATCGTGAGAGGATGTGCCTCCAGATACATTAAAAAATGCTTGGCACAATTTATGGCCAGCTACCATATTTCATGGTGAGGACGATGAAGGAGATAGCCTTGAATTTGAAGGTGTCCGGATATCGCAAACCAAAGGTGAAATTTCCCTGTTAATGGATTTTGTTAAGAAATGTGGAGAAACTGTAATAAATAAAGGTGATATAACAGAACTTTTCATTGCGATAACAATGCCCTAGTCATCAATAAATTAACGGATGGTGAAATCTGTAATTTTATGGTTCTAAATCCAGAAAATGCTGCTACCGACCCTGAAGAAAGTGACGGAGAGGTTATTGAAAATGAAAAAATTTCGATTGGCAACTTAGTCGGACTTCTCGATGCAGCAATTACAGAACTTGAACAGTGGAACTTTGTAACTGAACAAGAAATTATGTCTGTTTATAGAATTAAAGAGAAAGTATTAGCATAAAAAAGGAAGCAACTTAAACAACTTACATTGAAAGAAATGTTTAGTAAACTAAACAAATAAATATAAAGTTTTGTAGAGTTGTTAAGTTATTTAAAAGCAGGAGAGATGAAAAATGAGCAACGCTTTCGCTGGGAATCGAACCACGGACCTCTCGGTTACACGTCGAGTGTACTGACCACTACACTACGAAGGCATGCGAAGAACGTGGGAGAAATACCTTATATAGTCCCCTTTTTTAAAGGGCAACTGGGGAGTAGGGGTCCTAATCACCAAATCCTGGTGGTAGAGAATCATCATCCACCACCTTTTTTAGTTCGGACGCCACTGTAAAATCATTAGTAATTTTTGGTTCAAAAATTACTAATGACAAGCAAAAGACATGAAAAATGAGCAGTGGCCTTGCCGGGACTCGAACCACGGACCTTTCGGTTACGCGTCGAATGTACTGACCACTACACCATGAAGGCATGCGAAGAAAGTGGGAGAAATACCTTATAGTTTTTTTTTTGGTAAATTTTGATACCCTTTAGATCATAAATGCTCTATTTCATAAACCACGATTTCATATTTTTAATTGTATAATTTCTGCATGACATCTTACTAGATTTAAATTGATGATCTAATATCCGGAAAAATGTGGAATTGCCAGAATCCTGATGAGTCTGGATCTCGGACTTTGTACTGTAGGTGAAAATGCGCTTTAGCCCACTGCTTGGCGATGTTTTGAAAATCGCCAATTTGGCGCGTTTCTGTGAAACGTCTTTGCAATTGCAACCTTCCCGACACGCTCCGCGAAAACCTATTGTAAACAAAACATAGAATTCTAAAGCATAAATTAGTATGTAAACTGTTGCCACAAAAAGATAATAAAATAATATGCAAAACGAACATTATGATCATTAAAATATTTGTCAATTAGGTTTAAATTAATTATTTACATTTTATGTTTATTTATTTACATTTTATTACTTACACATTTTATGCCGTTACATAACCTTCCCGGCACGCTCTGCGAAAACGTAACCAAAATGGCATCGAAGAAAGAAGGAATTTTTTTTAAAAGGGCATTAAAATTACAAACGATACCATGTACACACCGTTCCGTTTTAACTTAAAAAAAAAATCTGCGAATTGCACAATGTAGGCAACATACACAAATGAAGAAAATAAACTAAAATAACGAAAATAAGTTACAAGAAAATGCCATGTGCACAGCGTTCCTTTTAAACTTAAAAAAACTTCAGCGAATTGCACAATGTAGGCAACGTACAAACAGTCAGCCATGTTGGCGGATATATGGAGTTACCCATGTTGGGTAACTCCATATATTTGTTTATTCAAAAACAATCGCCGCCAAGCAGTGGGCTAAAGCGCATTCCAACCGTACTGTATAACCCTGATAATATGACTACTAGTACCGCACGAAATCGGGTTTGAGTGTAAAGTGAATCTGCTTTCAGTTTTTAATATTGTTTTTACTTAGTACCACACAAGCACAGATTTATGCATTTTAAAAATTTTCTGTGATAAGGGATTTCATATTGAACATACTGTATAACAGTATTGTATTATACATCTGTTTCCAAAATGGTCTTTGTATCATATGCTGAAGATAGTGTTTAACCTTGATATGATCTCTAAGAAGCTAAATATGTATATATATTTGCTACTTGCGTAAGCTGAAGAATATTTTAGTTTTGGATTTAAAAAAATGGTTTTCTGAAAGATAAAAAAAATATTTTTATGTGTTCACTTTTATATCATTTTAAACTCATTTTACATATTCTTTGAATTTTTGGCATTTTTTAAACCAAACCTTTTCTCAATTCAGTGTTTTAATTGCTGCTGCTATAAGGTATTTCTCCCACCTTCTTAGCATGCCTTGGTGGTGTAATGGTTAGCACACTTGGCGTGTATTTGAGAGATCAAGGTTTGAGTCCTGGCGAGGACGTTGCACATTTTTCATGTCTCCTGCTTCTAGATAACCTACTGACTCTACAGTAGTGCCCTAAGTAAAAAAGGTGGTGAATGATGATTCTCCACAACCAGGATTTGGCAATTGGGTCCCCTAATCCCCATTCACCTTTTAAAAGGAAGAGGAAGGAATCATAACAAGACTATGTGTTTTCTAGCTAATGATGAAGGAGATGCAATTCTTCAGAGATATGGCATCTTGCTGAACAGTAGAGAATGCAAAAATTTGTATTGCATGAGGTTGTACTTTTTAAATGATTGAATTTTATGGATTGAAATTTGTGCCCAATGCCAAACGTATAACTCTGTTTCTTTTTTTAAGTAAATGCAGTTTACTGGGTATGTGAGGAGAAAACAGTGTTCATAAGGCCAAATTTGGGCAATTATCAAAATCAGGTAGCTGTGTGCATGGGAAAAACGGGAAAAAAAATACATAAGGATTTTGTGAAAAAGGTGGAGTTTTATTACAGATGATTTTTGGTTTTTGATTTTTATTGATTCATTGCTGTTTTATGGAATTCGTATTGCAGTACCATTTTCAAAATTGCTGTTACCTTTTAAGAATTAGCTTGATGAAAATTTTGGAGGGGTTGTGGATAATTAGAAAGTACCATTTTTCAGTTGACTGAAATTCTAGTTTTAGCCAGGGGCTCACCAGCGGGTGAGCAGTAGTTGATAGAATACTGGTAGTTCAATTCAAGTTCATATCCCAAGAGACCAGCTGGCTGCATGGGGTTTTTTATGGCTTGTATCCATGTTGCATATATCCAGTTTCCCGTTCGAAGTCATCCACGAAGGCATGCATTCCCTTAGGCAAATAGCCCTTGCATGGTTTGCAATAATTAGCCAAAACAAACCAATCTAATTTCAGCCAAATCTGAATAAAATGAGTTCTGGTATTTTAATTTATTATTTTATTATTTGTCATTAATTTATTAATGTTTTACCAATCTCTTAGCATTTTATTCATTTATTTTTGGTAACCTATTGTGATGACCTCATTAGAAGGTTTCAGTACTTTAAATTGTATGAATTAAACCCTGGATGCCATTTTTTATTTTTTTCAAGTTTTTATTATGTAATATTTTAATGTTAGGATTTAGAATTTAGCTACTTTATCTGCTGATTCGCTAAACCACAAAGTCAAAAAAAAAAAAAAAGTTGCATTAAGTTTTGCAATTTACACGAAATGACTACGAGCCATAACGGAGTGGAATACGGTCTCAAATGCCCCCTAGTATTATCTTCCTAATGAAAAACTGGCACTAATGGCCAATTGTTTCATCAAAATGCAACCGAAACAAGAACTATACTGTGCCAGTGGTATTGTTTCTCCAGGAGCAGATGCCATTAGAGTTATGATAACAAATTGCAGCTTTAGATAATAAACTCGAAAAACTGAGTGTCGCAAGGAATTCTCTTCCTCACTCAAGAAATAACGGTTAATCTTCATGTGATCTTCATAAGTCTCGCAGCCATTATAATCCTAATTGCAAATACTTCCATTTTCATTTCCTTTTCGATTTCCATTTTTGTTTTTGGGAAAAGTGTTTTCCTGATAGATGCAAAGCCCCCTGTGCATGGAAAAACAAGCTGTCGGAAAACCAGAATCAGCAGTAGAATTAACGGCAGCCTCTGCTGCTGTAAATAAAGAAAATTGCTGTAGATTCTGCCTATTTATCACAGACAAAAAACCAAGTTTACGTTTTCTGGTTTCAGACGTAAGACTTATTCCTTCTACTTCTAAACAGAAACTTATCAGTGACTATAAATTATATGCTGCAAATAATACTGAAATCGATACTTTTGGTACAGAAGTTTTAATTCTTGATCTTGGTGTGCACTGAGAATTTCAATTCCCATTTGTTGTTATACAAAAATAGTAAACCCATATGAGATGCAGAATTTTTGAATAAGTTTAATTTACTGATTAATATAAAGCATAAAAGTTTAATTGATGGTGTGATGAACCTTGCAGTTTATGACGAGATTACATCAATCTCTATTGATGAAAGTGTAAATACAATGAGCAGCTTATGTAAATATTCTGATTTATTTGCTTTGTTTCCCAGTATAATAAAACCAAATTTTCTTATTTCTACTGTAAAATATAATGTGAAACGTCATGTTGTAATTAAAGGTCAACCCGTAAATTGTAAAGTAAGAGAATTAGACCCCGAACGGTTGGAAATAACTAGAAGAGAATTCAAATATATGCTAGACAATCACATCATTAGCTCTTCTAATTCAGAATCAGCAAGTCCTCTCCATATAGTGACAAAGAAAGATGGTTCTTTCTGCCCATGTGGCAGTTATAGAAGACTGAATGATTTAAATATGCCTCATCGTTATCCAAGTCCCCAAATTCTTCGAATTTTCAACATATTATAACTCGTAAAACTATGTTTTCTAAAATTGACCTTTTTAAGGCGTATTTTCGCATTCCAGTAGCGGACGAAGGTAAAGAAAAAAAAACTGCCATCATCACACCTCTTGGTCTTCACCAATTCAATGTAATGAGTTTTTAGTACAAAAGTGCCCTAGAAACCTTTCAGAGGTCCATCAGTGAAGTTTCTTAAGGCCTAGACTTTGTATTTCCATATTTGGATGATGTGTTGATTGCCTCGTCTTGCGAGGACGAACATCGTTCACATCTTAAAACAGTTTTCTAGTGTTTAGATTAATATGATCTTCAAATTAATATTTGCAAATCAGTTTTGGGAGTACCTGTAATAGACTTTTTCCGCTATTAAATATCTGCTGAAGCTCAAAACCTCTACCTCAAAAAATTAAAGCTGTCGTAGAATATCCATTGCCAGAAACTGTACATGAACTTTGTTCCTTCTTAGGAATGATCAATTTCTATTGTAATTACATAAAAAGTGCTGCAGAAAGTCAAGCTCCTTTTCATGAACTTTTGAAAGGATCTACAAAAAAAGATCGACACAAAACACCATGGACCAATGAAACCAGTAAAAGTTTTGAAACATGCAAACAAGATATTGCTCAAATGGGGTTGATGGCCTATCTCAAGTCAGATTACCCTCTGGCACTTCTCACAGAGGCATCTAATTGGGCTATTGGATCAGTTATTCAACAAAAAGAGACAAATGGATGGAAGCCTATTGCATTTTTTTCAAAAAAAGCCTAATGATGCCCAGAAAAATTATAGTGCTTATGAGTGCAAGTTTTTGGGTATATATTAAATATATATTATCCATTAAACATTTCAAACACTTACTTGAAGTCGTGATTTTATTATTTATACGGACCATAAGCTGTTAATCTTTGCTTTTAAACAAAATAATAACAAAGCCTCTCCCAGACAACTAAGACAGCTACAACATATCGCACAATTCTCTACTAACGTATGCCATATAAGTGGTCAAAACAATGTGGTTGCAGACAGGCTGTATAAAATTGAGGACATTGATTCACCTGTTGTGATTTTGACCTGATAGCAGATGCACAAATTAGTGTTGAATAACTGCAACAGTTGAAATACATTCCAAATCATTGCATATTAAACAGCACCAATTACCATCCAGAAAACTCTTATATTGTGATAACTCTACCTCCAATATCAGACCGTTCATACCTAAAAACTTTCAGATGAAAATTTTTAATACAGTTCATGGTTTAGCTTACCCTGGAATCTGCAGTACTGTAAAAGAAATTACTAAAAGATTCACTTGGCCAGATATAAAAAAGATGTTAAGCAGTGGGCCCAAACTTTTATCGACTGTTAGAATATAAAGTAACTAAACATACAAAATCGGAATATTCTCAATATCAAGCACCAGATGAAGGATTTAGTATCGTGCACATTGATTTAATTGGGTCTTATTCACTTTCTAATGGATACACATATTGTTTGACGTGTATTGATCAGTTTACCTGTTGGATGGAAGTGGTACTGTTATCAAGTATCACTGCAGAAAGTATAGCAAGAGCTTTTTATGAACATGGATTACCCGATTTGGTGTACCTTCTTGTGTTATTACTGACAAAGGAACTCCATTTATTTCAGAACTATTTTGAAATTTGACCTTGCTATGTGGTGAAAAATTGAACGTCTGCTCCATAATTTAAAAACAGCTATTAGATATCATAACTCTCTTCGTTGGACTGAAACATTACCAACAGTTCTTATGGGTTTGTGAGCTGCTCTACATGAGGACTGTAAATATGCAATAGCTGAAATGGTTTATGGCCAAACTATTAAATTACCTGGCAAATTTTTTGAAGAACCAAACTAGCCAATATCTAACGATAATTTTGAAAGTAATCTTCTAAATCATATGGTCCTCTTTAAAGCCCTACCAATCCAAATGTAAACAAAAGATTTTCATCCCGAAAGATTTGTACACGTGTTCGCATGTGTTTCTGCGGGTTGACAGAGTAAAAAAGAACTTTGGAGCCCCCATATGAAGACCCTTTTTGATTTTGCAAAGAACCCTAAAATATTTTCTTCTATCAATTAAAAATAAACAACTTAATATCTCTGTGGATAGATTAAAACCAGCTTATGTGTTACAACCTAATGAAATATTGTCTCAGAAAAATGATCATACATCTGTAACAAGTAGGCAAACATCTGTGCCACATCAGCAACTAGGACAAACAACATGGTGTGGAAGATGAGTAAAACTTCCTGTTCAATGACATTATTGACTTTTCTTGAAATCGTAACTTTTCCATGTTCATTTAAACTTTACTCTGTTTTTGTTTGTGTGCATAATTTCAGTTTGTATATATTTGTATCAATGTATTTGTATAGATATTTGTATCTTATCTGCCACTATGTTTTTAAAAGAACATAACTTCATTACTGGTGGGAGAGTGATGTAGGCTACATAGTCACACTCTGGCTGCCAAGACATTATTTTGGTAGTGACACCTATTGATGGAAAACAAAAGTGCTAATAACTACTACTACTACTTTCACTTCTCCCATTGCATCACAACAAATAAAAATAAATGAAAAATACATATTTTGTAGAGGTACTGAAGTGTTGTTATGAGTGAAATCAACAAGGAATTACCTTTTATTAAAAAAGTAAAAACAGAGCACTAGAGAGAAAAATGTTATCATGCAAAAATTGTTGCTTGCTTTTTTTTTGGCCGTTTTATAAAAAAAAAGGAAAAAAAAAAAAAAAACATGAGCAGCAACAAAGGTATTGGTTCTCTGAAACAGACAGCTGTAGTGCATTCTGCAATAATAAATCGAATGCAGAAATGGATTGATGCTGCTAAGTAGGGAGAATAGAAATGGTCATTGTGGAACCTCATGTAGACTTTTGTAGTAGGTCCTTTAGATTCATGCAGTTCTTAGCTGGCATCCTCTTTTTATGACTGTAAATATATTTGGCAGGAAATCATTGCTATTAGATGGCCACAGTATTAGAATTACATCATTTCCATAACTGCACTTCTCTCATGATGTGAGAATTTTTCTTACATGTTGGTTTTATTTTTTGCAATTAAATAAGTTTCCTAAGCTGCAAGTAAATACTTTTCATTGGTGACAACAAATTTCTCAAACCCATTTTTTTATTTGAGGGATTTTAGAAGGAAATATTTCTAAATAGAAAATTAGCCCATATTTGAAAATTTTAACTTATTACACACACGTCATGTATTTAAATGCATATTGTAGTTACTGCACATTTTTGTCTTTCTTCCTATAATTAATAAGCACACAGGTTAAGGAGTTATTAGATTATTTTGGGGTCCTAGCCAATAATCAGGCCTTGTGAATTTGCTAGCGGAAAGAATTATTTGTCTTCAAAGCCATAATTTATTTCAAACAAAATATATAACTTAATAACAATTTTTTGTAAATCAACTATGCATTAAAGAGAATTACAAAATTTTAACCTTGATAAATGTGGTAATTCCTTGAATAAGAATGCTTGCTAGAATTTATTACGAGACAAAGTTAATGTTGTAGCAAGTAACACAAATAAAGAATGGGGGGACAAAAAGCATTATTCCCCTTATGTATTCCTGTGAAGCAGACAGAGAGTAGATAAATACCCTAATAGTTCTGAAAAGAACCCTTTACTTTGTAAGACGAACAGATGTTATAGTGAAAGAGCTGAAGAGTTCTAGAAAAGCTTTTTATCACCTACAAAACAGACAAGTAGTAGATATGCTAATTCATAATAAATACTGGCAAGAAATCAGAATAGGTTAAAATTTTTGTTGCTTATGAATAAGCAGAGTTTGGTTTACTGAAAAATTTTTTTCAAAGTCATCCATCCTTGTTTTGATCAGTAGGGCTCTAGTGACTAGTTGCTGTTGCCGAATTGGTGCAAATATTTTTCACTGTTATAAACTTGGACATATATATGTATAATAAAACTGCTCTATTACTGTAAAGACTGAGTCATTATTGTAATAAGACGGCATTATTGTAGGAAGAATGTGCCGTTATTGATATAAGATGACTTGGAAAGAGTTGCAACAGATTGGTGTTGAAGAAGACTGCATCATAACTTGAAGACTTTGCTGTGTAGTCAGCAAGGTGAAACTCGAAGAACGCGCGTAACGGTAAATTCCGCACATAATTTTATTTTCATGACAATGCACATTATTACTGTGGGTGTACTATGTACCCCACAATTTTGTTCAGCTTACATCTTAAAAAATGGACAAATTTAGGAAAGTAAACTTTGCGTAGCTAGCGTTACATTGGAAAGCAACAGAGAAGAAGAGGGAGTTGCGACATAATTAAGCTTTTATACAAATTCCATTTCAGATCACGACACTTTCATGTACAGGATTTTGGGTTCAGATTTCATCGATAAGTGTGCATCAGAACTGCAGGGAGAAAAATTTATTGCTGTTATTTATTTTCGTGACAATGCACATTATTACCACAATTTTATTCAGCCTACATCTTAAATGATGGACAAATTTAGGAAAAGCTAGCAACACATTGGAAAGCAGCAGAAGAGGGAGTTGGTTTGTAATTAGGGTTTTATACAAATTCCATTTTAGATCACATGACACTTTAATGTACAGAATTTTGGGTTCAGATTTCATCGCTAAGTGCACATCAGAGCTGCAGGGAGAAAAATTTATTGCTGTTATTTTTAGAATGAAACGGAAGTTAAAAGGCTATTAATTTATTATTTGAAAGCTAGATTTTATATTTTACATATTAAACATTTTATATTTTACACACACACATATATAGTGTTTCGACACTGGTTTTGCATTAATTTTTGGTCTTTCTTTATTCAGAAATTTTTTACTTCTACTAAAATTTCTACAATCCCCAATGACCATTTTGAGAATCTCTGCTCTAGGTCATATAGTTTTAAAGCACCAGAGAGCAACTCCATCTTTTGTGTGTAGAAAAGTTCAAGTTGGCTGTTATGAATTGTAATTGAATGTTGGTATTATTCGGCATTTGAAAGTGGAGCAAATTTCTCCCTCAGAAGGGAAATCTGCCCTTGAAGTTACAGCTAACAGTAGCGTTATTTTCAAGGAGATTTTGCTTCTCAGAATTACTTTAAGACAAAATAAATTGAATTTTTCTTAAAATTTGACTTGAAATATGAGGATAGTCTTGTATCTAAGGCCTTATTTTTGAGTAAATGCAATATTGTTCAGTTGCCAGATTGGAATGATGGGATGATTCCCCCCTCTTGAAAACAAAGACCCATGTCAGATTACTCTAGAAACTGATAGATTTGTATTTAGAATGTGTCAATCTAAAGTTGATTTTTTTTTCCTTATTTGAAATGTTATATTGGTATGTTCTTCTATTTAAGATATGATGTTTATTTAATAAGTTATTAATGTGCTGGAGTTATAATTATTATACTCAGTAATTCATTTAATAATTTTAAAATATGGCTATGAGATGAATAAAGATGCTTATTCATATTCTGAAAATTAAAAAAAAAAACTATTTATAGGTATATTGAAGTATGTATTAAGTAAAGACATTCCTTAGCCTGTCGTGCATATAAAATTTTAATGATGTATGTTTTCTCAATTTAGCGCTTACAATGTGCAAACTGGTTGTTTTTTAATATGCTATCAAAACTGTGATTTCGATGAGGGCCTGAGCCTCTTCACTAATTTAATATCTCAGTAATATAAAGTAAAATATTTGACATTGAGTAGCATAAATAAGAAATAGGATGCAATGCATTATGTTAAGAATTATAATGATTTATGATAAAATAGTAAGATGAAATAAAATAATTTTTGAAAAAAAAAATTATTGTATCCTCTTAAGCTGTGCTATGCTAATCTAGCAGAATAAATAGGAAAGCCCAAATTCGCTGATCAGAAGTTATTTTTACTTACTGAAATATATATAAACGTAAATAAATTTATGTTCATCTCATCAATAAAATGCATTCGGGGGAATGTATTAAGTATAATTTTTTAATATATGTGCTATTATTCTCTTTCCAAAAAAGGATTAGTATATTAAATGTTAAAAATGCAATACTTATGAATATGCGATTGCTGATTATTTATTAATTTTGATATTTAATTCAAGGGTATTTTTTTATCATGTAGTTCTAGTTATTGTATGATGCTTATATCTTATTCAGTAGGTGCCACTTAATGTGATCACATTTGTTCATGGCTATTTTACTAGCATTAAACGATGAGAAAAAATATCCTTCAAAATAACAATAGAATTTAACTCTATTAATATAAGTGGAAACATATAAATACTTATTTTCACAGCATTTTAACTTAGGTTATTCAATTATGGCAAAGCACACGAAGGCTATCTGCCTAAAGGCAGGGATGTCTTCGTGGATGACTTTCTAAGGGAAACTGGCTCGTATACACGTTACACATGGGAAAAACCATGAAAACGCCCATGCAGCCAGCCCGTTCGCGGGATTCGAACCTCGGACCGAACTACCAGTGTCCAGCGTCTTTACCGCTTGGCTGCTAGTGGGCCATTTTTAACTAAGAAAAAAGTTATTGGTAATAGATTGTCTGCAAGTGTTATGTAAAGTTCATTTATGAACTGTGTGTAATGTTTCTGGCTGATTGATGCTATATCGCTAATTTTCATACTTGAAGGGTGTTTCTTGTATCAGCATTTATATGGAATTCACTGATGCCATCTTTATGTTCTTTAGAAAGTTTGTTACATGATATGCTTGGATTTGTGAGAAAGCCCCTGTCAAATATTCTCTGTCATCATCTTCTGTTTGAAGAAGAGAGACCTGTGTCTGGTCATTTTCAAAATTAATTTTAATTTCGGTTTGAAAAATCATCCTGTAACATTTTGATGACATTAACCGAAATGTTGATAACAATGAGCGATGTATTTTCCGTGTCTTCATATACAAAAGGTGTTGGCAATTTGATAAGAATATCCAAATGATAACATTAACTGCAATCACGTTCAGTGGCATCGTGCTGTATTTTTGAATGATCAATAATAATATGGAAAAATTAAAAAGAGAAGGAAATGGGGTGGTTTTACATGCAGATGAATTTGATTTCATAGTGTAACAGCACTTCTTTTCAAATATCAAACATAATATTGATATTTTAATCTTAAGTTGTATGAGAATGCAGTCATGTGAGAAAGATTCATTATTTTGAATTGTAGAATAAAAATATGGGAGAATATGTTTGATGGGGTAATAAAGTTATTAAATTAGTCTTTTAAATTTATGTAGCCTGATAATCTGATTCAGAATTAACTCCACAACTGTGGCCTTTATTCCCTAATTTTTTTTTCTTCTAAATACCAAAAATAAATGAACATATATATATATTTCACTTCAGTATTTACATTTTGAAAATATGCGTTTATTTGTAGAATAAAATTCATTAGCTAGTGAATATACAAAGATATAATAAAGTTAATTCCTTTTAATTAGTTTTTCATTTATGTTTTGTTTAGTTTCTTGTAGCAAAGGATACTATAGTGTTGTTTTCTTTTGTTTATAGAATAAACAAAGGAAGAAAAATGCACTCAGTTATCCCAGCTAGCTTTGTTACACAAGCAACACGACGTAGTCAAACTAATGACCAGAGTAGAAACATAGTTGCTGCTGTATTCAGTGCACTTCTTATTGTGCTGTTGATCATGGCTTTGGCACTTCCCAATTGGTATCATCTAAAAGGTGGGGGATGCACTCGGCAAGTACTTGGGACTGAACAGTTTTTTTATGTTGGTTCTTTCAAAGCTGTAACTGTTCCTGCTGTTGGAAATTTGTCTTATTCATCTTTAGTATATTATGGATTAAATGAAGGTAAGAATAATAATAAAATTTTTTCCTGTGAAATTTCTTGCTTGGAAAAGTATTTTGGCATTTTCTGGACTAGGTCTTGAGTATGATACAACTAAGAGCGCACTTCATTTTTAATTTAGTTCATGGTGTAGTATTGTTTAGAAAGTTATTTGTTATTTTACTATAAAGAGAAAAATTATATTTGTCTTGCATGTACTTTTACAGATCCACAATTTTTAAGTTAAAAACTTTTAATATACTCTGTATGTCTCCCAGTTGCCAAGGGAATCACTGAATCCATTAGGAATTATGTTCCTATTAATTAAATAGCCTGACTGCATGAGATTTTTCATGTTTTCCATGTGAATATGAGGTAATTTCCTGTAGTGAACAACGTCTATGAAATCATTTCTGGTTGAAAGCAGATGTCCTTAAGGCAGTTTATCTACTAATCATATCTGGCAGGCTGACAACATTGTACTGTGTGAGCAGAATTGGAAGGGAAAATACATTAAGGGAAAACATATAAAAAAAGTTTTGATTTTAAACTTTTATCGAAAATTCTAGGAAAAGGAGAAAATTAATGCTTTAGGATATATATATATATATATCATATATATATATATATAACTTGCCCAAAAAATCTGCTTTCAGTATTAATGCAACTATTCAGTTCACTTCAGATAACTTTTGAAGGAAGAACATGTATGTTTTATAACATTGGGAGACAAATTTTCAAATGCCTGGAGATTTTCTGCCTCATTTCATCTTAATCAGTGTAGGAAGTTTTATTAGTCATTGTTTCAATTGTGTCTCCACACATAATAGTAGAGAAAACTGCGGTTAGGTGAATTTGGAGGCCACATCACATACTATAGTCAAAACAGTTATCCTTAACCGGTTCTAAGTTTTCCTACTGTGTATAATGATATAGAGTGCTTGGACATACATCCAGTATCTTCTTTTGAGCAATCTCATATTTTTCTCAGAATGGCTTTGAAGAGGTCATTATCAAAGAGCTGTTAAAAATTAGATATGAAATTGTTATGCTTCACGCTTTGTTTGACTTAATCTATGTCTTTCTGTCAACTGTGTGCTCCACATCAAAGTCTGAATCCAAAGCTGCTTTCTAATTCTTTGAATTCTTCTTATTTGGAACTTTATTTTGTCTATCATGATGATGTTGGCACATGGAATATATCAGTGGTCTCAGACTCAAATTACATGTTTGTCAAATGCAGTCTGGAAGCAACGGATGGGTTGCACTTTCTTTTTAACAAAATGAGAGCGAATTCATATGCATACGTATATACAAGGCGTGTCACAAAAAAAAGAAAAGAGACTAGTCACTAGTCCATTAAATCATTGTACTTACAGAATCAGTTCTCCGTGACATTTTCACCTTCAAAGTAGTCCCCCTCAGCATTCACACACTTCTGCATTCGGTGCTGCCATTGCTTGTTACAGTTCTGGAATGAGGTTTTTGGATGGGCTTTCAGGAGATTCTCCGTTTTTGCCTGAACCTCTTCAATTGATGTGAAATGGGTTCCCTTTAAGCAAAATTTAACTTTAGGAAATAAAAGTCACTTGGAGCCAAATCAGGTGAATAAGGAGGATGCCCTATCACAGTAATGTTTTTGCTGGTCAGAAACTGCTTGACAGATAGGGGCCATGTGAATGGGTATATTGTCCTGGTGCAACAGCCATCCATCACTCCACAACTGTGGCCTTTATTCCCTAATTTTTTCAGTCTTTTTAGTACTTCAATGTAGTAGTGTTGATTAACAGTCTGACCATTGGGAACCCACTCGATCATTACAATTCCATAAATGTCGAAGAAGACAATTAACATTGCCTTGAATTTTGATTTTGTAATGTGTTCTATTTTGGGTCTTGGGGATCCTGGAGACCTCCAATGCATCGGCTGGCTCTTATTTTCTAGGTCATAGGTAAAAATCCATGTCGTATCATGTTACAACAGATTTCAACAAATTTGGCTCATTTGCAATGTGTTCTGACATGTCCACACACGTCTTTATGATACTGTTTTTGGTCATCTTTGGAACAACCTTCGCACAAATTTTCCTCATGTGTAATTCATCAGTTAAAATGTGTCAAACAGCTTCTCTATCCAAGTTTAACCAACTCTGCCACTGCACAAACACTTAATCTTCGGTTACCGCAGATCACATCGCAAACTGTGACAATGTTTTGGTCTGTAATCGCTTACCTTGGAAGCTCAGCATGTTCATCATCTTCCACACTGCCCCTGCCCCCTGAAAAACACTTACGCCATTCAAACACACGTGCATGAAAAAAGTTTTATCTCCATAAGCCTTGGTTAACACTTGAAATGTTTCCGTGGCTGATTTTTGGACTTTTATAAGAAACTTGGTGTTGATTTGCTGTTCGGTTTCTACTTTAGACATTTTTCCGGCAGAATGCAGTTGCACGTGTTCACTCAATGACGCAGTACTCCCAACTGGCATGATTGGTTTAAGTCGAAACTGGCCGCATGGATAGAAGAGGTGTGTGAAATGATGTCACCAAAACAGTTGTTGCCAACTCCACTCTTTTTTTCGAGCTTCACACTTAGTCTTGTTTTCTTGTGTCGCACTTCGTATATATGTTACTGTGAAACACTGAAATTGGAGAATGTCGAACTTCACCAGAGAATGTCAACATTCACCTAATACGTCGATGAAATATCGAATATAACATTGCATTCTTGTACATTCGGACCCTCGCCGGTGTATGTTGACAATCACAGATATGCACTGGTGTAGGTCGAAAAGAGAGGAGTAGACAAAGAGGCGACTAGCTGTTTCTCATAAATGCAGTTGTAAAAAGCAAGGTTCTCTTGTGCAATTCTTTATAGTTAGTTAAGTGTCTTTATAGTTTAAGTTGTTGCAATAAATAAGATTTGAATCACATAATTTAGTAAGTTTTTTATTGCTATTATTTTATTTTCTCATTTAGAATGTACTGTATAATCAAGTAAGTTTTTAACTTCTATTATTTTCCTTCTCATTTTGAATGTACTGTGTGCTTTAAGTTCTTATGTTATTAAAATCTTATTTTAAATCTCAAGTGTGCTTTTTCGCGACTGAATTACAGAGAAGAAAGTATAATATTATTATATGTTGAACATTCACCATTAGTACATGGTGAATGTCGACATTCACCAGTGTAAGTCAGAAATAAGAGTATTTGGAAAATATTTCGGACATACACCAAGCGACTATGTGAAAGTCGACATTCTCCAGAATTCGGTGCTTCACCGTAACATATATGTATTGCAGCATGTATACCTGTAATGTGTAGATATCATCCCTTAATAACCCATGTTATGTATGACGTGGGGGTGGTGTGCTATGCTTAAAATATGTGCGGAAATTGTATTTTTAAAATTTCATTTGCCTTAAACATGATTTAATTGAAAATTTATTTCAGTAACTTTATATTGTATTTTCTACATCCTTTTTGTTTCTTAAACATATAATTTGTTCATTCTCTCACTGTCTAAAATTATGAGATTTCTTTCTTCAGATTTTTTGTTTTAAATTAAGTTTTCTTTTGGTGCCTAATCCATTACAGATATTAACAGAACATAATAAATAATAATAATGTGAAGTAAAAATATTTATATTTTCTATCTGAAATCTAATTTTTGGTACCTGCAGAAAATTTCTCTTGGTTGCATTTCACAATGCAATTGTATCAACATCTAAATTTTAAATTTTCAAGCTGATATTCATTTTGAATACTTTTTAATATGTTGAAATAACCGCTAAATAACGTACTTAAACAAATTTTACTTCCCAAATTTCTACTTTACAAATTGCTTTTTAAAAGCTTCCCAATGTGAGAATAAATAATAGCAACCCTCTTTTTTTTTATTTATGACGTTTTTCTTCAACATATGCAGGGAAAAAAAAACCATATATTTGTTATGTATACAATTGTAAACTTCTTAATTCTACTACAATTAACTATTAGCATTTCAATTCTGATAAAGTTTGTACACTTGGAGAAAAATTACTAGAAACTATCTTCTTCATGAATGCTCCTCGGGCAATGGGGATTTTTTCTTAGCTGTAGTGTTTTTTTCAGTGCTTGGGAAAAATTTCTGCCTTGCTGCCTTGGGAAAAATTTCTGATAACAATTCAACATTGCTGAAAATCTCGTTAGCTTGGACGTTGTTACAGGTTTAGGGAAGTTAGAAATTATTGCAATTTTTTTCAGGAAGGGGCTGAATACCAGAGGGGGTAATTAAACAACCAAGAAATGATACCGATGACTTTCCAAGAACACATTTAGCAGGATTCAATTTTAACTCATATTTCTTCAAAAATTATCAATATCAATAATTAAATGAAGCTGGTTTTCATGCTCATTTTCATCCGCTGAAGCTACAAGTAGATTATTGAAATAGGGAATATAAAAATCTAAGCCAGAAAGTACTTAATGAGTAAATCTTTGGAATGTTTGACCCGCATTCGCGAATCAAACGGCATTTTAAGAAATTTGAAATAATCCAAATGGGATGGTCCCAGCTGTTTTGAGCATGTCCTCTGGATTAACAGGAGTCTGATGGTATGCCCTAGCCAAATCGGGTGATGAGAAAATATTTTTCCAAAACATATATGTGTACAATTTTCAATATGTAGTACAAGATATTGATCAAGAATAGTCATAGGATTCAGGCAGCAATAATCACTGTAAGGGCGCCAATCACCATTAGCTTTACGGACCATGTGAAGAGGGCTGCCCAAGGGCTTTTGGATGGTTGAATGATTCTTTATGACATAAGGAACTCAAACACTTGTCTCGAATTTGTTCATGGTCTTTCTCTTTTTCTCTTTCTCTTTGACTTTTGGAATGTCAATTTCTTAATTTCTTCACTGGGTCTTCATCTCCATATTTTTGTATATACAGCCTAACCATTTTAGTTGAGGGGCTGTAATAACTGTCATTACATTTTGTTCTCGTAATTTTTGCTGTAGTTCAAAATTATATCTTATTCTATACGGTTTGTTTTCCCTTATTACTCCAAAAATTCTTAAAAATCTTTTGTTCAGATGTCATTTCTCTATCCTTGCCTGCCTTATTCATTGTCCTGTACTCAGTTCCATATAACACTATAGGTCTTATTAATATATTATACAAGTGCATTTTAGTTTTACTGCTTAAGTATTTTGACTTAAACAGGTTTTGTAATCTATAATAGCATCTGTTAGCTGTGCTGGTCCGGTTCTTGATTTCAGTAGTTATATCATTATTATTATTATTTACTATTGTATCCAAATATTTAAATTATTCGACCTCATCAAAAACATAGTCATATATTTTCAGTGGTATTAGTTTATGTCTTCTGTTTGTAACTGTCATGAACTAGTTTTTTCATCATTGACTTCAAACCAATATTTTTTTGCTGCTGACCCAAGCACAGAAAAAGTCTCAACTGTTGCCACCTTCGTTCTTCCCATGATGTCAGTGTTATCAGCAAAACTTGATGCTTGACCCTCTTATTGCTCTTTCAAGGGCAATATTAAACAGCTGGCAGGAAAGAGAATCTCCTTGCTTTAGTCCTTTCTCAGTATAAAAAAAATCTGATAATTAAATTCCCAGTTTTACTCTATATATTACTCTTCTAAGGGTTGTCTTTATCAGATTCACCAATTTTTCAGGTATTTCCAGTTCCAACATCGCCTGAAAAATTTCTGCCTGTTAATGGTATTGTAAGCAGTCATAAAATTAATGAAAAGGTAGTATGTGTCTGTGCCATATTCTTTTATCTTTTCGAGTGTTTGCCTAATACTGTGTATTTGGTCTGTAATAGATCTATCCTTTTGAAATCCACACTGGCATTCTGCAATTATAATTATTACTGTTTTTTATAAAGGCAGCTAGCCATTCTGGTAGAATGTTAGAGAAAGATGTGTCAGCAGTGTGATTCCTCGGCATTTCTTACATTTCATCTTATCTCCTTCTTTATATATTGGACATGTGGAACCATCTTCCCATTTCATGGGCATTTTTCCCAAAGTCCAAACACTGGAGACAGTAGAGTGTATTTCTTTAGTCAGTTTTATGCACCTTGATATTCAAGAGCTTGGCCTTGATACCATATGGTGCTGTCGATCTGTTATTATTTAAATCATTCATTTATCTCACCACTTCATCCATGGATGGTGGTTCTAGGTCTTCATCTTGATGGCTTTGCGAAGTGTCACCTGATTCTTATCCCAATTCATTCAACATATCTTTTTGATCAAGAGAAGTCTTGAAATGTTCTCTCCATCTCATAAGTATTTCAGTTTTGTTGTTAATAAGTTCACCATTTTTATCATGGCATGTGCATTCTAACACAAAAATCTTTATTGGTGTTTTCTGCATTATAAAGCTTTCTTGCCTCTTTCTTTTTTTTTGAGATATTCTATTTCCTTATAAACCTTATCGCAACATACTCTCTTCTTCTTCTTTTTTTTTTGAATAATCTTTTTTTCTTCTAATTTCTCTGTACTCATCCTCAGCATTTCTTGTGTAATGTTTTTGCACCATAAGATGGTACACATAGTTTTTCTTTTTGTTTATTATATCATATTCCTTATCATACCAGCCCTTTGCTTTATCTGTTTATTTTTTTAAGGACTGTAAGCACTTCCTTAGCTGCCTCTAATGTTATGGGCTCAAGTTTTCTCCACCTGTGATCCTAATTATTCTCAGTCACTTCAAGTTTTTCCTTTTTTTTTATTTTTATACATAGTATTAAAACACGATGAATTATAATATTTGTTGTAATCTGCAGTGCAAAGTTGTCATTGGTGGACTGGCACATATTTGGTCTGCTTCTCATTAATGGAAGATTACCAGAATTCCAACTTTTGCTTGATTAAAATAACACAAGATTAATCTTCATTTGTGTGTGAAAGTGTAGTGACTGGGTAAAGTATTTATTTGATGATTGTTATAAATATTATAATAGAGTTTTTTATAATTATAGTTTCCTTCAATGCTGAATGAGGAAGGTTGCCGCGATTAGTGCCATCAGAAATTTTCTGATTAAAGTTTAGTTATTTTTTTAGATGTGTGATATATGTTTGCAGTGTTTTTATGCTTTTTGCTACATAATTTTTGATGCAAAGTTTATTCTTCAAGTAAAATAAGGTTTTAAAATTTAGTTTATAATATCTTAGTGTCTTCTTTCAGAAATGAAGGATTGTGTTACACCAGAAATTGTTGCTGTGCAGAGGGCTATTATTGGTTTGTGCTTCGTGACAATATTTTTCAGCTTTTGTCAGTTTTATTCAGATTTAACTGGTGTGACACACAAGTCGCTGAACTGCACTAAACGCTGTGGTCTTGGAAGCATTTTCTCAGGTATCAGAATTTTGATATAAGTATAGATCATCTAAGTTTAGGGTATCTAAGTTAGTTTTTGATATAAGTATAGATCATCTAAGTTTAGGGTACAAGTATTGTCAAACATTTAGTACTATTCCATTAATGCTGTACCACTTAGCACTGTTTTTGTCTTGGCATATTTCCTCGATACTAGGTGTTGGGAATTTGGTTTGGTTTCTTTCTTGCTGATAATTATCTTTATAGCCATTGTTTTTGTGATCACATTTTCAGCTAAGCAGTTTTATTTTATTTTTTATTTTTCAGCATGATTTTTGTTTTTCCAAGAGATAAAGATGTTGCTAAATTATTTCTTCAAGAAAGACATTGTATTTGAAACTACTTCATGACATTAAAATGTGACTTTAAGCTGAAGGGGAAATGTATTTGAAGTGTTTGAATGCAGACATAATTTGTTGGATCATGCAGTCCTTTCATTGCTACTGTATGTTATCAGAAGCTAATATCTGTTGAGTTTGGAAACCAAAAACTTGCTTCAAATGAATTACAACTCAGTGATCCATTGGAATAATTACACAAGAGAGATATGTACCAATTCTTTATCTTCCCCTAATGTTAAAAGTGATGAGTGTAACAAAATTGTGGAAATTGATCAAAAATGTGGTATGGCTTTAATGGAAAAGTACCAAGCATTTTTACTCGTTTTTGTTATAAATCATAATACATTTTTTTATTATTTTCATTTACCAAGTGAAAATTATGTTTTCTGTGATTTATTATTGCTGTCAAGATTTTTTCAATATTTTATTTTTTAAATGTTTGTGTTAAATTGGTGTAAAATTATATTTGGTATTTTGTACTTATTTTAAATGTGTATATGTGCACTTTCTTAGAAGTATTGGAAGCTCAGGCAATTTAGTGTTAAAAATGCATTCTTTAAAGTGACTTCAATATGCGTCTGGAGCATTGTAAACACTACCAGTGTTTAATACTTTGTGTTTCTCAATAATATTCTAAGTAAGGAGATGCTGATTCGCTGAGTACCGAGCATCATATTTTGTAATAGCGTCGTATGCCTAATGTTCGTACATTACGTCCATCTGACCTCAAATACTTCTCTCTTTGAAAGAACTAAACTGTGGACTACATCATTCCTGAAATAGGTATCTTCGGCGATTATTCAAGGCATTTAAAGACTGAAGAAAAAGCAGTAGCCTACAAGGTGTAGCAAATATTTGAGACAAAGGACTACATTGGACTGTAAGGAGAAACTACTGAAATAATAATAATCAAAAAAAGCCTCAGAGAAAAGAAACAATTAGAGTTTATTTTTTAATGACTTTTGCATATATACTTTATGTTGTCCTAATGACTATCACTTGCTCTGAAAATAACTTGGCTATTACAGTAATTCTCTGAAACAAAATTATTTACCATTGCATTTATTACTGTAATGATTAGCAGACAGTTTGAAATCGATTAAATTATTAGACACATATGTAAATTAATAACTTAAATTAGTATTTATCAAAGAAGCATTTAATGCATGGTGTCTATTTAAAAATGCAACTGTATTTCTGAAGTAAAACTATTGCTTGTTGTCATTAAAAGGCTGAAGATCTTCATGGAGTTCATGAGCCACAGTTTGGCCATGTCTGCTGTATGCTAAATTAACTACTATTAATGAAATATCGTAATCCTTTGGCTGTAAAAAACAAAGCAAATTATGAAACTGCTCTAATTGTTATTGAAATTCTTCAGTTATGAGAGCTCCACTAGTGGCTGAGTGCTGGTAGTTTGAAACGGACAACTGGGTCTGCTGCATGGTTGGCTTTTGTTGTCTACCCCATGTGTAGCGTGAATACAAGCCAGTTTCCTTTAGAAAGTCCTTTATTAAGGTATCCTTTTCCTAGGCATATATAGCTCTCATGTATTTTATCTTATTCACACAACACCTAACCTAACCTGACCTAACCTGTTCTAGTATTGAAACATAACTTTAGTTTCTTCAGGACTCAGTAAGTTTTAGCTGTTATTCCCTCTATACCTATATATTGTGAAATAAATCTCAAAGTGATTACTTTGACTTGTGCACCTAGTAATTAAAATGTTATGAATATTATCATTCATATGATTACTGAACGCTTACTTTTAAGAAAGGTTACATTTTCATCAAACATGTGACCAAACCATTTATAGCCATTTCAACCATTTTTTGCATTTCAAATAAATTTACCACAGTTCTAAACAACCTTTGAGCACAGCCTTAACATGTATGCCTACCTAAATAAAAATAAAAATAAAAATTGAAAACTTTTAAATGTCTGTCCTTCCCTGCAGCTACAGATTTCAGTGTAAACTGCAAACTGATATTTTGTATTGTTAAATTCATATTTTTAAATTCAAAGAACAAAGTCTTTTTATGAATAGAATGAAATTATTTTTTGAACCTATTTGCATCGGGATACATCAAAACTGATGCATCAGAATTCTGGTTTATAATCTTATTTGTACCATATAGCGTATGATAAATGTGCTAACTAAGTTATCACAAGATCTACCAGATTATAATGTTTTACATGTGAAAATAACAAGCGATGTCATCCCTGTGCATGATAAAATTAAGAAATGCAGTTTTATGTTTGTCATGGTCAAAGCAGCTTTTCAAAATCAAGAAATATGGATGTTACTGACTATTCTGAACTGAAAATTACAAACCAGATTTGTAATATTATTCATTGTTGTATGGCAGAGTTTTTTCCATGCCATTGTTTTGAGGATATTGATTACTGAAAATTAAGAATTTTTCACCATATTTTCATCTTACATATATTTTGGGCTCACAAAGGAATAGGTTGTAGTATTTTAACAACCATGTCTCATATCAGTCAAAAATTTGTGTGTGTGTGCACATACTTTTTAAATAGGATAGTTAATATTAATGTAGACCTAAAGGATAGTTAATAGTTTGTGTGTAATAGTGAATAATTTATAGACTTAGCTGATAATTTTAGTTCAGTATAAAAATATGCTAAGGATTTTTTTTTCTAATGATGAAGCTGTGGAGATGCATATGGCAAAATTAAATATAATTAGGTGAAAGTGATGATGCTTATTATTATGTATTACTGTAATAGTTTTTGTAGGCTAAATTGTTAATTTAAAATGAGTGTTTAAAATAGTTTTGTAATTTTAATAGCTGACATATTTTTACATCATATTAATATTTTTTATTTTTTGTGCAGTTATTATCATTGTAGTGATCATTGGTCTTTGTTACTATGCATCAAAATTAATGGAACAGCAGCAAGAAATGACTAAATTGTATCCTGCAACAAGAGTTGAAATTTCTTTTGGAGTGAGTTACTATTTGATAGCTATTTCTGGACTTGTTGCAGTTCTGGCTACTGCATCAAACCTGTTTCGTTGTGATCATTTGTCAAGAAATATTGATGTAACTTTATTAACAGATGACCATCAAGAAGAAGAGACGTTTTCCATTGCTTTACCTCATTCTCGTTCTTGGCTTCATGTCCGTGAACAAAATGCCTTTTTAAATGAATATCTTCCACCGCCTCCTCCATATGCACCTTAACTATTACTTTTTTAGTGAAAGTATAATAATGGTTAAATTTTATTTTATTTTTATCAGTGTCTTAAATAAGAGAAGTTTATGAAATATTGTTGAAACAATTATGCCTGTTGAATATTCGACTTAAGGTTTTCATAAAAATTAAGTAATTAATTAGTATTGCTAAAATGCTTTATGTAATCATGTTATAAAATTTGTGACTGTCTGGAAAGCTCAGGAAATGCAGAATGCCTGAAATGTGAAAATTCTGAATAGTTGAGCCTATTAAAAGTGCAATTTATAGTAGGAAAGTCAAATGAATGGAAGGAGTTTCTGGTATAAAATTATAAAAACACTCATCTTATTTGTTATCATTTGGAGTATTAAAAACCTATGTTTAAAAAATTATGCAAGATGACATAACAGCCAATGTATTTTGTTGGTCCCAAACATATATATGAATGTAAAACATCTTATTTGATTCTGAAATCCTGCTGATTATTAAAGTTGGCAGTGATGTCATCACAGTCATTCTGGCAAAAGTGTAAAGCAACAGATTCCTTTTTATTTAGTTCGATAATCAAATAAAAGTTATGGATGTAGCATATAAAAAAAACTAATCCTTTATCATAACTTTCATGGGACATTACCTTTATTTATTCGTTTTCAAAGTTGCATATCAAGCTCATTTATGCATACTTTTCATAATACCAGCAACTTCGAAAATACTTCACTGCATGCTGTTGTGCAGAAGGCAGGCTCCAAATTTTAATAATTTTTTCCTCAATGTAAGAGAAGAAGCAAGCATAAATGCCAGTTAAGAGCTTTCTTTAAGGGAAAAAAATTAAGCTGGATTTTTGAGAATTCATTGGATCTATGTTAAACCATAGATAGATCCTATGATTGTGTAGTGATGTTATGCTTATTTGTTATTAGTGTTGGATCACACTGTTTGGGAGCAGTATCTTATATGTGCCTTACAATGGCTTTATAAATCTCTTATTTGCTTATTTTTGTGTCTAGAATTCTAAAACATTTTGGTTACTTGAGTTTTTCAGTTAGTTGAATGTGAGATAGTTAGGCTTGTACTGTAGTATGTAGAATAAATTTAATAACGAATTTTAAAAAAATTCATGCATTTCAGTTAGGGAAGGCTAAATTTAATGTAATAATTATTATAATTTTGAATTATTGTCACAAATTTTGAATATTAGTATAGAAAATATAAGAATTGTTTTTGAGTATTTATATAGGAAATATTAAAAGGTGTGATTGTCAGTATTATTATAATGGATATAAAAATACAATAATGATTTTACAAATAAATACAGTAATGATATAATCAAAATATACAGATATATTAAAATATGCAGTAATGATATAATTATGTAGTTGATAATTGAATGTAAAGAATAAGAGTATACTGTAGAATGTACTGACTCAAAATCAGAGGAGTTTGATTACCTTTGAATAATTATTCCTTTTACAATTTCATGCAAGAAAAGGTGAATGCTACCATCTTTAAGAATTATTGTGGTATTTGTTGTATAAAATTTTTTATGAAATGTTTTGATGCAGTTTTTAAAGGCAAGATTTGAGGCCTTTTCAAGTAACTGCTAGAGCATTTTTAACTATTGATAAATAATGCCAGAAAGCCAGTAAACTATTGATAAAATAATGCCAAGCATCAGTAAGTTTAAGAAGGTTTGTCGAAATTTTTTTATGGCTAAATGTTTGTTTTCATGTAGTTGTGGCGTGTTCAATTTGCTAAGAAAAGGAATTGAAAGTGAAATGTATATAAATGAAAAAGAAACTAACTTAAACAGAATATTAGAATATTTGTGATAAATTGTAAATACGAAAATTAGTGTTATAAATTTCTGTTATGTGCTGTAATGTATTGAAATAAGATTATGTACAAAAGTTTTTATATTTTTGATATTTAGGGAGAAAAGTTTGCAAAGCCTTCATGAAGAATTATAACAATCATTTGTGTTTCTGTAAATATAAAGACTTTGTAAATTGGTCAGGAATGCTAAAATTGTAATAGTAACCCCCCCCCCCCAAAAGGAAAATGAAGTACAAAAATCTAATGTTTAAAGTTCGTTTTCTACATTGTTTAAAAATTATTATTTTGTTGAAAATTTAATCATTTATGTTATCTAGATTAGGACGTTTCTAATCATTTCCTAATGATTTAACAATTATTTTTTTTGTCTAAAAAAGGGCTTTTCTGTTGCTAAGCCTTTTCTCTTTGAAAGAAGAGCATATGGAAGATAAAAAATATGTAATTCAAGATTCTAACATTAATTTGGTATACTCCTTTATCTTTCCATTTTAATTTGGTTATTCCCCCTTTCTTTCATAAAAATAGTATATGTCTGTCATCATTTGCTCTGTGATTTAGAGTGATCATTTGCTCTGTGATTGCAACTGTGATTTAGAAGCGATCTAAATTAATCTTACTTATGATTCATACATAACACTCATGTCAGATATTTACATAATGCTTCAGGGACTAATAATTTGGAATTTTGGTACTAAAATTTGTAGCAATAAATAGAGATATAGTTGAACCAAAACTCAAGCAGTCTGAACCAGGTTTTCATCATAGAAATGTCACAGTTGCTCTCTGTTTTTATGCTTTACCACTTTGCTGTTACTACTCTTCTTGCTAAGTAAGAAATGTTAAAATTCATAAAAAAAAACAGGTGCATGTTTAGTGTGAATCTATCTGATCTACATTCGAAATGTGTCAAAATTGAAAGAACTTGATCAACTGGTCCTGATTGCAAGTATGCAATAATTTTCAACATATAAATCATTCCAGGTGCATACATTTTTATCAAGTGTGAGTGATAAAGATAAAAAGTATTTGCATTACTAAAAATGTTTGAATGTATAAACATTTAGTATATTGCCCTAGTGTTTTTCATTTAAAAGGCCTGAATTACATACGAGTCATACTTTTCTAAAACTTAATCAGTAGTGTCATATTTTCAGTACTTAGCTAAGTAATGTGAAATGTTATGTGCAAGTTCTACAGAAGTTTGTTTTATGCTGCAACTTCTGACTGTGATAGTAACTAATTATACAACTCTCCTAAAAACTAAGTTTACAGATGTGCATAATGTGCCAGGAAGAATGCTTATCTTCATCTATAATTTGTTTTGAGTTTGGTATTATTTTATGTTAAGAAAGCATCCCTTTGTTTACATGCCTTTCTTTTTATTTTATTTTATTGCCATTGTAAAAGTGGGACAGAGTGGTTTTGAAATCTTCCTTTTTTAATGAGACATTAATATCTTGTTTGGTAACCAGAAAAGATTTTTGTGATTATGTAAAAAAGAAAGAAGCAGAAATGTCATTTAGGCTTTCTTATATACAATTATTGCTTAAAAATGTAACATAACCCTTTAAAAGGCACCGGTATATAAAATATGCCAGATTTTTTAACCTTCTAAAAAATGCTAATTTTTTTACACCAAAAGCTGTATTTGTAAGTTTCTAGTATTTCTTTTTGATTCTAAACGACAGCACTACGCTATGAATACTCAATATTTTGCAGTTATGAAATTAATGTATCTCGTTCCAAAGTATCATGTTTGATGATTCATAAATTCTATTGGAGGGAAAGAAAAAACTCAAAATCTGCAAATATATGAGATACACATGCTGAATCTTTTATATTTACTGCATTTCAGTCAGAAGTGATAATTAAAAGAAGATTATTTATATGATTTTAAGAACGATATATAATATATACCGACGCTCGTACTGAAGGTACCACACCAATAGATGGCAGCACCAGGCTTCTCCATCTCTTCTCTGTGAGATGACAGAATTTCTTTATATTATAATAGTTTATGGTGTAATCATTTTTTATGATTAATTTACATGTTGTTTAGGATTCAATATTATGTTCATGGGGGGGGGATGAGGACATTACTGACCCTGTGCTAGGACTGAATGCAAGTATATTAGTTTCTTTTTATTCTTTGTTTACTCCACTCAAGTTTCTCATTCGTGTCTGTTTAGCTAAAATTTCAATTTTATCACCTCACCCTTTCCCAGGTGAAAGACTCATCAATTTCAAAATTGTCATCTGGTGTCAAAACATTACACAATTGGAGGGGTTAAATGTGGCATATTAGCCCAAAGGACAGCCGTTGCTTCATGTTTTCTGAAATCCTAGAATGCAGCGAAAATGAAAAGAGGTGATTGACAACTAGTTTGTCATACGGGGGGGTCACGACATTTTCAAAAAGGGGCTGTGATAGCATCACACAAAGGGAAAGCCCAGTTAAAAATACAAGAAATAGAAATGCACTTTGGGTCCATCTGTTATTTGTGTAAGGTGTATCCTAATTTTTTAACAGTTATCTTTAGTTAAAGCTACTATCATTTTTATTTTCAGCTTATAATTTCCTACCATCATGTGTTTTAATAATCGCGTTTAATGCAAATGAGTAAGAGAAGTATTTTAGTCGATGTTCCACTGACTTTGTTAGAGAGCCAGAGTTTCCAACTAGCGTGCGTTCACCTTTTGGCTATGTCTCTCTCTCTAAGCTGTTACTACGCTTGGCCATACTTCAGGCTCTTGATAGTTTCGCCAGCTACTTAGAATCTTGATAGCTTCGGTTGTATCTTTTTAAGTTAAGTTTTAGTTCTTTGAGTTTCAAGCCTAAGCGGAGGCTTTGCTGCACTCTCTGGGAAAGGAGCCGACTGTGTTAATTCTTATTTTGAGAAATAAAGGGTAATTACCCCTTCTGGAGTCTTAGTCTCTGTTCACGAAATCAAGTGATTATGGCTTATCTGTTCACAAGGTTCCTCACATTTAGCTGTTAGATCAAAGGTTGGAACCCCACAGTAAAATGGAAAAACTGCTGATTTGAAAGCATGCTTTTGTTCTTTAGGGTATTGTCTTTGTTAATTTCAGATGAGAGACTGGGGAACACAAGAGAAATATTCCCCCTGGGTTAGGATACAAATAGGTGGTTTTCGAAATAAATTTTCGCAGTTGGTGAAAGAAAGGAAAATATTTCTGTGACCAGTTTCAGATGCAAACCAAAATATTTCCAAAGTTGAAAAGGGGGCTGAAAATTGAAATAAGAGTTTTGGGGTGTGTGAAATAAAAAAATCGTTTAACAGTTTCTTCCTCAACAATATCAAACAAAATGATATATATATTTAGAAAAAATTAAAAAGGGGCCCTTAAGGGCCTTGATAATGAAAAGTGTGTGTGTGTTGGGGGGATGATTCTTGGTATCATAGCTTGCACTTTTTATATGTTATCCAAAGCATAAAATATAATAACTTAAAAAATGCAGCATATTTTTTCAGCTGAGTTGTAGTGTTTCATTTTAAATTTTTTTATTTTTCGGCTGAGTTACATCTCCTTGTAACATTATACTAGTTCAGTTACAGAATGATATGGTTTACACATGCACTGTTATATTGCTAAATTTTTTTCATGAAATAATAATAATTAATTAAAATTAATTTCAAAAGCTTTTTTACCCATATTTTACATAAGTTTGTTCAACTGGGTTGCATCATCAGAGTACATAGAAAGAAATTTTATTTTTAAAATTTAAAAAGTTTTTGTCTTCAGACTTACATAACTATATTCAAGCACCCATCTCTATAGACGCACATCAAAAGTTCAAAAAATTAAAAAACAAAAATTAACAATTGGCAGCTACCTGGAAAAAAAAAGGGTCTTAGAGGGGCATCAGTATCAAAATTCAGGATTTCACTCTGGATTTTCTTTTAAGTCTCAATTTTGTGTTTTTAGGGTCCATAAGTTACAGCCCATGGAAAATTTTACCGCAATTTAAATGATTTTATGTACTGCCCTTCAAAGGGTTAAGCTTTTAATGAACATGCAGGTTTGTGGTAGTTTTGTATGATGTTTTTATTGTTTAAAAAGAAGTCTCAGTTGCGAAGCACATGGAAAAACAGGCACCTAGGCTAGAAGCCTCCATCCTGTGTGTAACGCGGGGGGAGGGGACATAGCTTTCCTACCATAACATAGGCGAAAGTGAACAGAGAATTTTAAAATAAAATTCTCGGTGAAAAAAAGGGAGAGACTTCATACCCACAGTCGAAAAGATGGCAGACGTACCTACATACTAAGATATAATATTTGAGCGCAGAGGTAATTAGCTCGAGGGTGGAGCTAGGTGATTGCAGCGCAATCTGATTAGTCATAGGGAGTCACGTGGTCCGTTGCTGAATTCAGTTTTCATCTTCTGCAAATTTTATCAAAGTCATCGCAGCTTCAAATCCATATTGCAATTTTTCAGCAGAAGTCTTTGCCTGCTTGATTCTTCCAATAATTGAAATAACTGTGCTTAAGAATGCATTGATTTTTTCGTCTTTGATCCATGAAACTGCATCTTGTAGGTTTTCAGGTGGCTGTGGGATATTACTTTTCAGTTTTTCACTATAGAGCGTTAGCGGTACATTTCTTGGAGTAGCGGCTTGTAACTTATTCGGGAAGTTTTCTTCATTGAACGTTGGCACTTGCTGTTGTGGTTGAGATTTTTTTCGTTCAAATCTCCTTTGATACTCTTTGCAACCTCTGTAGCTGCTAACATGGTTTTCTCCGCAGAAAATACACTTCGGCTGCTCGTCAGGTTTCATGGCGCATTCATTGCTTCTATGAGGGAGTCCGCATTTCACACATCTTGTGGGGTTGCTACAGAACATCTGTGAGTGACCATACTGCTGGCATCTGAAACACTAGATAGGTCTTTTCTTCGGATTAAATTTTTCTACCATAGCCGGAAAACTGAACAAATTGTTTAGATTAAAAATCTGATTTCCTTCATTATTTCTTTTAAGTTCTAGTAGTTATATTGGGATCTTGATGCTCTGCATGATATATTAGTATAAGATGATACTAATCTATCAAGCAATTACCTTATAGGCAATAGTAGGATGATTTTCCACCAAGATGAGCCATCTGAGCTTCATCAATAAAAGGTGTAGAAAACTAAAATGCAGGACAAGATTATTTATTAACATACCATCATCATTTCTATTCATCTAATCAGTATGATCATTTCTGAGTAATTGCCTCAACGACAAAAGTTTAAACTAGAGTAAAAGGCAAACCTGAACTTTTGTCACTGAGGCACTGCCCATGTCATCCTACTATTGCTACTATCAGAAATCGTCATATTGATCAGATGGATAGAAATGATGGCGGTGTGTTAGTAAATGATTTCGTCCTTTTTTCTGCATTTTAGTCTTTTGCGTCTGCTGTTGATGAAGCTCAAATTGCGCAGCATAGTGGAGTATCATCACTGCTATTAACTTATTAGCTTTTCTATGTATTTGTTCGCTGTCTGTCTTGTTTTGTGAAGTGGAACTGTACTGTATATACATTATCATTTTATAAAAGCTGTGTTTTTTTTCATATTTTTGCTTTTATTTTAGGGTTTATATGTTACTGATCTGATCTGATAGCATTGCTTTAGAGGTCTGAGAACTCTCAAAACTTTTATCAATGTAAATAATGATAATTTCTTCTCTGCTATATTCCATTTCAACTCGGGAAGTCTCATAGGAATGTTCTACTTTTGGAAAATGAAGGAAACCCTTCTATTATAAATGAAGGCTTTTTTAAGAGCTTCTTTTTTGTTGTAACTAATTATAACAAGAATTATGAATTTAGTTTCATTTTTCAGTGTTCATAGTCATTTTCACTTCTAAAATAATCTGCAGTTATATGAAAATTTAAAAGTGGCTTTACTTAAATGATTATAGTATTAACAATGATATTTATTAGTAATTTCGTAAGTTTTCTTTTTTCATTTATGCAATTACAAATTTCTAACTTAATTTATGTATTTTAAATAGGGTCAGGGATGGGAATCTTTACAACCAGAAGTTGCATTTCAATTAACTAAAGTACAGAAAGACTAACTATTTTAAACAAACAAGTAAAGTCATTATTTTGTTAATATGTGTATAATTTTGATTATAATCTGCTATTTTATGAAGTTAAACAAAAATTAAGGTCTTTAGAAAAGCTAAAAAAACCGAATATATGCCAGATAACAAACTGGTTACGTATTATTATTATTTTTTTAATGTTACCGATACCATACAGGTTTGTGTTTGATTTCCGTGCAATTGAATTTAGTATTAGGTAGTTATTTAGCAGAATGTCCACCAACTGAGGGGTAATTTTTCTTTTTTACAATTCATATAACAATTTCAGATCATAAATGTAAATGAAATAATATTATAAATTATAGTGAAATCTGATTCTTTATATTTTGAGATTTTATAAATAGCATCTGAAACGGTTTCACTTACATAAGTTCTTTATTTGACAGCATTGAAATGCAAGGCTGTGTTCAGATGGTGGTAGATATGTCATAACTGGTTTAAGCTGAGCTTTGTTGCTAGGTAACTAAACCTTGTTTCACAGAAAGTGGTTTAGAAGTTTTGGCATAAAGTTTGAAGTTTTCAGCTCTCTGCTGATTTGGTATAAGAATCGACCAATCAGAGCGAACGTGCGAAACCTGAATAGGAAAATAGAGCAGGAAAGCTGTAGACACATTCGTGTATGTGCAAATATAGTTTCTGTAATTGGCTGCGGCTTGAACCATGTTTCACAGGTGTAAATGAAATTCCTGCATTTTATGCCGTATGACTATGCCTCTATATTATTTATACCACCATGTGAACGGAGCCTTAGGGGTAGTAGACACATTTCATAATATGTGTATTGCAAACTAAGAAAATCAAACTAACTAAAGGAAAAGAAAACAGTCCGTTGTGTCCAGTCTGCAATTATGCTTCTTCTGTCTCAAATTAAAATTTTAATACACAGTAGTAGATTGTGCAAGAATAAGATGGTTGTAAGTCTGCATGTATATGTCTAAATAAATGTGAGTATTCCGAAATATATTTACATACTTAAAAATATTCTTCTGGTATAGACCATTAACATCTGAATGTTTAGTGACTGTCTTATGTGAATTATCAGCTTTAAAAAAAATAAAACCTTGTTGAGAAAGTTTGGGTGTCTAAAATTATAGTACAAAATAAACTTATGTTTTGTTGCTTTCATCAGTGAAGTTTAGAAAATGTTACATTTTTCTGAAATAATTATTTTGAATTTTGTTCTTAAATACTTGGCTGCTGAAGTTTTGAAAATAATTAGCACTTGCTGAACTTGTATTTCTAATGAAGTAATGAGTAATTTGATTTATGTAGACTCTCTTATTCCACTAGTAACTTTAAATTTAATATTATTGTAAAAATAAGAATATGAAAGTTAGGTATGTTCTGAAGTCAATATTATAACTGAAAACATGTAGCAATTTCTATGTACGAGGGAATAATATACACTGGTTCCCAGCCCTGCTTTATAATATTGCTACTTTATAGTTAAAAACTGTTTGAGACTGGATATGGGTTTATTTACAGTGTAATGCTATTTAACATGACTTAATGTAACTGCACTATTCTGTCAAAATGCAGTTATTGTACAGTATAATTATAGTTTTCTCTGTTTAAATATGCATTCCTTATTAATTGTATACATTCTCTTACCTTTAGTTTTAAAAAATCATTAATCATTCTAACCATCAATAGTACAAAGATTAAAAGTGCATAATATGTAATTTTACTTTACGGTACTTTTGTCTCCCCCAGATTTATTTAGTAGTATTAAAACTTATTTTAACCCTTTCTGGACGGCAGCTCAAATCTCCTTGTCTTTTGCTATGAGATTGGGATCATTAATCATTCTAACCATCAATAGTACAAAGATTAAAAGTGCATAATATGTAATTTTACTTTACAGTACTTTTGTCTCCCCCAGATTTGTTTAGTAGTATTAAAACTTATTTTAACCCTTTCTGGACGGCAGCCCAATCTCCTTGTCTTTTGCTATGAGATTGGGCATTGAAGCATTGGGCTTCCATGATGTCTCCATAGGATGGCGAGTGCTTGCTTGCTAAGGTTAATATAAGTTAAGGTTAATATAGTTAAAAACTGTTTGAGACTGGATATGGGTTTATTTACAGTGTATTGCTATTTAACATGACTTAATGTAACTGCACTATTCTGTCAAAATGCAGTTATTGTACAGTATAATTATAGTTTTCTCTGTTTAAATATGCATTCCTTATTAATTGTATACATTCTCTTACCTTTAGTTTTAAAAAATCATTAATCATTCTAACCATCAATAGTACAAAGATTAAAAGTGCATAATATGTAATTTTACTTTACGGTACTTTTGTCTCCCCCAGATTTATTTAGTAGTATTAAAACTTATTTTAACCCTTTCTGGACGGCAGCTCAAATCTCCTTGTCTTTTGCTATGAGATTGGGAATTGAAGCATTGGGCTTCCATGATGTCTCCATAGGATGGCGAGTGCTTGCTTGCTAAGGTTAATTTTGTTAAAAAATTCGACAAAAACACAGTTTTATTCCAATTAGCTAAATTGTTTATAGTATTACAGGAAAACTTATAGAATTAATAGAACTTATAGGAACTTATAGAATGTGTAACTTTTACAGCTGTAATGATATGTAGAGATGATGAAAGAGAAAGAATTAAAAAGCAAATATTCAGCATTTGTTGAACTGCAATTAAAATAGTTAATATAAAGCAACAAATGTACATGTAATGTACAACAAATGTACAACAAATGTACAAATGTACATGTAATGCAACAAATGTACATGTAATGTACAACAAATGTTTCAATGAAATTTGAAACTTATTTTATGTTTGATGTATTCTGAAGCATAGGTCCATGCATAGTCCTGCATTAGTCTTTGCACTCAAAGTAAGATGTTTTTCCTGAAGCTCGCTTCCTATGCATAGTTTGAGAGCCAACAATACATCTTCTCATTAAGAATTAGAGATGGAAAATGCCTTTCTGGAAAGAGAAGTGGTATCCAGACTGCTAATGCCCAAAATTCTCATTCTGTTCTTGGCATGACCCTCTCTGTAGTTCGTTCGATTCTTTTCCGAGTTTTACCCGGATCCCCATTAACATACTTATTGCTTAAAGAATGCCTCATTTCTTCATGTAACATTGGACTAAAATGAGAAGGACCTGGAGAATCTTAACACGTCTCACTGAGGTCTGGATAGCGTTGTAGGTCAAAATCTGCAAAATTATTTGTTTGTTCCTTAAATAAATTTATTAAGTCGTTATAAAAAATGTGCAAAAAAAATCATCTTTATCACAGTCACCATCTGTTGCACTGTAATTAATACCAGGTGTACTGATGTCAGCATGTGGCTGTAAATATTTCAGTGTATGAAATCAGTGGTCATTCATGGATGGAGCAGGTGCTGAAGAAAAGGATGCAGTTTTGAATCTGATAAAATATCTGTATCAAAATAAAATAATTTACTACTATAGCCACTGACATCGCTGCTACACAGATTTTCTTGCAATAAAGTTGTATACTCTTCTCCTCCTTCTTTCAGTTGAGTTTGTCACAAATCAAGCACCTCTGCTAAGTAGCATTTTGTGCCAAATGCTCCAAACCCAATACGTCCTAGCACCATGTGTTTGGGTCACCCACTTTGTTTATAAAGTCTCACAGCCCCTTAATAGAGCTCAGATGTAACTCTCTAGTATTGAGAATACCTAAAATAGTCAAGCGAGTGTGGACAAAGGGAAGGCGTATACTGAGTTTCTGATAAATACAGCTTTCTTTTTGACATCTTAATGCATCCCTCCCCCAAAACTTAACATTCATGCAAAAGAAAGAACACCCTACTCTACAAAAAGAAGAAACTAAATAAAAACTGCACTAATGCAACATGCTCTTCCTTCAGAAAGCCACTCAAAAAAAATGTAAACAAAAATGCACATGCATAAAGACCAAGCGCACTTGTTTACATTACTGACTGTCACTATCTATCCTGCAGAATGAAATGAAACAGTCCAGGGTTGAAGTTCAGGCACTATAATTCCCATTTATCTTGTTGCCTTGGACGTAAGATGCCATCTGTTAGAATTAAAAATATTTACATTTCATTCCATGTGATTGTCACGTATATGTTACAGCAGTCTAGTTAGGCAGTAATCCTCTGAGATGCAAAACATCACACCTGCCATAGATGATCTGAATGCTGCTATGGCATATGTAACACACCCTTCCAGAAAGGATTACATTTCCTTATGTAGCGTTTATATGTGATTTTAAGAATGTTTTTAGTCACATCCTGTAAAATTGTAGTTTTTTAATTTCTGTTCTATGTGACTCAGATATGTTGTTTCTTTCAAAATTTTCTTTCTGTAAATTTAAATAATGAAAAATTGACATGGTTAGTTCATAGTTCTCAAGAATTATGATAGAAAATTGATAGTTCCTTTTTGTGTGTAATACTATTTTATTATTTAGATGATTTATTTAAATATAATGTTAACTTCATAAATTATTTCTGTGCACTGAATAGAATGTGGGGACTAGGATACAAAGCATATGCATGTAGTAGTATTGTATATATGATACACACACATACATACAAATGTGTGTATGTATGTATATATATGTATATAAGAGAAATAGATGTAGATAGTTGTACATAACAAACAGCATTGTATCTGCATATTTTTGTATGTAACTAAGAGTACTTTTTACATTGAGCAAAGATAATATATATATTTATATGTTTATAGATGCACTAACCTATGATGGGAAATAAAATGGTTTCCATAATTAGTAACTAAAAACTAATGTGTCTGGAATTGTTGTGTTTATTTTGAAGGAAATGAAATTAGGAGTTTTAATTGTGCTACATTTTAGTAAAAGTAGCTGGTACTTTTAAACTGTAGCAAATAATACAAATGACCAGCATTATGTGTAATTTCCTAGAGTTTAGCATCTAGGTATGGTCTGAAGTTGTTTCATAGTACTATGGAACTGTTTAAGAAAGCAACCTGCAGTTAAGTTCAAAAGTGCTGGTAATTATAGTCCAGATTTGCTACCCGCAATTGCAGAATGGGGTGCGTGTATCAGTATGTTATCCCCCTCACATGAAATAAATGTGAACCAATTTTTCCTAGAAAGTCCTTCTCGAAGATTACACTTTATACAAGTAGATCTCTCTTATATGTTTCACTTTAATTAAGTAACTTTTAAAGAAGGAAGATTTGAATGAACAGTATCAAACATTTAATTAGTTTTCTAGGCTGAGAAGAAAATATTTAGTATAAAGTATGCATCAAGATTCTAATTTCAAAATGTTAATATGTATTATCCTGCAGGACATTTCATTGGAACACTTTGCCTGTGTTTAGCAGGAAATAAAATAGTCTTTAATCCTGCACTTTGAATCTCAGTTACATTTTAAACTCTTTTTTGGAACAGAACTTTCCTGTGCAGTCATATTTTTTCATTTAAATAGTTGTGAGCTTTCTTAAGATGAAATTATCTTTGTGTGTTTCTTGTAAATGTTTTAAAAAAGTTATAATCTTCTGTTATGTGGTAACTTTCTCACTGCAAGGGTTGTAGCTGTTATTCACTTAGGCCTTGGGCACCATATAGGTGACTGTGTGAATTTGTCCAGCACCATCCCAGTTTTCAAGGAGAATTCCTTGGGGAGCAGATTTGAGGGTCTCCTGCCTTTCTTATTCCACTACCTTCCAAAAGGATTTTTCAGCTGAATAGTAATTTAAATGTTCCCATGCTGCAAAGGCACTATAAGAATATTCATTCCTCCTCTGTGATTTGAATCCATGTCCAAAGCTGTGGCAGCTGGCTCACTTACTATCATGTCAATAGGTGGCTATTATTCTTTAAGTATTAATAGTAGATTGACAAGCCTTCATGATATCTTAGAAAAGATATTGATTTTTTCTTTGATAGTGGTATTAAAATTGCTGTGATATTAAATTAACAAGTTAAATTATTGTTATTTAAATCTTAAAATCTGTGTCAATTGTTAAAATATTTTTTTATTCAAGTTTTCAGCAATATTTTTATTTTATGCTTAAAATATATATCGTTAAGTTTGTTATTGAATTGAAATTGTGTGAAATGGAATGAAAATCTGTTACATTATTTCATAGTTTGAATGCAGTTTTTTAAATAATCCATATTTTTATTGCTGCAATATCTGAGATACCGTTGGACATTGCATTAATGTGGCTTTCATAGAATATTTTCTGTTTGATGGATAGTATTTGTTGTTCATTTGATTTCATTTTTGAAATTTAAAAGGTGCAGAGCATTTGAATTTAGATTGATCAATACATTGATGTTGTTCTCCTTCTTGATAAGTGTATCGTGTATCTGTGGTGTCAGTACTTATACAGATCTGTTAAAAAAGGACTGCCTTTCCTACTTAAGACTGTCTGGAATTTTTTTTCCAACATCATTCAGATTTTGTACATGATATATTTTGTATTTATTATTTCTTTTGCTAAAACTGAAGATGGGAAAAATGATTAACTACTTAATCTTGTCCTTTATTTTTGTGGTCAAGTCTAATATCATGTGTCATTCTTCAGCCTTCATACCGAGATTTTTTTTTCCTTCCTAAATAATCAAATGCTATCAAAATGTATATTTATAAAATGATGTTGACCATATTTAACTGACTGATATAGAGTAAATAGCAAATAAGCATCCTGTTTTATTAGGATATAATTGTTTGACAAACATACATATGTTATTCTATCAGTAGGACAGGTATTTATAATAAGAAGGATGAAAGGTAATTTATAAGTGCCCTTGAAAAGCTGAAAGAAGTTGGAATTCAAGGTCATATTGGAATATTTTTTCAAGTAATGCTGATATATGAAAACCCATTGAACTAGAATTTTACTTTGAGTCATGACATGAGCAGATGGTGAAACTGGCCATAGAATACCTTCTCACTAAGATACTTTCATGACAAAAATTTTAGTTATGTATTTCTCAGGTAAATTTAAAAGCTTCATAAATTAATTAAAATTCAAAATTGTTCAGAAGAGATAAACTGATAAGTATGCACTGATGTCAAAATGACACCAGTCGAAAATCCAGGATTACTGAATTTAGTTGTTTATTCTTTGTGATTATTTAAAATTTTAAATTTACAGTTACTTGTTCTGACAGTATTTTTAAGTAATCCTCGAGTTGACAGCAGGGGCTCTCAGCTTGGCTATGAAATTTGTAATTGGTAGTTAACTTCTTGGTATGCTATTCATGTTAATGTGCAAACAGATATGATTCAAGTTCCATTAATGTGCATACATAATTTGTACTTCCAGATTGCTTCTTCATAGCTTTGGACATGTGAGACATCTCACATCAGCATGAAAAATTTGTAGATAAGTAAATGGAGAAGTTGCTGTATGCTTGATTAATTATAAAACTCCTTTAAGAGAGTGTTTGTAAATGTTATTGGTGCAGGTTAAAGATTCTTTGAGATGCTTCCATCGTGTTTATATTTTGATTAACCTATGGGGAATGAGAGGAAATAAACAAAAAAGATGTAGAATTTTTTTACACATTATGATTCTTGATTTGATAATACTCATAATTTTTTAAGTGTAAGTAAAAACAAATATGCTAGATTGATTTTATGCACAAATTTAAAGCCATCTTACAAAACCATCATAATCATGAAGTGTAGCAAGTTATGCAAAGAAAGATGCATGATTTCTTCATTTGAACTATACAGAATTCTGTTTCTCAGTTCCAACTATTTCATTTGTTTGACATTTTGTAAACGATCGGTATCAGAGCCTTTCTATTGCAAGCTAAATCTAAATTTTAGCAGATGTTTATGAATTTTTTTTTAAAATTGTCATAGATAGCAAGTCTGCTTTGCTATAGCAATTGTAACAAGTTTCATTTTTGCCATTTTAATATCCCTGTGAATCTTAAATGCATTTTTAGTTGTGTTTCTTGTCATGCTGACATCATTAAATGTAAAACTAAATTTTATTTAATTGAATCCAGTAACATTTTCTTTACTACATAATATTTATTCAACAGACTATTACTAAGGTTTCAGTTACAATTGTTTTACAGTTCTTTTAATTTTGAAAAATGCATAAAAAATAAAATTGCAATAATTTCGAGGAAGAAAAGTTTTTTTTAATATAAAACTGTAAAAAGAGTATTGTGTAAATATACAAATGAGCTTAAATTCTATGGATGCTTACTTACAGACCTATTCCTTAAATTCCATTTTCAAGTGCTATTATAAAATAATATGAAATTTTTATGATTAATTTATATTCTCTTGATGCATCCTATAAATATTCTGTCACTCCACTGTCTTGCTAAATAGGTTTCATGTTTATTTTTTTCAAGCTTATTTGCTAATTAATTGTAACTATTGAATTTTTGTACGATTTTGTTTTAACCTGAAATTATTATTAAAGATCAAAATTATTGTTTGTGTAAGTTTTATCACAAACGTTATAAATTAATATAAAAGTGTCTTTGTTATAGATAAATATAAGCTGTTATAAATAAACTTTTGTTAATTTTTAAATTTGAGAAAAATTGCCTATTAGAAAAATAAAGTTAGTATTATTTTTATTGTGTACTGAATTCCTTTCTTAAAATAATCTGTAAAACTGAGATTTTAAATTTATTTTAAACACATTTGAAGAGCGGAAGTGAAATAATACACAGAAAAAAATACGTTGAGATCTCAAATTATCTGTTCAATAACATGTGGCTTCTTCAATTTTCTTGAAAGGTTCTTCTTCATAGCTTTCATCATCACAACCAGTAAATAAATTATACTTCTGTGAACTGCTTGAACCGGATAGTTTCTAAAACAAAAAATAATAGGGTTTACCACATTTTTCAGCTTTTACCCATATTATGAATCTAGATAGCTTTTACACAATTTTTTATTTCACCTTCAGTTTTCAGCATTAATTTCAAAGTATGCTTTCAGCGCAAATTTCTGGTTTAAATTTTTAAGGGTAATTAATTAAAATATTTTACTTCGTTTGTATAATTTTGCTTTAACATTTCAACACTTAACAGTGCTAGATATCCTCATCAAACTTCTGTTTTTAAAAAACTCAACACTGGAAATTTTAAGACTGTCATAAAATAGTGAATGATAAGTATAGATTGAAAATGAAAAATATATGTATGAAAACTTGACAGTTGTCATATGATGCTATAATAACTTAGTTAAAGATACAGTGCATCTGAATCATGTATTGTTATAGATTAGGCTAATAGATCCAGGCACAAAGCATGTGAGGGCCATCCATTTTTGTTGTAAGCCAACACTTTTGTATTATTTGTCTAGATGAAATGATATTAAAAATTAGGAAAACAACCTATTGCAAGTAAAAGTAAAAAAATATAGTGTCAAATTTCAGCATTCTTTATAAGATCGTATCGATTGAAAGGTCTTAGCATTTATAGAAGCAATCTAAAGATTTAAACCTAGAACCTACTGTTTTGCATGATTAGGCTTAGATTTGGATGATTTGAGCTCGACTTTAAGTGGCAGTATTGTGATAACCTCTAATTCGCGATTTCTCTCCACCGTAGTTTGCAAATCAGGATGTCATCTTGTAGCATTCATTATTTTAATTAACCAAGTTATTTTTAGTTTGAACTTTCCTATCGATATCTCAAAGTTTCAGTTGCTGCCCGAATTTAGCGCGAGCGAGATATTTATGCAAACAGCAGATATCTGATAGCAGTTTAAAAGGCAGGAGTTAACGAGGGGAAAGACAGAGTCTTGGATTTATCGCTGTAAGGCTGTGCGCGCAAAGATTTCCTCTGTCTACTGAAAGTTCGCCTTCATAGGCAAATTGCAATTACTAATTCTTGCTAGTGAAATTCGCATTGTTGCATTTCACTAAGAGTGAGGCTTCCCTCGCCGTCCTACTTAAGGTTAAGTTAGCTATTTGAATTTGTTAACACACTTTATTTCATATTATTTTAGTTCAGCCCAAGTAATGGCTTACTGTCAAGTTGGAGAGTTGTAGTTATTTGAATTAAAGGGTCACTTTAAACCCTCCTTCTGACTTTGTAGTTCTTCAACAATAAAGGACATAGCCTAGATTTGCTCACTGTCCTCCACATAGGGTTTCACAGCATATGCTTAGCAAGAGGATTAAGAGATTGAAGGAGAAACCTTATATTGGCGGCCGAACAGAAAAAATGATGGAAGGAAGTTTGAATATGCGAAGTACATCTCAAAATACAGCTGCAATGCCTGATGGATTTGGATTCATAGTGGAAACCATCAGAGCAGCCATGAAGCCGGCAGTAGTTTTTGATGCCAGAGGACCTGTGAACACACATTTTTGGAAAAATTAGAACCGCATTTTTTGCTGTATCCAGTTCCGGAATATCAGAAGGTTATATTAGCTACAGGAGCATTGAGGGGCCAAGCATCGAACTGGTATAAGTGCATCGGAAAATGTCTGCTGGGAGAACCAGGAACGCTGACTTACACTTACGAAAATTTCAAACTAGCAATTTTGAGAGCGTTTCCTGTTGTTAAAGACCTTGCCAAACTCGAAGCTGAATTGTTTAGCAAGTACCAACAGCGGGTGGACGAATCATCGGAATTTATTTTGAGAAAAATACAAGTCTTTAAATTATTGTATGGCACGAGGCCGGACCCGGAGATTATCCAGATAATCCTGCCCAGATTGTTACCATCGATACAAGATTTCATGGAGCTAAGAAATCCCGTGACGCTGGACAAGCTGTTTGAACTCGCCGTACAATTCGAGAGCCGGCGAGCGGCCGAAAATCAACGGAGACAATCGTATGAACAGCGGCTGCAGGGGAACCAGAATGCCGAAGGAAGAAACAGACGATGGCCGAGAACTACTGGTACCAGTCAAAATGCGAGCGGTCAACCGCGCCAAGTACAGCGCCAACAAAATAATTCCAACTACGGAAGAAAATCATTCTCCCCAGGCAGAAGCCAGCAACAGAAGAAAACACCCGCAAAGCATTTAAACTACTAAGGAATATTGCGGGGAAGGGGGTGCAATGTTCCGAGGAGAAGAAAAATCCCTCTGAAGTACAGCTAAATACGGTCATGGTGAGAAACATTGAATTACCGAGACTGCAGTTACTAATTAACAACGTACCCGCTACAGCTCTGTTGGATACCGGCGCTCAAGGAAGCTGTTTGGCAGAAGAGTTTTTTAAGAAGCACTTTCGTAGATATCGTCTGCATAGCGTGGAAGGAATGAAGGTGGTAGCAGCCCAAGGAAAAACGTGTCAATGCATGGGAAAAATCGAGCTGTACATCAAAATCGGCGAAGAACAAAAAAAAATTATGTTTCTTGTAGTGAAGAACCTCCAAGCATCGGTTATTTTAGGAACAGATTTCTTTGCAGCTGTGGATGCGAAAATCGATTTTGAAAACTCCACCTTGCAAGTAACCATGGACCCAGTTAAAAAGAAATCAACACCTCCCCCTGAAGTGGATTTAAGCCATCTAACGCCCGAAGAACAGGACAAGTTTCGGGAATTGGTAAGTAATTTCGCTGATTTATTTGATGATATTCCAGGATTCACCCAGATCGTAGCACACGAAATTAAATTAACTACGGATGAACCTATACGTCAGCGTCCTTACAAGTACGATAAAGTTAAGGAGGAAATAATAAAATACCATATTGATGAAATGTTAAAAAACAAAATAATAACTCCTATTTCTAGTGCATATGCGAGTCCGGTGGTTTTATGTAAGAAAAATAATGATTTGCCGTTAACTGATCCATTAAGGTACAGGTTCGCTATTGACTACAGAAAGCTTAATAGTATAACAAAATTTCCAACTTACCCACTTCCGGTAATTGATGAAATTCTAAGAAGTATTAAATCAACAAAATACATAACCACGCTAGATTTGACATCAGGATATTTTCAGATAAGCATAAAGCCGGAAGATGTTCACAAAACAGCATTCATAACAAAATACGGTACATATGGCTTTTTGCGTATGCCTTTTGGATTGTCGGGAGCCCCGGCCACGTTTCAGAGGTGCATGGACAAAATTTTAAGGCCGGTAATAGGAAAAAGTACATTTATTTATCTTGACGATATAATTGTTACTTCAGAGTCGCTGGAAGAACATATTAAAGACCTTCGAGAAGTCTTTACTCTTTTGAAAGATGCAGGACTTAAAGTGAACATTAAGAAATGTAAATTCGCGGCAAAAGAACTCAAATATTTAGGGTACAAAATTTCTCAAAGGGGGATTGAAACAGATAAGTCTAAAGTTATAGCAGTAAAAAATTACCCAATTCCGAATACAGCCAAAAAGTTAGCGACTTTCTTGGGTATGTGCTCATATTATAGAATTTTTATTAAAAATTTTGCAGAAATTACTGAACCATTATTAAAGTTGAGAAGGAAAAGAGTTCGTTTTGCGTGGTCTTCAGAAGCAAACGCCGCGTTTGAGAAGTTAAAAGAATCTTTAATTAATGCACCAGTTCTAAAGTTCCCGGAGAAAGACAAGGGTCTAGAAATTTATGCAGACGCATCAAATTATGCAATCGGAGCGGTATTAACACAGAATAGAAAAGCGATTGCCTTTTTTAGTCGTACATTGAATGGTACGCAAAGAAATTATTTGGCAACAGAGCGTGAAACTTTAGCAGTTCTCTCAGCTGTTCAAAAATTTTGTGTATATTTTGGGAGTTATCTCGTAACAGTATATTCAGATCACGCGGCAGTTACCAGATTATTTTCAGGAAAGAATCTTTCGCCACGCTTAATTCGGTAGACCTTAAAGTTACAGGAATTTAATCTCATTATCAAACACACACCAGGAAAGAGAATGTAGTGGCAGACGCCTTATCCAGAATAAAATTAGACGAGAACGGCGAGAAAATAAAAATTGCGATGCTTCAGGCAAAGGTCATTGACTCTCGAGAGACTGTAATAGAAGAAATTGCTAGGGATCCCGAATTCGGAAATATTTATAATTATTTAAAAGACCCAGATAACTTCCAGCATATAGACATTAATGCCATAAGAAGCAGACCACAGAACTATGAAATCATTGATGGTCTCTTATTTTATACTAAAGTTACGAATCAAAATAGTGAATACAGACCAGTCATCCCGGCCAAATTAATTTTAAGTATCTTGCAAGAGCTCCACGATTCGCCTGTCTCGGGCCATTTTGGTATAAGAAAAACGACTCAACGCGTACGCGAGGCGGTATATTTTCCGCAATTACAAAAGGTAGTTAAAAATTACTGCCAGACTTGTCACACGTGTCAGATAAATAATGACGTAAATTTCCGCCCGGCCGGGTTATTAACTAGTATTAAGTCTAGGTTCCCCAATGAAATAATTAGTATTGATCTCTTAGGCCCCTACCCAAGGAGTCATGTAAATAAGGCACGATTTTTATTAGTCATTGTGGATCATTTCAGTAAATGGGTTGAGTTGATACCACTTAAG
>KK121361.1:64511-76026 GCA_000611955.2 Stegodyphus mimosarum | reverse complement strand
ATTTATTATGCAAATCACAGATACCTGATAGCAGTTTAAAAGGCAGGAGTTAACGAGGGGAAAGACAGAGTCTTGGATTTATCGCCGTAAGGCTGTGCGCGCAAAGATTTCCTCTGTCTACTGAAAGTTCGCCTTCGGCAAATTGCTTACTGAAAGTTCGCCTTCATAGGCAAATTGCAATTACTAGTGTTTGCTAAAGAAATTCGCATTATTGCATTTCACTAAGAGTGAGGCTTCCCTCGCCGTCCTACTTAAGGTTAAGTTAGCTATTTGAATTTGTTAACACCCTTTATTTCATATTATTTTAGTTCAGCCCAAGTAGTGGCTTACTCTCAAGTTGGAGAGTTGTAATTATTTGAATTAAAGGGTCACTCTAAGCCCTCTTTCTGACTTTGTAGTTCTTCAACACTAAAGGACAAAAGTAACAAATACACTTGATAGAGTATTTGTTACTTTTATTTTATGTTCCAGACTGCGAAATGTTTTAAATAAAATAAATTCTTTTGTCATCCACATATTATTGTAACGTGTACTTCTTCAAAATTTTTAGAGGATAAGCTTTATAGTTGCTCATTTTAAACTCATCATTTTATTTTTATATAACTGAAAAATAATCACTTTCGGTTTACACTTTTTACTTATTTGGGTTAATTCTAAAATAAAATTGCCCCTAAATGCTGCAATCCTCGTCAAAGTTAATAAATATAGACATAGATATGCCAATAAGTTAACTTTTTCTTGATTTGCAACCACACATTTGTGTAAAATTATGTACAGCTTTACACAAATGTGTGGAACAGAAGACGGATACATTTGCGAATTCGACCATGTGAACGTGCCAGATCATGAAGACAGCTTATTAAGAATTTGAAAATAGGGTAATCGACGGAGGTGAAAATTATTTGTGTATGCTATCAAAGGAGGTCCGATCATGAATGGTCCTCTTACTGATTCCAAATTGTTAAATTTTTCCTACACAAGTCTTTTTTTCCTCGGAAATTCGAGGTTCATGCTGGCTTCTTAACGTACGCAGGTTTTAGTCATAGACAAAGAATGGCTAACTGGAGCATATTACAATATTTGTTCTCAGTATCGTAATTAAAAAGTGGCGAAATTTTCGATTCTCTGTTACCTCTCTCCTGGATTAAAGATGATTTTGAGAACAAAGAACAGCAAAGGTATTGACTGCTCTGCCAAAATATATTTAACTAGAACATTTGAATTTGATAATGAATGTATCCTAAAACGCGCTTGAAGTCAAAAGTTTGAAACTTGATGGCTAAATGTAAATATAAAATTATGCATGTTAAAGTATTTGTAATTAGGCACATAGGTCAGGTTAAGTTTTTATTAAAGAGCAAGGCATGCAAAATTTCGAAGGAAAACTAACCTTTGAGTGGGTTTTAAAAATAATGCAGTCATAATTACTTTCATTCAAATTATATTTATACATATTTCTTATGTAAAATTTTCGGGTATATGCTAAATTATTGTAAATTACTTTACTCGAAAAAGATTGTGTATGAACAGAAATTAAAGATTTGCATATGCCGAAAATGAAAAATATGAAATATGTATGGGTAAATACATATGCTTGCAAAAAGCATGTATCTGCCTTTAACAAAGTACGTAAATATTTATTAAATTAATTATAAATGTATTTGGAATGAAGGATTTATTCATTCATAAACTCCTGTCAAAGTTACTGTGAAGGAATCTAATTATTAAATGTATCTAAATATATAATAACCTTAACATTCAATTGCAAACATAAATTGAAATCCTGTTGAGAAATACGTTATAAAACTATTTAAGCAAGAATTATTCGTACTGGAAAGCAATCTGTTAAAAGATATTGTAAAGCGAATTCTACGAGATGCGTACTTAAGGAAGTAATAAAGAAGAGTTTTGGGATATAATATTGTTGAAATTAAGGGTAAAAAAATATGATAGGTACAATTAAAAGAATTATTCCCTTACATTTTATACTAACTCAGTTACAAGTTTTAAATATTTTTTTAAATCCTTTTTTTATTCCCTTTCAGAAATATTCAGAGAAAGTTAAGTACTATTTAAGGTATTTCACTATTAAAATAAAAGGTGCGCTAATTTCATATTAACCGAATAGAGCATTAATTATAAATTGACTTGGATTTTTCTATTTAAAAGATGCCTCAGAAGCTAAAAAATGATGGCATATTTGAGAAAGTATTTTAGGAAGAAGCTTTATAAATAGAAAAGAAACAATGCATGATTTTAATATTAATAATATAATAAATTTTGATCTTAATTTTTGTTAATCCTTAACCGAATAAAATCGAATTACCTTGAATTTTTTTTCTACTGTAATTAACAAAAACTTGTGAAAATATTTCATTCAAATTAAACCGTTCTGAGCAAACTATCCTGCAAAAAGTATGGCATTTAATTCCGTTCAGAATGAAATGTTAAAAAATGTATCCTTTTCATATACTTAAGAATCTGAAATATTGTAAAAAGGGAAAATATAAACATTTATATGCATATTTGCGACGTAATTACAAAATATTTACATCCGATCGTGTCAAAATCCATTGATCTTAATGGTAAATTACCCAATGTTTTGGTCACCACAAAGGGATCGCCAGTGCTTCAAAGCAGTGTATGGCGGAAAACCGGTTAGGGCCTGTCCATCTTACTTCCTAAATCCATTGGTTCTACGGATTTTGAAAATAAACATAACGCTTTGGAATATAAGATGTAAAATTGTTTTATTTTAAGTTTATTAGGAGAACGGTTAGTTCTTGCAAATCTCGAACGATTGCTGAAGACGGACGTGATCGGTAAAACAAGTCAAGGTAATTTTATTGGTTTTATCGAAATTAATTTCATTTTTTTAAAATTTACTTTTATTGAAATAGAATCGTTAAATGAGAAACGAAAACATGTCAGAGCGTCTTTTACGAAAAAAATTAATGCAATTTTGCAGGAATTAGAAAAGGAAATTCCTGATGAAAAATCTGTGAAAACGAAACTTGTTACTTTAGGACGTTTATCTGTTGAACTTAATGCATTTGATACTCAAATATTAAAATCAGAATTTTCTTCAAATGAGCAGTTGAAAGTGAATGGTTAAAAGCTGAAGAATATAAAGAAAAATTAGCTATAATACGAGTAGAAATGGAATTGGTTTCAGTTGCCAAATGACAAAATCCATTGGCAGTGTGCTGCCAAATCTGAATAAACGGAAGCTGAAATTACCTAAAATAGAGTTAAAACAATTCGGTGGCAAAATTAAAGATTGGTTACCATTTTGGGGACAATTTCGGTGAATACATGAAGCTAAGGAAATTCAAAACGAGGACAAAATACATTATTTCGTTCAAACGACCCTACTTGGTACGAGACGGTATGTGACTTGGTATGTGAACAGCTTCCCTGCAACTGGCGAAAATGATGAAAAGGTTATAGAAAGTTTAATAAATAGGTTCGCCAGGGAAGAATTGCTAGTGGAATTCTATGTTCGGGAATTATTAGGTCTGATTATTAAAAATGTTACTGATCAAAAGGGAAAATGCAGTATATCAGAATTGTGTGACAAGTTGTAAGGTTTTAGTTTACACTAACAAAGTTTTATGTTAATTTCTCTTTCCTGTGAACTCTTATTTCAACTTCCCGTTAGAATGAGCGCGCGATTCAGTTTTATGCTAATTTGAGGTGGAGCCAAGTTTTGTATTTAAAGGTTAGCGAGGAACTTCTCAGAGTGAGAGAGCTTTTAGTCTCAGACCACTTCGGCTCTGTTCGACGTTCGCCTGACTAGCTAGTATTTAAGTTCTAAGTCTTAGCGCTGTTACTCTAATACTTATTGAAGTAATCTAAGTGCGTTAGTATTAGTCAAATCTTGCTACACACCATTGATAGTTTATAATAGAGGCCAACCTCGCGTTTAAAGCTCTGAGAGCAGCGACTACTTAATTATCTACTCAACTTTATTTTAAATTATTTGATTGTTCAGTTTAGACCCAAGTGCGGGCATTATTTTCTGTTATCCCTTCCGAGTTAGGAAGTGGCTGTAAATAGTGGTTTAATGAAAGGGTAATTTTAAACCTTTCTTACGTGCAGTTATTCTACCACTTACACAGATCATAGCTGCATTCAGCTCCCTGTTCGAGACCAGGACTTTGACTTTGTTACGACAATGTTCGCCAAAAGTATGCACAGAACACTCAGTCCTGATAAAGTTAGAGTCGTATTTACGTTCGTTGTAGTCAATAGTCAAAGCGGCAGATACGCTGCAATGTTGTTTCTGCTTGTGGAATCCTGCATTCCCGAGAAAATTTTACGAGTTTGACTTAGAAATCATGCATCAATAATTACAGCAGAAAATTCTCCCTCTGAAAAATTGAAACAAATATTATTTTTAAAGAATTAGGTGGAAGGAGAGCAAAGAATTTCTTTGGCGAAAGCTGGATTTCAATTCATTGATTCGGGTGCAAAGGAAGAAGAAGAAGAACTAAAAAGTACCAGGGTGAACATTTCATCCTTACAGTGAATGATTTATTCGGAGGCAAAAGAATGATGAAATTAAGAAAAGAGAGGGCTGCTTCCTATGCCTCAAAACTAGACACGGGGGCCAAGCAATGCAAGACAAATGTACGACGTTCAATATGCTCGAAAAGACTGGGGTATCATGTGTCCGGATTTGCACACCAATCAAAAGAGCAATGATGTTGAAAGGTATAAAGAAGAGGAAACACAAAACGTATCCCTTGCGAGCGGTAATTTCCTAGATGAAGTGTTTCTTCAAACACTATTAATTAATATCGACGCAAACAAAAAGCAGAAAACAGTAAGGGCACTTATTGACATAGGATCGCAACGTTCATACATATTAAAGGAGACTGCTGTAGATATAGGGTGCCACCCAATTGGATATGAATCTTTCATTGATGCAGTTTTTGGAGGAGTAACAACAAAAAGAGAAATTCACAAACATTATGAAGTGAACGTTAGAAGCCTAAAAGGTGATTTTTCGAGACGACTAAACTTGTAGGAACAGTCGAAGATTTGTGGACCAGTAGTCAGTTTACAGCCTGGACCATGGATAGAAGAACTAAGGCAGAAAAAATATCCATACATGTGACGTAGGAAGAAGGGATTTGAATATAGAAGTTCTTATTGGAGCTGACTTCGCAGGTGCACTGTTAACTGGAAGAATTCAGAAATTAGAAAATGGACTGGCTGGTATGGAATCACTACTTGGATGGACAATCATGGGAAAGACAAATGATTACGTTTCAGCAACTTACTGTACAACAGCAGTAAGACCTGTATTGGACGCTTTATGCAAGAAAAAGGATTTCCTGTCACTTAACGACTGTCTAACAAAAGGATAAAATTTAATTGAATTGATACCTGGATTGCTTCTTGGATTTAGACAACGAAAAATAGAGATTATCTCAGATATTAGAAGAGCTTTTCTTCAAGTATCTGTTGAAAGAAATGATCGTGATTTCCTACGACTTTTAAACTCGAAACAAAAGGAAATTAGAAAATTTCGAAATTGTAGAGTAGCCTTTGGACTAAAATGCAGTTCGTTTCTTTTAGGAGCAATGATCATTTCTCATTTAGACCAATGTGAACCTTCTTTGAAGGAAGTGGCTACAAAATTGAAAAATTCCTTCTATGTTGACAACTGTGTCACTTCAGTGAATTCGAATAAAGAAGCAGAACACTTTATTGCAAAATAAACTCAGTTAATGGCAAGTGCTAACTTTGACTTAAGAGGCTGGGAACTAACAGAACTGAGCGAGAAAAAATCTACAATGAGCAAACCATTGAAAGTGTTTGGTCTTCTGTGGGATAAATATGAGATTCATTGTTTTGTGACATCCGTAATATCTATTTGAATGATCTCTCAGTGACAAGGCGAAACGTACTATCAGTTGTACAGAAATTTTTTGACAAAATATGTTTCACCTGCGCTTTTACAATTCTTCCAAAATCATCCTTGCAAAATAGCTTTGAAAGTAAACTGAGCTGGGATGCAGAGCCACCTGAAGATATCAAAAGAAAGTTCATTTAGCAAGCCAAAGCACGAGTAGCTCCCTTGATAAAAAAACGAGTATTCCACGACTTCAATTGTTTGCTGGTCTTATTGGAGTGCGATTAGCCTCATTTGTCAAGAAAATCTTTAAGGTCGAAATTTCAAAGGAATTTTACTGAACCGATTCTTCAACAGCACTATTCTGAATAAAGAACTTAAAAATTTGGATCACTTTTGTAAATAACAGTTTCAGAAATTTGAATCCTATCGGACCATGAAAATTGGCACCATGTACCGAGTGCAGAAAACCGAGCTGATATGCCATCAAGAGTATGTTTTGTGAAGAAACTTATTGAATCATGGAGGAGGGAGGGTCCACCTTGGTTGACACTGCCAGAAGAAGAATGGCCTCATTGTATCCCAATTGTTAATAAAGAAGAGGTTAATACTGAAATATGTAAAACAGTTATAGTTTCGTTAAGCAATATTAGCGATATGTCTTCACGATTCTTTGGCTATTTTTTAATGTGTAAGAAAATACTGAGAATGATTGGGTGGACACACAGATTCATAGTAAATACCCGAAAGAAGAAAGAGAAGCAGAAGAATTAAAAGTTTATGGATTGAGAAGAGCTGAGAAATCTATTGTGAAGATTATTCAACATGATTCTTTTTCATCTGATGACATTAAGAAGCTGAAGTCAATTAGTGTGTTCAAAGATGACGAAGGCATTTTACTTGTTAAGTGTAGTTTGACTGAAAGAAAAGACCATGAAAATTTTATTTATCTGATGTTACCTAAGAATATTAAAACTGTGGAGAAATTGATAATTGATAAACTTCTCTCTATGTCTCATGCAGGAATTCACGTACTGATGTCAACACTTAGACAGATATTTTGGATTCTGAAAAGCAGAGCTACGATTCGAAAAGCTTTATATACATGTGTCAGGTGCAGGAGACATGGAAACAGAAGACATGGGAAGTAAACGACTGCAGACTGTGCTTGCTACTCTACCAAAAAACAGAGTTCGAGATGCTCGTGTTTTCTAGATTTTCGGAGTTGATTTAGCTGGCCCATTAATTTTTAAAGATAAAAGAAAAGCTTGAATTTTATCTTTTCAACTGTATTGTTTTCAGGGCGGTTCATTTGGAACTGATTTTGTCTCTTTCAACTCAAGGATTTTTATTTGTCCCTAGAAGATTTATTCCCCGTAGAGGTAGCTCATCGATAATTTATAACGACAAAGGAGGTAATTTTATCGGATTCAATAATCTCTTGAGATCAATTAAATCGGAATACCATTGAGATAGGAGCCACCACAAACAAGATCGACTAGAAGTTCAGTCCAACAGCAGCACCATGGTGGGCTGACCTTTGGGAATGATTTGTTCAAATGATTAAGAAGCTTTTGCGTTGAGTCCTAGGCCAGTCGTGTTTGAATTATGAAGAATTGATAAGTGTTCTGTGCGACTGCGAAGCAACTCTGAATGCCAGACTGCTCACTTATGTGTCAGATAACTTTGATGATCTCATCCCTTTGACACTGTCCTTATTTTTAGGTGAAATTCCAGTGTTTGAAGTTCCTGACTTGGATCACCTTGATAAAGTTGATTTCAACAAGAGCCTGAAACATCTGTCGAATTTACGAGAGCTCTTGAGAAAGAGATTTAGAAATGAATACTTTAGCCTGCTAGTGCAACGTCCAGCTACAGTGCCGATTTCTCATATGATAAAAACTGGGACATAATTTCCATCGAGTGTGATGACAAAAGCAATGTGCTGTGGCCTCTAGCAAAAGTGATTGAGCTTGGAAGGTTTTTGGTCGCTGCTGTGGGAGTGACTGTCAGATTACTTTGTGTTGAGTGGCCGCAGATAGCGTATCTGACTCCTTATAATGATTGGGTAAGTTTGTGAGAATACGTAATTCTTACTGTATTCCAAACTCAAAACATATTTAATACAATTACAAGAACCTCTTCACACACATATATATAATTCATAGGTAGCACAGATAAGTATTTAAACGAATTATAGTCCTCGTAGCGTGAGGAGTCTGCTAACGAAAGTCTCTCTAGCTGAGAGCTTAAGTACTGTAGGTCTCTCTAGTCGAGAGTTCAGGAGCGTTCTTCTGATGTTATTCCGATGGCGAAAATCTTCAGACTGAATTACCCATTCCTCCTTAATTTTATAATAGCATTTTACATCCTCTCATTCGTTATATCTGGAACGATATCAGAGGCAAAATCAGATCATTGGTTCGTCATCCCTCCTGAAATCGAGAAGCTTTGACAACAGACACTGTGCAGAACGTTGAAATCTCCTGATACTAGTCATGAAGTTATGTCTCTGCGATGTCAAAAACATGTCGTCTGACACATCGTAAAGGCTGGGAGTAGTGAATTGCAAAAACCGCACACACGATTTACTTATCTTTATATGGTCCGCCGCAAGCTATATCCAGGAAAAGACGGCAACATTCGGATAGTTCGTGTCAAAACCATGTCTAAAGAATTAGTTCGACCAACCCAGAGAATATTAAAATCTCGAAATACCCTCTCGAAATATCTTCATGTTTGAAGTCAGATGAGGCAAATGAAACTGAGACGCAGGGTGAAGACATTTTAGTTTCAAAACTACCGAAGAATAATTTAGCTCCAGATTTATCGAAGAACATTAAAACTGTTGTGACTAGAAGTGGACGACAAATTAAAATTCCGTCTAGATGTCTTACTCTTAGTAAGACATCTAGACGGAATTTTAATTTGACACTACTTGAATCATTTTAGTGTAGAAATTTAAAACTTTAATTTTCCTTTTGTTTACTACTTAGAACTAATATTTGTATGGGCAGTATTTTTAATATTTTCTTGATTGATTAAGTGTATGTCATCATTCAAAAGGTGGAAGTATTCTTAGAACTAGCTTTTCCGTTATCTTCAACCTCTTCGTTTTCTGATTATCCACATTGCTTTTCACCAGTGCAACTATTTCTGCATGTCCTAAATTTTCACAATTTTCATCTTGGCCCATCCATTCTTCAACATCACCATTACTAACTTCTTCGCAGCTTGGAATTTTCTTAAGTAAGTCATCTACTTCACAATGTTCTGTTTCTGCTCTGCTTTCATAAAATTCATTTCCTGAATGATTCAGAAACTTTGCCCAGAAACGAATGAGGCTTATCTGCTCAATTTCATTTCAAGAATGAGCTATTCATTCAACATATCTATTTTCTTCAGTTTTTCAATCATATCACACCTTTCCTCCATGGCTAGGAGAAGAGATGAAAGAAGTTTATAAGGTATATCTCCCACATTCTCAGCATGCGTTCGTGGTGTAATGGTCAGCACACTGAGCCGGTATTTCAGAGGTCCGTGGTTCGATCCCCGGCGAAGGCGTTGCACATTTTTCATGACTCCTGCATCTGCAATGCTAATTTTTCAATCTTTCTTGCTTCCAAATGACCTTATGTCTCTACAGTGGCGTTCGAACTAAAAGGGTTGTGGATGATGACTCTCCACACCCAGGATTTGGCGACTAGGTCCCCTAAAACCCTAGTCGCCCTTTAAAAAGGGGAGTACATAAGGTATATCTCCAACATTCTCAGCGTGCCTTCGTGGTGTAATGGTCAGGACACTGAGCCGGTATTTCAGAGGTCCGTGGTTCGATCCCCGGCGAAGGCGTTGCACATTTTTCATGACTCCTGCACCGAAAAAAATACCTAATGTCTCTACAAGTTTACATCTGTATTTTTTCTTCATTGCCTCCAAAACGTTCTTGTCCATTGGCTGATACACTAAAAATACGTTAGAAGGGTGAAACATGGCTCTTATATCTTCGTCTCCTGATTGTTCTGCATCAAGATGGGATGAGGCATTGTCTCGAATGAGAATCGCCTTCCTTGGGATATTTTTTGATTTTAAAAACGTTTTCAGCGTTGTAATGAACTGCTGATGAAACCAATCATTGAATATTGCTCCATTCATTCATGTGTTTGACTGATACTGGTACCAAACAGGAAGATCATGGTTGGTTTCGGTCCCATTAATGCACTTTTTTACGTTTTCAAACGCCCAGAAATTTTTTGATTTGCCTATAAGCGCTAGTTTGAGCTTATGGCTGCCTGTTGCATTGCTGCATGCTAAGATTGTGACTCTCTCTTTGCTTCTATTGTAGTCCGGTCCGAGTTTTCTTCCCTGTATCCCAGCGTTTACGAAGGTAGCATTCGAAAACTCAGACAGGTCTCATAACAATTATAAATTCGATTTCCAGATATACTATCCTTTTCAATTAGTTTGTGGAAATTAGCCTTGAATATTGCAGCATTTTCCAAGTTAGCAGATAGCTTTTTCCCAAAAAAGTTTTAACTGCCTGACGGCGTACCGCTTTTTCCATTTGTCGAGCCAGCCAGCATTAACAGTAAATCTAGGCTCTCCTTCTTGAAATTCATCATAAAATTTGAGGGCTTTCTCTTGTAACATTTGTCATGAAATGGGTGTTCCCTATTCCCTTTGCCGGCTGAACCACAGATAAAGCGCCTCGCTCACATTTTCGTATTCACCACCTTTCATACTTTTTCTTTCCTTTAAACTATCCGTACATGCTCTTTTCACACACCAAGACTTGATTTCTAAATTCTTCTTTTTTCACCCTATCAAAGTAATCCGTCCAACACCTAAATCCATGGTAATTTTGTTTACACTTTCCCCTTTGCCCAGTCTATTTAAGGCATCTAGCTTCATTTCCATTGTCACGTTAGTTTGTTTTCTTTTCGAACGGCATTTTCACTTCACTGACTATCAAAAGTTTCCCAAAATATGTAACACTTATAAGCCTGGATGTGAACTGCGGAACGATGACCGCTTGAATTGGTGTGAGTTTAGTTTGCAATAAGATGCAGTCGAAAAACTTCAGACGAGTCTCCTAACGTTTCGCAATAACAGAAAAGAATGTGAGTCTGCGGCCAGCCGCTACCTGACTTTCTTCTTATCCTCTAAAGAAGCAAAGAGCGTTGCCAAGTTATTACAACATATCTTGAAATTTGTGAGGCAGTTCCAAGAATTAATGCACAATGCGAAAACGGCAAAAGTTACAAAAAAAGAAAAAGAACACTCAAATCTTTGAACAGAACAGGAAAGACATATGCATAAATAATAATTATATGTACTGTATGTAATATTTGCTCTGCTTGGCCTCGAGATTCCTAAAATGTTGCCGAGTTATACGAAATGTCGAGATGCCTGGAGTCCAGTTTGCGAAACTTTGTAGTACTCTAACAAACTTTCCTCACAGCTGCTGGAAGTGCTGCTGATAGTTGTGAGAAAGTTTTCTGAATAAAAATAATTTCTTCTTACGCTGTACAGCCGATTTCAGGATGAAGCTGTCTCAGTCAGCTTCTGCCATCTTAACCCATCCAAAGCCACAGTACTCCACCTATTGACACCAACGTTCTTTAACCACATTTCCACATTGTCTACCAACTCATT
>KK121361.1:48338-64439 GCA_000611955.2 Stegodyphus mimosarum | reverse complement strand
TCTTCTTTTGGAATGTCCATTTTTCCATTGGGGTTTCAGTCCACATTTATGCATCCTAGCCATCTTAGTTGAGAGGCTTTAATAACTTTTTTTATATTTAGTTCTCTAAATATTTGATGTAGTTCAAAATTATATCTTATTCTCTACAATTCATTTTTCCTTAGTGTTCAAAAATTCTTCTCAAAATCATTCCTTCAAATGTCATTACTGTATCCTGTATCTGTTTTATTTATTGTCCAGCACTTCACTTCCATACAACACTATAGGTCTTACACAACTGTATTTTAGTTTTACTGCTTAAGTATTTTGACTTAAACAAGGTTTCGTAATCTATAATAGCATCTGTTAGCCATGTTGATTCGGTTCTTGATTTCAATAGTTACAACATTATTATTATTTGCAGTTGTACCTGAATATTTAAATTGTTCGACGCTCCTCAAAAACAATTTTCAGCGGTGTCAGGTTATGCCTTCTGTTTGTTATTGTCATGAACCTACTTTTTTAATTCATTGCCGTCAAACCAATATTTTTAGTTGCCGACTGAAGCACACAAAAGCCTCAATTATTTGCCACCTTCGTTCTAGTCACGATGTCAGTGTTATCAGCAAAGGCCAATAACTGTATATATTTTATGAATATACAGACTTTTGTGTTTGCATCCCTGAGTCTCTTATTGAATTTTCAAGGGCGATATTAAAGAGCTGACAGGAAAGAGAATCTCCTTGTTTTGGTCCCTTTTCAGTATAAAAGAAATATCTCATAATTCAGTTCCCAGTTTTAGTCTACATTTTACTCTCCTAAGATTCATCTTTATTAGATTCGTCAATTAAATAAAAATAATTTAAGAACAAAAAATGTTTACTTCAGAAATCTTTCTATACTGTCTACATTACAGCAACTGAAGCAATCAACTAGATTTCTAAGATGCCATCGATGGTTTTGCTAACAAACAAACAAAAAAGAAAAAAAACCTTAAAGATTTCAGATTAGATTTAACCCTAAAAGGGAGTTTTTTTTCATTTACTGTCACATACATGCTTCGAGAGCATTTGAGCTAATGCCACTTTGGGATGAAAATATTTAAAAACAGCATAGCTTTAGAATTTTCGATAGACAGTCTCGAGCGCTGGAGATAAAAGTATTTTATTCCCTATAGTGTTGCCACTGCTGGCTTTGAAATCGTTGAGTTTTTTAATCAAAAATTCGTTAAAGTTTTACAAAATAGGAAATGGACAATAAAAAAAATTATAAATTCCGAATTCAGGCTTCCAGGTGCTCATATTCGGATGAAGCACTACGTTATTGAAAATTTGATGGCTGTAGGTATCTGCTTTTTCACAATGCGAGAAACATACACATGTTCATGTAGATTTTTTATTATTTAATTTCTTTAAGTATAATACAGGGCGATAATATTTTGTAAGAACAATTCGAAAAGTGATTCAGACTTTTATAATCATTCAACACAAAATCCCGTTTTGAGACTAATAGCGCTTCTTAGCTAACGCCATTTGGGTTTAAAAAAGAAAAAAAACACGCAAAATAACACTGTAATTTTAAAATGTTGGAATGATTATTTTTCCTCAAAAATTCATATAGAGTTTGAACTAATTTCCCTTTATGTCATTTAAAAATTTTTTTTGTTATTGTTTTGTATATCCAAAGAGGCGAGAAATGCAGGAACTATCCCAGATGGAAAGAGCTCTAGCTATGTCACTGGCACATGCATAATGGCGAAAGGAATAGGGTCCCCTTCTTTCTTGTATGATGTGCACGTGTCTACACTTTCCTATGGCAAATAACTAAAGGGGAGAGGACTTCGGTACCTCACGGACATTCTCAGGTTACAGGTTTTCATCATAGAGCTTCTCTTAATTCATCTGCCCTGATGGTTGTACAAATTTGAACGAGGGAGTATGGATATCAGTGGTCAAGCATCTGACTCTGCCTCCACTCATACAATTTTACATTTTGTATATCTGCTCTGCTTTTAGAAATTTCCTTATTCTCATTAATGTCCTTCTATTGAAGCTTCCATAGTTAGAAGTATATTATTTCAGAGCATAAAGCATAGTAATAGATTTTGACCATTAGCGAAAAAACAAGCGTTTTGGATCTGATGGAGCGGGAATAATCCTGTGCGAAAATTGTCGCGGGTTTATGGTAAAAATGAATCTTCAGCTCGTGAAATTTTGAAGGAAACGATTTCGTAGTAAGTTTCTGTAGCACCGCAAATAATGGCTTAAATAAAATGGTGTCTTCTGAACGCATGGCAGTCGTTTCTTGGGAAACAAACCTTTTGACAGAGGTTGAAACTTTTAAGGAAGGAAAATACTCTTCCCGCATGTCGAAGACATTCTGCGGGAAGTGCAATGAATTTATGACAGCAGGTAAATTTTTTGATCCTGTAAGTATTAAAAGTGATCACGTTAGTAGAGCACCTCCAGCGGTAAAGACTTTCCACATCAGAGCGCCTGCAGACTTTTTGAAAGGATGAAACCAAATACGAGAGACAAAAATTGTCACCCGTGTTTGTTCTGTCATCAGATAAGTTTTTCTTCCTTATAAAATCCTGCTAGACAACTAGAATTATATCGGTAGGGCATCGTGGACGGAAAGTGTTAAGCAATTCTCTTTGCTTTCGAAGCTACACTTTTCCGTTAAAATGTCCTATACTGTCTTACTGTTTCTAGCATTCCCTTTGTTTTAATTGATCACGCTTTAACCGTTTTATGGTTTTCACTGGTGTGTTCGAAAAAGAAGGGTCTTTGTTTTTATCATCTCTTGCTAGCGCATTATACCGTATGTTCAAGGATTAAATTAGCTGGAGGCCGTTTAAACCATTTCTTAGTTTTTGAGTGAAATTGTTGTTCCTGCCGTAGCTCGAAATAAGACGAGATCCAATATTTTATTCCATTATTTAAGAACTGATCAGTAATAATTTATTAAATGTTTGTTTATATCTTTACTTTTTACTGAATTTTAACTTTAAATTATGAACCTTAATGTTTTAATTATTAATTATTTTATTACTTTTTTCCCGACCATCTTCCATAGAGCTTCCGCACTTCTAATTTAGAAATTGAATCCTGATAAAGGACAAGGTGCATTTGTAGAGACATTAGGTTATTACGAAGCAGGAGAGGTGAAAAATAAGCAACGCCCTCCCCGGGAATCGAACCACGGACCTCTCGGTTACGCGTCGAGCATGCAGACCACTACACCACGAAGGCGTGCGAAGAAGATGGGAGAAATACCTTATAACCTGAGACTCAAAATTTCGTGCAGAGCTGTTGGAAACCCCCGAATGATATTATCAGGAACGTTTTAATTTATGAGACTTTTAAATAAGATAAAATTATAATATCAACTTCAGTTTAGTTCACTTTTTTCTTTATTGCATGTTAAACGTTTCCTTCATTTTTATTTTTATGGTAAATTTTCGCATTTTTTATGCAATACATGAAAGACAAAAATAACATTTTCAGTCGTATTTAAATGTTCCATTTAGAGGAATAAATTATTTTTTGTAGAAATTACGTTCTTGTCTGAATATTTAAACTCTTAGAGAAAAAAAGGGGAAGGGAAATATTCGTATATAGCCCTATTCTCTATAAGAGAGTATGTACCCTTGCTCTCTGTTAAGAGAGGAGGCAGTGAAGTTTGGTATTGTTCCTTAGTCTCGTGAAGTTGATTTACTGCTATAGTTTTATTTAAGATCGTGCATCTAATCAATACTTACAGAGACATCCCGAGTAATTCACCATCAAGGATTGGTAATTAAATTTACGAGTGAAACATGCCTTCGCCTTTTCCACTCACTTCCTTATCTACATCCTACAGTATTCGTATCTACACTGTTAGTAAAAAAACTGACGCACCAAGAAGGAGTTATCGGAATGGGACGAAAATCGGTAGAAGTGATGTACATGTACAGAAAAACAAATGATTACAGTTTGAGAAAAATTGGATGCTTTATTGAAGTGACAGAGCTTCACAAAACGAAAAAGGTCAGTAACGCGTTTGTCCACCTCTGGCCCTTATGCAAGCAGTTATTCGGCTTGGCATCGATTGACAGAGGTTGCGGATGTCCTTCTGAGGGATATCGTGACAAATTCTGTCCAACTGGCGTGTGAGATCGTCAACATCCCGAGCTGCTTGGAGGGCCCTGCCCATAATGCTCCAAGCGTGATCAATAAGAGAGAGATCCGACGACCTTGCTATCCAAGGTCATGTTCGGCAAGCACTAAGGCAAGCAGTAGAAACAAGTACAGTGTGAGGGCGAGCATTATCTTGCTGAAATGTAAGCCCAGGGTGGCGTGACATGAAGGGCAACGCAACGGGCCTTAGAACTTCGTCGACGTACCGCTGTGCTGTACGGATGACAACCAAAGGGATCCTACTATGAAATGAAATGGCATCCCAGACCATCACTCCTGGTTGTCGGCCTGTCTGCCGGAAGAAAGTCAGGTTGGTATCACACCGCTGTCCGGGGCGTCTCTAGACTCGCCTTCGCTGGTCATCGGGGAGCAGTTCAAAGCGGGACTCACCACTGAAGACTATTCTACTCCAGTCAGTGACATTCCAGTGCGAATGAGCCCGACACCACTGCAAATGGGCTTGACGTTGTACAGGTTAGGTTATTCAATTATGGCAAAGCACACGAGGGCTATCTGCCTAAGGGGAGGCATGCCTTCGTGGAGGACTTTCTAAGGGAAACTGGCTCGTATACACGTTACACATGGGGAAAACCACGAAAACGCCCATGCAGCCAGCCCGTTCGCGGGATTCGAACCTCGGACCGAACTACCAGTGTTCAGCGTCATTACCGCTCGGCCACTGGTGGGCTTGACGTTGTACAGAGGCCAATGGCAGTCGGCACAAGGGGCGTCGGGACCTCAGCCCCCTTTCTGTGAGCCGTCTATGAATGGTCCTTGTGGTCACTGTAGCGCTAGTTGCTTGTGCAATCGATGATAATGATGCATCTGGGGCTGTGAGTGTCGCTCTGACGATTGCTCGGTCTTCGTCGTTCTGTCGTTTCTCTAAGCCCACCGCTTCCTTTTTGACGCTGTGTGCGGCCATGGTTCACCCATTCCTGCCAACATTGTATAATAGTGGCATCGCTCCTGCTCAAATGTCGAGCTATTCCCCGATAAGACCAACCGGCTTCTTTGAACCCAACTACACGACCTCTCTCAAATTCTGACATCTGCGCATATCGTTCACGCACCTGTATGCTACGCATAGTTACTGTCTACCAGAGTACACGGAATGAAATTCGTAAAGAATTTATGACCTGGAATCGTAATTTATCCTCTTAAATATCCTGCCAGTTGCGCAGATCAGATGCGCTGTAGCGACAACCGTTCATTCACTGGCAGCCAAAATGTAAAATTTTGCATTTTCCGTCGAAACCTGCCTGCATATCAATTTGTGTCCAATTTGCTTTATATCTTCTCGGTGCGTCATTGTTTTTGTCTAAGAGTGTATATCTACATTTCCAGTATTGCCTTCCATTGAAGGAAAAGGTCTTGCAGTCAGAGCTTAGAGCTTCAGTGGAATAGGATGCTATTTTATGTAGTTGACTACGGAGCCATGGAATTTGCATTCATTTCCTTTGGGAAAATTTCTTGTCAACAGAAAAAGGGGCAGTTACTTATTCAATTTTTGTTTGAATCTGGAATTTCTTTCTTAAATCTTTTATTTTATGAAGAATCCACACTGAATTTTGTGTATTTACCCTTAACATTAACTTAACCCTCGTGGGCGCATGTGCAGCCTCGCGAGCAGTATGATGAATTTTCGAAGCTAGTGACGGAAAAATACGAGACTACAAAAAATGTGGACAAATGCGATTCATGTTTTTTGTATCAATATATCCTTTCGAAGTATTTTGTATTCTGTTATGAAATATGTACGGAACTTACACAGAAGTCGACTGATTCTTATTTTGACGAAGTATTAAGAACATCATATAGCAGTTAAAAACCTAGTTTGCCAAAAAAAATAAAAGGTTTGTCCCAATATAAAAAAAATGACATTCATTTTTTAATTAAACGCTCGCATGCAGCAAAGTTCATTCTTTTACATTATTATGCTCTGAAGTATAAAATACAATGTTGTGGTCTGCTTAACAATGCCAACTTAAGTATGTGGCCTAAGAGAAAAAAAAAGTTTGGATCTAGTTTCTCAAGACGTTTACCCAACTGAGCCAATACCTTATGTGTAGTTACAACGGTCTAAGCCAACACCTTCTAGATAGTTACAAAGCCTGAGCACGAGAGCGTGAAGTCACAGCGGAAGACTGGTTGCTCCTTATTTACCCCTCGCTTTGCTCGTAGATTAATTTAGCTCCTGCTTTTTACCTTTTTGCTTCACTTGCTGTTTACGATTTATAATTAAAATAAAATTCACACTGGAATTTTTAAACTTAAATCTTGCGTATTACTCCAGGAAGACAGATTTCTTTATTTCTTATTGCAAAGTATAGGAAATGCCAGCTGATGAACAAATACGAATTCTAATTTTCTATTTTTACTGATAATTAGTAGATTAATTGTATTTGTTTTATTACAAATTATAAATCGAAAACAGCAAGTGAAACAGAAGGGAAAAGAGCAGGAGCTAAATTAGTATATAAGCAAAGCAAAAGGGTGAATAAGGAGCAGCCATACAAGGAAATAGTCTTCTGCTGTCACATCACGCTCGTGCTCAGGTCTGTAACTATCTAAAAGGTGCTGAGCCCCACCATAGTTTTAACCGAGCGGTTAAAACCGCTGGATGCGGGTATTTCGATACGAGCTCGAACTGAAGCGAACGGGCTGGCCACATAGCTGTTTTTCGTAGGTTTCACCATATTTAATGAGAATACGAGTCAATTTCCTTAAGGAAGTCCACCACGAAAGCATGCCTTTCTTCTGCCAGATAGTCCTCATATTGTTTGCCATATTCAAATAATTATCCTAACATTTATCCAGCTCATTCAGTCATATGAAAATGCTAGCCGAGTTCTTATATATGAAATTGTTTGAAAACTCACACCTGTCTCAGAAAAGTAAACTCCTTCTTGTTTACAAATGAGAAGGTAAGTTTTCATTAGAGTGTGACCTTTCTTGAACATAAGAAGAGATAGGCATCTAATAGCTATTTATTTCTAAGAAGACTACAACTGATCAAGTATAGTGTGCTTTCGTTTTTTGAAATGAGTGGTTTTCACTGTTCTGACAATAATATTTTAATTTCTTTTGGATATTTCTTGGTATTCTTCGAAGGGCTAAACACCGTCTGGCAACAGTGGTGAATAGAATTACTAAATAAACAAAGCAGAAACCTTTTTTCGATTGCCCTGAAAATTATTTGCCGTATTTAAATCTGTTGCTTGTTTTCACTCGAAAGCTGCTCACGTGTTTCTGAGAATTGTCGTGTTCTCATTTATTGCAGTTTCCGAAAACACTAGTATAATTATATTATGCATTCGAATGCTTATGTAGAGGATACTTTAGTTTGAACAGGTTTCTTGTGTCATTTGCGGGAAGTTAAGCTAAATTAATAATCGAAATTTTTTTCAACAACTAATATGTGGAAAGTCGATGAGAAGGCAGTGGAAGTACATTTTGACTATTTCGTGATAAATACATATTCTGAAACTTGTAAAGAAATTATATGGTCGAAATTTTAAGCGTAATGGGGTATATAAAGAAGAGTGAAAGGATTGGCATTGGATGAAACAATTTTTTATGATCGAAATGCATGCATATATTTAAATACTAACGATGTTAAATTGGTTCAGTATGCAACTTCAGGGTAAAACCCACGTAATTCAGATTTTAAAAGTAGAATAAGGTTAGTATTTTAAAAGAAGAATAATGGTAGTACTTTCATTGTTTGAATATTTTATATATATAGGTATACACATCGAAAGTGATGCGAAAAGAAAATGCCTTACCTGTTCCTGAACCTTCCCAGGAGGTTTTCGTAGAAGTATCATCAAAGGTGCATAAAGGAAGCTAATCAAAGCAACTGCACATACTGATCTAAAGTGAGACATAAAAACATTAACTGCATATTTTGTAATAAAATAATGTATGAAAATAGCACTTTGTTTCTTACTAACTTAACAGAATTATTATTACATTATACTGATGTACAAATCAGGTCATATAAATGTTAAAATTCTTGAACATGTAAATAAAAATTATTTTGGTCCAATATTACTATCATGTTTCTAAATTCTCACTCCGCTCCAGAAAGTGAATGAACTCTGTGAACGTAGAAAAATTGTTCGATCGTGGTGAAATTTAGTATGACTAATGAGAAGACAAAGATGAAGAGGTGATTCAAATTTGAAAGCAGTTGGTTTAATTACTGAGTCAACACAGGAATAGACTCATTACGTATTACTCTAATGTACAGCTTCCTCTAGCATAGCCAGATCAAATATCTTCATGGCAATCCAGGAGATTTCTGCTGATTTACAGAATCCGTTTCATGAATTAATTTATAGTCGATTTTTTATTCTTAAGAAGGGGATTCCGATTTCCTGCGGTTAGGAAGGTCATTAGGAGTAGATATGGTACGATATTAAATATTCATACTATACGATTTTTAAATATTCATTACTTTTAGCATTTTTTAGATTCAATCTATAAATTGAGCATTCTCGCGTATTTCTAGCAGTTTTCTTCTGGGAATTTTTGACTTACTTCATAACTCTAGGTAAATTAAATTAATTCGTTTTCTGCTGCCGCAGTCTTATTAATATGACAACTTCGATGGTGATAGGATTATCTCTGTGAAGAACTCTATTATGCGTGTACTATATTTAAGTTACAAACGTAAATTCACATTTGTTGTTGATCTAAAGAGTTGTTCTAATGACGGCGAAAAAACGAGTCCTTAAAAATGATATTAAAATCAGTAAAAACGTATTTCGATTTGGTGTTGCGTTTGGAAAGAGAAAACAGGTTTTTCATTTAGGAAAAAAAAAGAGAGAGAGAGAAATAACTTTACTGTTTTGCTTTTATCATTTCGTCTATCTGAAAATTAAAGTATTAATTGATTGTAGTTATGCGCTTATTAGAAGTGAATAATGAACGTGATGAAGTATGCCAACAATTGACTCTATAATTCCAGCTTAACTGATATATATATATATATATATATATAGTTTTAATTGGTGGCTTAACTGTTAAAGATCCGATTTAGTGACTAAATTTATCAAACAGTAAAAGTAACTCCTAAATCTGTAACATTCATTTTTTTTTGTAGGAAAGGCTAGAAAACTAAAAGTTTTAAACTTGTAGCATTCATTATTTTAACTAACCAAGTTATTTTGAGTTTGAACTTTCCTATCGATATCTCGAAGTTTCAGTTGCTGCCCGAATTTCGCGCGAGCGAGATATTTATGCAAAATCGCATATATCTGATAGCAGTTAAAAGGTAGGAGTTAACGAGGAAAGGAGACAGAGTCTTGGATTTATCGCCGTAAGGCTGTGCGCGCAAAAATTTCCTCTGTCTAGGGAAAGTTCGCCTTCATAGGCAAATTGCAATTACTAGTTCTTGCTAGAGAAATTCGCATTATTGCATTTCACTAAGAGTTAGGCTTCCCTCGCCGTCCTACTTAAGGTTAAACTTAGGTATTTGAATTGTTAACACACTTTATTTCATATTATTTTAGTTCAGCCCAAGTAGTGGCTTACTCTCAAGTTGGAGAGTTGTAATTAATTTGAATTAAAGGGTCCTTTAAACCCTCCTTCTGACTTTGTAGTTCTTCAACACTAAAGGACATAGCCCAGATTTGCTGAATGTCCTCCACATAGGGTTTCACAGCGTATGTTTAGCAAGAAGATTAAGAGATAGAAGGAGAAACCTTATAAACTTACCCCTCGAATCCCAGTTTCTGCACAATAGTTGCACTAAATACTGGTCCTGAAAAGAAGGGTTAGCGATCAGAACACATTTATAAATATATAAGAAAAATATAATGTGGTAAATGGAGTTTTAGCTTTTCCCGTTCACTCTTTTTTGTTTGAGTTTCTTATCATAGAATCTCATTGCGAAAAGCATTTAGTTAAAGAAATGAAAACAAGTTAGTTCATTCTATGCTTATGTATTACAGTTACGCTGATTGGCCAAAATATTAGAGATGCCCGTAATAAAGGATTGGTCCAATTTTGATCAAAGCCGATATTCTTACTGAGATGAAATGAACGACAGGCTGATATCGTTCCTGTAGAATATTAGACCATTGCGATATTAATATTAGCTTAAATTTCATTTACTTTAAATGACGGCATGTCTATGCTTTGAAGGAATCTTTCCATTTTTTCACACAGATTCCGAATAGAATTGAGGATTAGATAACTAAGCTGACCATGGAGGCAATTTGATTTCCTAAACATGATTTTTCAATTAATTTTCAGATTAATCGGGCACGGTAACAAGGCGCATTGTTCTGCTGAAAATGATCACTGCAGGAATATGAAGCGCTTTAAACTGGAGCTTTTCATTATCTGGCAACCTCCGCCCCTCCAGGCATTCACTTTTCTGGTTACATCGTCTAGGCGAGCAGGCATTTGATCCACTGGTTCTTGTATGTGAGCAGCTCTGATTGGGTGGCGGTCTCTACGAGTGGCTTGCTGTGCTGCCTCGAATTTCATGGCGTACACTAGAGAACTTATCAAGTCCTTGACATCTGCCATTCGCAAAGCTTTCTGTACTTCAGGATCCCGGATGCCATCGATGAAGTACTGCAGGGATAGGATTTTCCTTGTTTCTCTCGGGCACTCCGTAAAGGTGAGGTGAGACAGCTTTTCAGCATCCGTAGCTAGTTCCTGGAGTGTTTCTGTGGGCTTCTGTTGACGGGATTTAAATTAAAGCCTGCTGTAGTCTTTCAAACATTTCTCCCCGAAGCGCAGCTTCAGTGCGCCGGATAGAGCTTCGAAGTCTAGTTTCTGGTTTTCGGAAAGGGTCTGCAGGATACCAGCTGCATCTGTTCTCAGAGAAGCGGCGAGAAGACAAACCTTAGCTTGGGAATCCCATCCATTCACATCCGCAACTATAGAACATTGTGTCTTATAAACTTGCCAAGAGGTCTTTCCATCATATGTGGATAACTTCAGGGAATAACGAGAAGGCATGGGTAAGAATTTAAAACTATCGGTATTGTTCCTGCCGTCGCTACGACTTTCTTTAAGACATCAACTTCTTTGGCAACTGCAAAAAATTCGTCAACAGTTTGTTGTTCCGCTGCAGAAACTCTCATTTCTGTTTGTTCATTCACAGAAGAAACTCTGTAATCGATTTGTTGTTCCACGGCAGAAACTCTCTCTTCTATTTGTTCCTTGACAGAAGAAACTTTATTTTCAACCCCGTCTATTCTGCCTTCGATAGCCTCAAATTTATTTTCTATTATGCAAGTAATTTCCTTTTTCATTTCTTCTTGACCTCCTTTAACTGCTCTCATCTCTTCTTTAAAGGAAACTTCACCAACTTTCATTTCTTCTTTAACTAATTTTATCTCTTCTTTAACAGAATCTTTCATGTCTTCTTTAAATGTTGCTTGGATAGCTTCCATCTTTTCTTGGAATGCAGCAAAAGCAGTGACAAGCTGTCTCGATTGTTCTTCCATCTCTCTAATGAAAGGCATTCAATCCCACTCCTGATACCAAAAAATTGTGCGTACGGGTTCGTAATGGACTGAATTCACAAGTCGTTAAAAAGTTAATAAAACTTATTCTTTTCGCAAGAAATAAAGCAAAATGCTAAAATATTTCCTCAGAGATATTCGTACAATATTACAAAATCTCAAACGTTAAGCAGAACTCAATTCAAAAAGAGAGAAACTAATTCTATCTCACAGCGATTTCACTACAATCAGTCACAGCATTAAGTAAACAACAGTTCGCTTAAAACAGCTACAACTGGGCTGAGGTGTTTAATTCGGCTTTTATAAGCTTTTTAATTATTCACTAGAATATTCTGGCAAAATCTATAAATATCTCGATTTTCCTCGACGGCAACAGCAATTACAAGATATTTATTTATTAAATATTAAATGTACGCGCTCTTTTATTTTTACATTTCTGACCTCTTCAAAAATCGTCTGCGTTGCAAGGGAAAATAAAGCAATTTTAATTACAATTCTAAATAAATACGAAATCAGTAACAATATATATACGTAATTGCATACGTCTCTCTCTCTCTGTATCTATCTATCTATCTATCTATCTATATATGTATATATGTTACTGTTAAAGACCGAAATTGGAGAATGCCGACTTTCACCGGAGAATATCAACATTCACCAAATACGTCGGTGAAAGATCGAATATAACATTGCATTCTTGTACATTCGGACACTCACCGGTGTATGACGACAATCACAGATATGTTCTGGTGTAGGTCGAAAAGAGAGGCGACTGGCTGTTTCCCATAAGTGCAGTTGTAAAAGCAAGGATCTCTTGTGCAATTCAAAGTCTCATAATAGTTTAAGTTGTTGCAATTAATCAGATTTGAATCACATAATTTAGTAAGTTTTTTATTACTATTATTTTATTTTCTCATTTTCTACGTACTATATAATTAAGTAAGTTTTTAAACTTCTATTATTTTCCTTTCTCATTTTGAATGTATTATGTGTTTTAAGTACTTGTGTGTTTTTTCGCGACTGAATTGCGGAGAAGAAAATATAATATTCTCATGGTGAATGTCGACATTCACTGGTGTAAGTCAGAAATAAGAGTATTTGGAAAATATTTCGGACATAACCAAGCGACTATGTGAATGTTGACATTCACCGGTGAAAGTCGACATTCCCCAGATTTCGGTGTTTCACCGTAACATATATATATATATATATATACATATATACTCTCTCTCTATATATATATATAGAGAGAGAGTTAGTATAATGATTTGTGAGTTTATTACTGCTGAAAATACTAGAGCATCTGGCTACCTTGTAGGAATTTATATTTATTTTAAATAAGCAATTTAATTTAATTTGAAGTTACTTTCTGATAAGCCTTCATTTCTCCTAATTGTCAGTGTCAGAATATTGAAATTTGATAGCGCGCGTGAAGTAATGCAAATTCTACCTTGAGGAGAAAAGGTTTAAGTACTGAGTTCTAGAAGGGAAATTTAGAGAGTGTGATTGAACTCTGTGCTTTTGTAGCGTGAGCTTCTGCTTAGCATTTATTGCTGTTTAACGGGGCGTAACAGCTATTATTTTCCTGCCACTAGATTTTCAACACTCTTCTAGGAAACAGGATAGTCTGAGCCCTGTAGCGTTAATTCTACGACGCATTGTGAATTTTAAAAGAGTTGATAAAGTGTCCTTTTCACCTTTGTCCTGTGTGGTTTCTACACGCATCTCAGCGGTTACACTACAAGATAGACCAGAGGGTCCTACAACCTATACAATCTGAATACATCAATAAATATTCTTGCCTTTCCTGTAAAGATTTTTGAAAACCCAGCAACGAAATACTGTATGTAGAATTTTCCCCTATTTACTATGAAACGTTCTGAGAAAAGATCCTTACGGGGAAGCCGCCAAAAAGATCCTTAGGGGAGGGTAAATATTTCTGGAATCAAAAATGAGTTAAGATTAGTGGTTCAAAAACTAACAGAAAATTAAATTAAATGTCAAGAAATATGAAAAACTCATTATGTGAAATTTTACTGCGGGAAAAAGTCAGGCTAAACCGAAAGAGCTTAGAAACCAAGCAATTTAAAGATAAAACAGTGAATATGGAATTTTTCTAGAATAGATCACTGGGGACTTGTAGTTGTTATTCATCTAGAATAAGAGTTAGTTAAAAAAAGAAACAAAATATTGGCAAAGAAAAATTGCTGCAATTTTTATTAGAAGAATATATTTCAAAGAGTGTTGCAGCAAACTTTTGTGCTCTCACTGAATTTTTCAAGACAGTAAAAAGTATACAATTCAATATTTTCTGATATTTTACTAATATTTTTTAATTCTTGCTGTGTCAGGACTGAGTGTTCGGTGCATATTCTTGGAAAGCATCTTCGTGACAGCTTAAAGTCCTGATCTTGAACAGGGAGCTGAATGCAGCTATGTTCTGTGGTAGAATATTGTGATTCACTGATAAAAGAACTGCAGTTGAAAGGGATTTAAAATCCTCTTTTATTAAATCACCACAATTATGTACAACCACTTCCCAACTCGGGAGGGATACAGAAAGTAGAGACCGCGCTTGGGTCTAAAAATGAGCAATCAAATAAATTTAAACTAAAACTAATTAGAAATTAAACAGTTGTTGCTCACAGAGCTATAACGCGAGGTTGGCCTATAAACTAAACTAAACTTAAATGGTGCGTAGCAAGATTTAACTAATACTGACGCACTTGGAATTACTTCAATAAGCAATCACGTAAAAGCGCTACGGCTTAGAATTTAAATACTAGTTAGTCAGGCGAACGTCGAATAGAGTGACCGTGGTCTGAGACTAAAAGCTCTCTCACACTAAGAGGTTCCTACCTCTCGCTTAAATATAACTTGGCTCCACTTCAAATTAGCATAAAGCTGAAAACGCGCGCTTATTCTAACGGGAAGTTGAAAATGAGAACAGATAGAAAACAATAAATTAAAATAAAAGTTTGTTAGTTTAACTAAAACCTTACAACTGTAATTAAAAACATTTTGAAATACATTTAATTACATAAAAGATCTGAAACATTTAATATTAATCCAGTGCATTATGTGGATGAAAAGACATCAAGTATGAGCTAAGATTATCATACCTATTATGAACCCAAAACAGAAGGCAATGTCTGCTATAGCATACACGCAACCATAAACTGAAGTGTGTCTAATGTCAACTAGGTAACCTAACATGGGCATCATTGAAGAATCTACCATTCCTGAAAAAAAAACGTAATGAAATGAAAATAATAGTTTAGATTTTTTAATACTCACCGAGGTTAAATAAGCTTATAAAATATTTTATATATAGGATGTTTCATAAAGTGCATGTTTGAATTCTGCAACATTTTTGTTTGAAGTTTTTTGTCAATGTTGTTTTGATCAGTTTTGTTATCTGCTATCATTCTGATTAAATGAACATCTGTTGTTTTTCGATTTAGATACCATAGAGCCGTTTCTTAAGGAGCAGCGCGACGTAATCGTAAAAATTCATTACAAGAACAGGGAGTGCTATGCAGAGACGGTTTTTAAACTTCCCTCTAATTTCATGCTTGTTTTGATTGAAATAGATATCGCGAATATGTGGTTTCAGCACGAGCTACCAGCCAAATACCTGGCAAGACAATAACCTTGCTTCATTAAAAAATTTCTTGAGTGCACGATCTGACTTCGTGGCAGCAACAAGGAATGGTTAGGATGTCTTCTAATCTTACACCTTACAGCTTCTTTTTAGGAGCTTATGCCAAGTCGAAGGCTTAGGTGAAGAAACCTCGAACAGTTTCCGAACTATAGAGAAAAATTCATTCGGCCACTGTTGAAATCAACAAAGACGTTTATGAGATAATCGTCACGAATTTCACTGAACTGCTTGCCAAAGAGGCGAATGTGAACATATGTCAGATGTTGTTTATCAGAATTAAACTGGAATGTATTTATAAAGAAATCAAACAAAAATTTTGAATCTTCAAGCAGATTTGATCGATTGTCTGCATTTCTAAAATTGCGCAATTTATGAAACATCTTTTATAAATAAACACAAGTTTAGGCACATATATGAACTGCTATAAGAAGCTTATCGTAAATAGCATGGCTTACAGTGGGTTACAGTTTTATTCCTTCTTTAATATGAAAAAATATGAGCGTGCTATAAAAAGAACCACAGATGCAAATATAAGGATATGCACTAACAGGTATTTTATTGATCATGTCTTTTAATCATGCTGCTTGTCATAAAGTCAATGTTAATTTTAAGATTAATACAAAACAGAGTTTATTTTTTGAAAAAGATGCTTATTTTTAAATTTATTGCATTTTAACCTGTAAAACATTTATTTATTTTATCTAACCAGTTCCTTATGTTAAGTATCTTTACTGCCTTTCTCCCTTTCCGTTTTCCTGTCGGAATGCTAATTTTAGTTCGCGCGTATTCA
>KK121361.1:19222-48210 GCA_000611955.2 Stegodyphus mimosarum | reverse complement strand
GCCTGCTGAAGACTACGTTACTAGTTGAAATTCTGTGACAGCAACGTATCTTCGGCTTTGCTTTGTTCTTGCCACTGTGCTTGTCACGCTGCTATAGATTTAAGCAACTTGTGCGCTATTACTATTTCTGTATAGCCTTTGGGTTAACTTAAGATTTAACTTAGTTTTAATCTGAATTCTTTACTTTTGAGTTACGCCACAAATGCTTGTTGGTTTGTAAGCACAAGGAGTATCGTCTACTAACTATTTAAGATCTTAATAAAGGGTCTCTTACGTTTTCCGATTTCTTACAAGACATAGCGATGATTCGCTTTAGTCTTCTAGAGTCTCGTCTTAGGGTATACTTCCCAAAAAGTGTAGACTGTATAAACCGATAATGTATTAACATAACGTTTGATTTAGTTTTTCGAAACACTGTATGACTTTGATTTTAACTGGTACCTAAGAATGATGTTAACTAATAAAGTACTCTTATATTCCCTGATGCAGATAATTATTTTATTCCTAAATACGTCCACTGTAACGAATTTGCATTTGTTTTTCCTTGCCAACTTAATAAAATGACGTAACTGTATTGTTTTGATTTAATCCGGCCCCTGAAGGCACTTCCCTTGTTATGTATATAAATACACGCAATTATAAAACTTTCACATTCAGGAACACCTAATATGGCTGGGCTGACAGCGAGATGCTGATGGGGCGACTCCATGTGGTAACTAGTGTTGGTTGTGTTTGACCAGATTGCGTATTACTTATTCATAAAGACTTCTTATTATAAATCTACGAGAAGCTCTATTAACAATACAATAATGACAGTTGACAATTAATAGTGAATGCATGAGCACGATAATTTTGTCCTCATTATGTGAGGCTATTGATACTCGCAAGAGTCTCTAAGCAAGAGCCTAACAGCGTTCTGATATCTTGCAGCGTCTGAAACCGTCTGCAAACTAAATTAGTCATGCCGTCTTAATTTTTAATTGTATTTTACGTCCTCTGATTCGTTATAGTTGAAGGTGATGTCATAGGAACTATAGAATACTTGGTTAGTTGGCCTTCTGATTTCAAGATGCTTTGACAACAGAGAGTGCAAAAGCTACACCCCTGTCACTGGTTGTGAAATTATGACTCTTGTAATGTTAAGATAAGATGTCTTGTAATTACTGAACTAGTTATTGGTCTTGCGATGTCAGAGTATATCGTCTCACACCTTGTAACAGCTCAAAGATTGCGACTTCGGAGGGACTGCACATATGAATTTTTATCTTTGCGTAGTCTGTCGCACCTACTTATATATACATATATATTGTTGAGTGCGCACGGGTTCGCAATGGATTGAATGCACAAGTCGTTAAAAAGTTATTAAAATTTATTCTTTTCACAAGAAATAAAACAAAATGCTGAAATTTCCTCAGAGATATTCGTAAAATATCACGATAACTCACAGTAGTTATATTCAAAAATACTGAAACGTTGAATACAACTGAATTAAAAATACACAGAAATTAATTCGATCTCATAGCGAATTCGCTACAATCAATAACAGCACTAAGTAAACAACAGAAGTTCGCCTAAAACAGCAACAACTGAGCTGAGATGTTTTAATCCAGCTTTTATAAGCTTTTTAATCATTACGAGAATATTCTGGTATAATCTATTTTCTCGATTTTTCTGGATAGCATAACAGTACAATTACGAGATATCTATTTATTAAATACTAAATGCACGCGCTCTTGTATTTTTATTTTTCCGGAGTAGCTTTCTCTTAAATTTCGTCACGCGCTGCATTGCACGGGAAAATAAAACAATTTTAATTACAATTCTATTAAATTAGCTAAATAAATACAAATTCCGTAGCAATATGTTTTCAGAATTCTCAAACGTGTGGTACAAGGTGAAGTTGCATCTGAAACGATATACACTCTTTGCTATGAAAATTTGCGCACCAAGAAATAATTGTGGGATTGTAACGAAACTTGGCATGAAGGTACATATCGGGTAGATACGCAAATGATTAGAAAGGCAACGTGATTGCACATTGCGTAATGCCACTAGAAGGCGTTGAACTTCGTTCTTCTTGGAGTATAAAACAGGTAAGCAGAGCTTGTTTGAGTGTACTTAATCTTTTGCTAAGGAAACGCTGAGGTAGACATGCCTTACGCCGCCATCGAAGCCAATATCAGCTGCTGTCAGAGTTTGAGAGGAGAAGAATCATCGGGACGATGGAAGCTGGGTGGTTAGCTCGGCAAGTAGCTCGTCAGGTAGGCCGTTCTGATTTTACTGTGAGAAGATGGTGGAACCAGTGGACAGAAGAGACGTCATTTACACGGCGACCAGGCTCAAGATGCCCTCAACAGACCAGTCGTCAAGAAGACCGTTACATCATACGACACGCACGTGTAGAGGCAACTGCTTCATTGTCCGCTATCCAGGCAGAGGCAGCATTACGGGCTCCTGTGTCTTCCCGAACTATCGCAAGGCGTCTCGTTGAAGGACATCTGGTATCGCGGTGCCCATTACGTGTGCTGCCAATGACACCCACCCACCGACGTCTCCGTTTGGAGTGGTGTCGCGCACGACAGGATTGGACTTTAACGGAATGGAACCAGGTCGTCTTCAGCGACGAATCTAGATTCAATTTCACCAGTGATGACAATCGTGTTCGTGTGTGGAGGCCCCGTGGTAAACGCCTCAATGCTGCCTTCGCTTCACAGCGACACACCGTTTCCACAGTTGATGTGATGGTATGGGGTGCAATTGCTTACGATACACGGTCACCCCTAATATTGATCCATGGTACAATGACAGGCCAGCGGTACGTCCATGACATCTTTCAGCCACATGTGTTGCCATTCATGGCATGGTCTCCCAGGAACCTATTTTCAACAAGGCAATGCTCGGCCACACACAGCACGGAACTCACAAGACTGCCTCCGCCCCATTAACACCCTTACCTGACCTGCTCGATCCCCAGATTTGTCACCAATCGAGCATATCTGGGATCATTTCGGACGGCAAGTTGGACAGCCTACGAGATTGGCCGAACTAGCGGCGCGTTTACAGCAACTGTGAAACGAGATGTCTCAGGACACCATACGGAACTTGTATGCCTCAATGCTCGCTCGTATCGCATCGTGCATTCGCTCTAGAGATGGTCCAACAGCGTACTAAAATTTCAGTTCACGTGTACTTTTTTCTGCAATAAATGATCCTTTTTTTATTTCTAATCACTTACTTATATGAAAGTAGTACTTACATATGTAAAATTTCGTTTCATTTTGACAACTCTTTCTTAGTGCCGAAAATTTTATAGCAATGAGTGTATGTTACCTTATTAATAATATAGAAATTGAAATTAATTTTTTTATCTTTTCCCCTCACTTTTCGAAGCTTATTGCTGATTGTAATGATTAACATTTGTGCCTTTTAAAATATTAAAATAATATTGCAGAAGTTCAAAATGAATCTTTTAAAGAGATAAGAATAACGTTAAAAATACTGTTGTATAAACCTTGTTTCTCCATTTCTGAATGACAGCGAATTTCAGCAAACAATTTTGTATGTATTAAGCTTAAGAGAAAGTACTTTACCTATCGCAAAACCAATGCCAGCATTCGCAGGTATAAGTTGCTCAACGGATTTTGCCAGTGGAACCTGAAAAGAAATCAGTTTTAAGAAGTGAAGGTACTTTTTATTGTAATGCACTTTTTATGTATTAAATCTCCATATAATCACGCCAGTTTTTATTCTGAGAAATTTTGATTAATTAAAAATATTTATTATATATACTCACACACAGTAGACATACGCCGATAACAAGCAATCCTATCATAGCCGCTAACCACCTGATAGAAAAAATATTTGCAATAAATTTTCTAGATTAAAAAAAGCACCAACTAAAAATCGGGCAAACATTGAACCTGGTTTTGATAAAATTATTCACTAATTTTTTATTTGTGAAGGTTATTTAAATAGAAGAAATTATATAAACTTGCTGAAGCTAATAAGCTTGATAATTAAGTGCTTTTTCAAAAACTATAAGCAAACCTTTTCATAAAACATGTATACGATATTAAGCTAACTTAAAACATACTGCATTAGATTAACTTTATTCTTTCAGAAATCCGCAAATCTGTTTGTCCTAGATGTGTATTTTGTCAAATAAATTTGCTATCGGATGAAAACAAGAAGCTGATATTTTCGTGAAACGAGTGCAATAGTATTGGAAGGGTGCTGAACTGAATGACCTGCGGATCAATTAGTAGGTAGGTGGGTAGAAGTGAGTGGGGCATTAGAGTCTTCACCATAGAATGCGCAAGTAGCATCCCAGCACACTCTAACTATCTTTAGCATTAACCACCCCATCATAGGGCAATTAATTCAAATTTCTGAGTTTGAACAGAAAAGGTGATGGGTGTTGGGGATGAGACTCCTTTACTTGCAGAGTGCTAGAGTTGGAGGAGAGTTTATATTTTGATTTATAAACAATGTATTGCTATTGTTCACATTCTTCTCGATGTACAGTCGCGATAGTCTACCATGCACGCGAAATTTAATTCAGGGGGAACTGATCTATATGCCAACTCTAAGACAACAACGAACAATAGCTAAATTTTCCATCCTCCACCTTAATGTACAAAGGGTGAACAGAACAAAGAAAAAACACGAACTGCGCGACTTTTCTTTTATGTCTTCTTTTTCTATGGATATGAATTTTCTAAAAGAACATGATTCTACAAAACGTCATTTATCCTTATAAGTGAGCCTTTTGATTGAGACTACAAGCCTCTATTTTCCTTTTCAGATAGTGTAAAAACTGCGTATACGAAACAAATATTAAATGAAAATCTAGCGTGCAATAAAGTAAAATGAGTTCCTTTTACACTCATATTATAGTTTTATAACGTTTAAAAGAATAATGAGCCAGAATCTGTTTATGCTCCACAGGAATTCCAGTAATTAAAAACTTTCCTAGTTGTAGCTTTTAGCTGCTGATATATATGCGTATATATATAATTAAGAGCTGAGAAATTTCAAATTAAGATGGTATATAGTACTAGAGTCTAGCAGTATGCTGCGAAATTAATTAATGAATTATATATATATATGACCAAAGGCTTAATTTTTTTTAAATTAGAAGAAAATCACTATAATATCTTGGAAATTTTTTTTATTATAAATTTAAAATGAGTAAAACTTAAGAGAAATTATTATATTTTAGAAGAAGTATTATGCAGACTAAAAGTTAAAAGTAGACTGAATTATTTTAGAAACTTTTTAAAATTATGAAATGCACATTAATTATCCATATTTTAATATTTCAAATTGGCATCGTTCGAAGAGTAATAAATTAAAACATTAAAGCCTGAATATTTAAGGAGTGTAAAACTCACACTTCGTTCCTCTTAACTTTCCGACCAAAATCGAAATTATAAAATAAAAAACACAAAGTTCTAAACAAAATTATTTACACCCACTATCAAAGAGTCAAGAGATTACATTGACGCAAGTCTAATGCTTGAAAAATTAAAACCAAAAAGTTACAAAAGAAAACAGTAACTTGCAAAACAATTTGAGCAAATAAAAAAATAAAATAGAAAAAAATAATAAAATTCTGCATAAATATATCACGTCAGTGCAAAAAAAGAATACAACAGAAATTTAAACGTAAAATTTAAACCTACAAACACTTTTTACAAAATAAAGTTTGCCAATTAGGCTAAGGATTCCTTAAAAATATTATTTATTCGAAAAATAGTGAAAAGGTTTAAACGAAATTCCAGCCGATAGTTGGAAAGAGTAAAATGGTTGGTAAATTCCCCAAAAGGTTTAAAACAAAAGGGAAAAGTTATAGAATTTCGGAAGAAACTTATATAATGAAAAATTCGGAACCATAAAAAAAAATGGCATAGCTGTTTGAGCATTCAAATTAGGAGCGTGGAAACAAAAAACAGTTCTGGTTTAATCGTTTCCTAAAAGTGAAAACTGCCAGAGGTAGAAAAAGGTGACATAGACAAAGCACTTTTAACAATTAATCTGTGCCAAGAACGTTGAAAAATTGGAGCAGAAAAGAAATCTTGCAGTAAAACAGAATTTTACAGAATTCTCAGAGAAAAGTATATTGCATTGATAGCGAAAATTATGGTTGCCAAATGGAAGAAGCTTCTGGAAAGGAAGAGTGCTTAAGATGACGGTTAATGGCAAAATATTTAACATTTAAATTTTAATTTTTAAATCTGAATTCTGGAAAAAGTTAAGGAAAACGAAAACAGTAAGTTTAAACTCAAAAGTCTTCATCCAGCATAGCTGTTGTGGACCTTTGACACTTGTAAGATTTCGCTGGCCCAACTTGTCAGAAACTGGGGTAGTGATTACTACTATGTGTGAATTTACACAGAAACGTGAGAAGGGGTTGAAGCCCTTTTTTATTTTATCTTTAAAATGACAAAGGCTTCTACTTGACGCTCACAAACTGCGCCAACCCGGCGTTTCATCTCAAACAAAACGTAAAACTGAAAGTAATGATTAGATGAACAAATATCAAAACACTACCGACGAGACTCTGAGATCCTAAATTAACCGCGTTTTTAATTACCGCTGAGATTCGGCAAGATTACTGATTAAACCGTTGAAAACAAGCACTTCTGCAAAGCTAGGCACACAGGCCGACACGCGCCGATCTAAAATCTACCGAGCAACCTCGCTAGCGTGACTTCAAAGCAAGACTCTCACACTCTGGTTTCGGCTAACATTAACTGACATTGATTGCAGGACCTGACATACGCAGTTACTATTTTTTATAATTGCGGGAAATATACCGCCTCGCGTACCTTTTTTATAGTTTTTGTGACCCCCAAGTGACCCGATGTTGGCGCTTCGTGTAATTCTTTCAAAATGCTCAATCGAAGGGAGGCTGGGACTGGCCTATACTAGAAGTTTTAGTTTGTTGATTTAGCATAAAACAATAAATCATCTATTATGTCATAGTTCTGTACTCTACTTCTTATTGCGGCCACATATGTGTGTTGAAAATTTTCGGGGTCTTTTAAATACGCATAAATACTTCCAAATTCAGGATCAGCTTTCAATACAGCAATAATTGTTTCTCTAGAATCTAACATTTTAGAAGTTAAAACAGCGCATTTGAGTTCATTCTGTTCATCGTCCAGTTTTATTCGGGATAGTGCGTCTGCGACATTATTTTCCTTTCCTGGTTTGTACTTAATTATTAGGTTATATTCTTGAAGTTTTAAAGTCCATCTTATTAACTTGGTCGTTAGATTTTTCCCGAGTAAAGTCTACCAACGGCCGCATGATCCGAAAAGACTGTTACTGGTGCTTTCCCGAAATAAACTCGAAACTTCTGTACAGCTATTAATACGGCTAATGTTTCTCTCTCCGTCGCTGTATAATTCCTCTGACTAGCATTTAATGTTTTACTAAAAAATGCTAAAGGATGCCCTTTCTGGATGAGAACCGCACCTATGGCATAGTCCGAAGCGTCGGCTGCAATTTCTAAATTTTCGTCGCCTTCCGGGAATTTCAAAACAGGGGCATTGATGAGCGCTTCTTTTAACTTTTGAAAAGCTGTATTCGCCTCTGCTGTCCATGTAAACTTATTTTTCTTTCTTTTAAGTACTAACAACGTTTCTAGAATATTAGCGAAATCCTTTATGAATGATCGATAATAAGAGCATAACCCAAGGAAAGAAGACAGTTTCTTTGCGGTTTTAGGAGGGGGGAAACTTTTGATAGCCTTTATTTTTGAATCTTGAGTTTCTATGCCCTTTTGCGAAATTTTATATCCTAAGTATTTAAGTTCTTTTGTCGCGAACTTACATTTCGATGCGTTAGTTGTTAGACCGGCCTCTTTTAATAACGAAAAAACTTCCTGCAAGTCTTTAATATGCTGCTCCAACTAACTACTTGTTATAATTATATTATCTAGATAAATTAAAGTCCATTTTCCTAGGACAGGCTTTAGAACAATGTCCATAGCTCTCTGAAATGTCGACGGGTCCCCACACAGCACAAGGGGCATGCGTAAAAATGCATACGTGACTGTTTTTGTGATAAACGTGGTTTTATGTATATCTTCCGGTGTCATAGCTATCTGATAGTAGCCCGATGTTAAATCCAAAGTAGTCATATATCTCGTAGATTTAATCTTTCTAATTATTTCCTCAGTCACCGGCAGAGGGTAAACCGGGAACTTCGTAATGCTATTTAACTTTCTATAGTCAATAGCAAACCTCCAAGCATTTTTATCTGAGGGCGGGAAATCATTCTTTTTCCTACATAGTACCACTGAACTCGTGTAATCACTATTTATGGGCAAAATAATCTGATTTTGCAGCATTTCTTTTATGTGTTTCTCAATAATGAGCTCTTTCTGTTTATCATACCTGTAGGGCTTGGCCCTACAGGGTTTATTGCATGTTATTTGTACATCATGTGTTACAATCTGACCATTACCAGGCCGTTCTGAAAACAAATTTGAAAAAGTACTCACCACTTGCTGAATGGCTTGGCTTTCTTCGAGAGTCAAATGGCTTAAATCCAATTCAGGTTCTTTCACCGGCTCCATTACCCGTTGTTGCATCTCTAGCGTAATTGCATTTTTCTGAAAATCCAATCTGGCTTTAGCGGATTTCAAGAAATCCATTCCTAAAATCACTGGGTTCTGTAAAGTTTTCACAATAAAAAATAATATATTAAGATTTTCTTCCTTTATCTGCACTTTTAATGATAATTTTCCGACACATTGACAGGTTTTTCCTTGGGCGGCTATAGTTTATATGTTTCTATTTTTAAATAAACGTTGTCTACGAAAGTTGTCATTGTAGAATTTGTAGCTCAAGAAGTTTCCTTTCGCTCCTGTATCTATGAGCGCTTCTACCGGGACTTCGCCGACCAGAACGTGGATGACTGGTAACTGGGAGTTCTTTACCACGACCGGATTTAGGTATCATGTTGAGGGATTTTGCGAAATTTCAGGGGTCTGGACCCTCGCTTTTATAGGCCCCTCTGATCGTTTAAAGCTTTCTTCTGACCTTCAGTCTTCTGGCTACGCGGACTGTTTTCCTCGAATTTCTTCTTCACGCTTTGACCTTCGTTCTTCGGTGAATTGGCTTGATAGCTCTTTCCTACATAAGAGTGTTTCGTCTTAGCAGCCAGTTGGTTTGAGAACTGTTTTCGGGAACCTTGAAGATACGCTGCCCTCTAGATTTTTCCGCTATTCGTCGGTTTTGGAACTTGACCGCCAACTCGAAGAGTTCATACAAGGAGCTTGGATTTCGGATTTCCATAAAGTCTTGGATAGCAGTTAGTAATCTGGGTAAAATTATTTCAATTACCTTGTTGTCGGGTTTCTTCCCATACAGCATATTTACCAACTTGACTTTTTGCAAAATGAACTGCTTTAAATCTTCGATGTTACGCTGATAAAAACTGTAAAGTTTAGCTTCCGGCTTTGCTTGGTCTTTCACTATAGGGACTGCTTTTAACAACGATGCTTTAAAATTTTCAAACGTGTATACTTGGCCTCCAAATTCTCCTAATAAAATTTTCCAATGTTTTTCCACCAAAGAGCGGCCTTTTCTCTTAACGCAGACGTGGCTAAGGCCCCTTTTTGCCTTTCGAGCACAGGATACAGCTGGAAATGATTCTCTAGGCCTTCTAAAAATATCGCCACAGAAGTTTTTCCGTCAAAACTGACGGTTGGCTTGATAGATGACCTCATAGTTTGGATTAAATATCCAAACCCTTCCAATTGGTTGGCCATAACTTGCTCTCGAAATTCTACCGGAACGTCCACCGAATTATCGGCCATTTGAGTTCGTGAGATTTTCGGGCGCCAAATGTAAGATCTCGCTGGCCCAACTTGTCAGAAACTGGGGTAGTGATTACTACTATGTGTGAATTTACACAGAAACGTGAGAAGGGGTTGAAGCCCTTTTTTATTTTATCTTTAAAATGACAAAGGCGTCTACTTGACGCTCACAAACTGCGCCAACCCGGCGGTTCAACTCAAACAAAACGTAAAACTGAAAGTAATGATTAAATGAACAAATATCAAAATAGTATCGACGAAGCTCTGAGATCCTAAACTAACAGCGTTTTTAATTACCGCTGAGATTCGGCAATATTACTGATTAAACCGTTGAAAACTAGCACTTCTGCAAAGCTAGGCACACAGGCCGACACGCGCCGACCTAAAATCTACTGAGCAACCTCACTAGCGTGACTTTAAAGCAAGACTCTCACACTCTGGTTTCGTCTACTATTTAATTCAACTAGCTTCCGCTAAATTTGAATAAACTGCGCGTGCTACTGCAATTTACATACTCTGGCACGGGCATTTCTAGGGGAAAATGAAGGCTAAACAGGAAAGATAACTTAAAATAAATGTTAGTTAAAGTAAATATCAACCCTACACACTAAACCAGCTTAGTTAATAAAAGAATAGAACCAGAATTGTAATAAGAATCTGTACATGAAAAGAGGATATTTACATATAAATAAGTCTTTAATTTTAATTGCCATTTTGCATTATTCTCCTCTTTTAAAGGCTTTTGCGATGCGACACAGTTATATCGCAAAATAAAACCAGAGAATATATTTGGTAGTTAATGCATACTTTTTTTAGAGAAAGGTTAATGCAATATGTTTGACTTGCAGGTGTTTGCTGTAATTCAATACAACGCCTGCCCAAAACTATTACACCTCCAACACAGTAATTAATTTACCTTTCTCTGACGAGGGAGGGATGGTTCAGGCGAGGGAGAGATGACGAGGGAGAGAGTTTCAAGCTCACTTCCAGATACAGGTACGGTGAGAATCAGTATATAGGCTCTATATCTCGATTCTCCTGTAAAACCACGGTGCTCCATTGAAGTCTGGTTTCATGGGTATATTATCTGCACCATGCTAAATGCCCTCTCGTGTGTTGCAGTGAGCTCACGCAAAGAGCGCATCTTATAGCATACAACCCTGTCTCATGAAGCTTGGACGATGAAACTCGGGTTTTAGGTGCAGTACTCAGCTCACTTAAGAGCTGTGAAGCTGTAGCAGCTCTGTGTCGCCGCAATGAAAGGGCCAAATAACGATCACTATTCGTCGTTGTGGATCTTGGTCGACTTTGTTCAGGTCTTCTCGATATGGATCCAGTGTCCTGAAACTGTTTCAACAAATTTCATGCGACATTGGGCGCTACATTGAAGTCTATAGCCATCCGCGCTTCCGTGATTGGTCTATCCGTGATTGGTCGGCTTCCAGCTTACCGACAATTCTCCCTCTATTTCCATCATCCATAAGTTCGTTGGCTACTCATTTTACATAACATCTTATGAAATTTACACAAATATTACGAGGACCACTGCGAGTGTCGTGAAAGGGTAGGATCACACAGGTTGTCGAAAGCCCTTCCGTGCGCTTACATCCTCTCCACAATCACAACTCTGCAGATATGCATATGTACGCTTACGTATTCGACGCTGAATATTTGCATAACTCTTCGGCGGCATATTTAGTATGTTCGGTTAAATATTTTCCTAAATATAAGAATAATTTGCAAGTTTTCTTAATTTTGCATACGAGTGCATATATATATGTCGCTGGCATTAAAGATTCTATAGTTTAGTCTTCGATTTTTCTCAGTATCATTCCGCTGCATTCGTTACAACATCGTTAGAATGGCAGTTATTATTTATGCGGCCTGGCAAAACATTGCCATTTCAAACTGAATAGATCTAATTTATCATTGACCTTGCTTGGCAGATTAAGATAGCTCAGAGATTTACCATTAGATTTGGTCTAAGATCTTTAATTTACTTTTCAAATTAAAACATTATTTAGCTTAACTAACTTCAGCAAATTAAAAGCAGTGCAAATGTATTTTAATTTATTTTTAATTCTACCTCTAATGTAATTTATAAAACATATAGCTCACAGGAAAACCACCTGACCACTCCTTCTTGGTGTTGCATTTTCAATGTCGAGCAGTGTATATTATTGCTATGCATAAATTATTTTCTGTATTGTTAGTATTATTTGAGGCTTATATACTTCACTGATCCAGTTTTCTTGGCATTATTTTCTTTAACTCAGGAGTTCCATATTTCTGATATCACAGATATCATACGATATTATTGCTGTACGATGTATTGTCTAGCACATATTCACCTCGGCAATTTCCTATAGTACTGGATCGTACACTTGCACAGCCTGTTGTCTTATTCAGCAGAGTGTGGATATATACATTACTTTTATTACTTTTACATAAATTCATTTTGCTACCCATATGTTGTATCCTTTTATCTTGTTGATTTTTATCTTGCCATTTATCTTGTTTTGTTTTGGAGCACACGTGCATTTGTTGCTGGTCATAGCGTGCGTAAGTCTGTTTCTGATTATCAGTTACAGATTTTGAGATAGGGCAGTCAAAGAATTTATCGTATGTTTACAATGCGAAATTTATTTTGGGGCGAAGCCAGCTGTGCGGAAAAGGCGTTTTCAGTAAGAGTTTGCTGTACGGAAATAAGTCGGACTCCTTCATGCAAGACTTTCCTTCAAGGCTTTATGAAGTGAACTGAAGGTTGTAAAGAATACTAGAAGCGTAAAAAAATGAGTTTCTTAGCCCGCGGCTTGCTCTTTGTTACAAATGTTCGCTAGAATTATAAGAAGAATTTTACTCAGGGCCTCCATGTCCATTGCCATTAAGATCCGAGCCATTTTAGAACTCAGAGATGAAAGTAAAGTAAGTCCCATTAACTTCTGCACGCAGTTCTTAGAAGTTTTGATGATGATGCAGGGATCTTTACATTTATTCTGTCAAATTAAGTGTCGAGGAACCTAGTGAACTGCTGAGCCTAAGAACAGAAACATAAACTCAGGAAGGGTTAATTACCCTTTATTTGTTCAACATAAGATTAACAGTCGTACAACAAAGGGCTTAAACTCAAAATGTAAGAAGTAAGAACTAACTTAAAGAGATTTAATCGAAGCTAACACGGTTTTAGACTAGTTGGCCCGTAATATAAAATTAGATAACGAACTATCGAAAGGCTCGTAATACGGCCGAGCCTACAGCTTAGAGAGACGTAGCCCCAAGGCAAAGGCGCGCTATTTAGGAATCCTAGCTCCCTCTGCCGAAGTCAGGTGAACTTGACTTAAATACTATTCTCCTTCTCATTTGCATTTAACGCGATTTTAAAAACTCATTGCGGTAGAGAGCTCTAAGTTGAAGATAGAAGCGAGAGGAAAGAAGCATTCAATTAAAATAACTGTTATGAAATTAAAATATGCTTTACAACTTGATGCATTAATAATGTTTAATGAGGTAGATTTAACCTTTCAAAATTTGTCGATACGCAAAATTTCTGGTACTGGAGCGATGCAAACCAACTCAGTTACCAGAAAAATCACTGCACTTTAGAAAGAAACAGTGTGGCATGGTATGTTTACATTTGAAGCGCCTAGTCTTTACAACTTTGAGCAAATTTGCCAGACTGTCATTACAAAACAGGCTTGTCTCGTTCTTTCGAACCAGCTCTAAAAGTAGATTACTGATGCCATGATTAGGTTTCAACCAGCGCGAGATTAAGCCAGTAGCGGCCCCTAGATAAAATTTAAGCCGGAACCCCATTTATATAAGTTGCTTGTAATAAAATCTTAAATAACTTCATTTAAAATTTATTATAATATTATTACTAATAAAACAATAATTCTAAAATAAATATTTTTAGCATAATGGAAATACATAAAGTTTGTATACTTATAATCATAAATCAGGTTAAAAATACAAATCTTCCGCTTTCGGATTTTTATTTCAGAAAATTGATTAACAATAGCTTCGCAATCTAATTTTTCAAAATTTCTTTATTTTTATGTAGTAAATATTGAAAAGACCCTAGCGTTTCGTGTCCTACTGAATTTCTTAAATAATTTTAAACATTTTAAAACAAAGAAAAATCTCTCTGCTGTTCCATGACTTATATGAATGTAAATAATTCGATATAAGGAAAAGTTGTTATTTTTTATGAAATGCTACATCATTCGGGCTTCTCAAATTTTGCGTTTGTGTCACTAAAATAAATTGTGTCAGCTCATTTTTTACTATTTTTGACAATAGTTGCAAACGAACGAACAGTGGACAGTAAACATAGTATATGTAAGGAACACACATTTGTAGATATTACGTACTCATAGTTTACGCACATTATGCACTGGCACAGCATATAGCATCAAATATGATTATTATGCTTTATAACTTGTTATGATGGTATTTATTTTTGTTATTTGAAAGTAGCAACAATAAATATTCTATGCTATTAATGATTTATTACAAAATATTAAATTTTTTTCAAAACTTGTTATTAGTTATTTTTAGTTCAAAGGGGCTTTGTCCCTGAAGGACTATTGTTTTCTTTTTGCGATTTTGCGTTGGAAACATTAAAAGTCTGAATCACTTTTCAAACTGTTGCCACAAAATATTGCAGCCCTGTATTATATTTAAAGAAATTAAATAATGAAGAATCTGCTTAAATGTATGTATATTTCTCCAAATATGATAAAATACCAGTGCCTAGATCATCGGTAGCCATCCAATTTTGAATAACGTAAGTTTCCACCTTAATATGCGCGTCTGGAAGCCCGAATTTGGAACTTGCTTTATTATCTATTTCGTATTTTTAAAACTTTAACGCATTTTTGATGAAGAAACTCAAACGATTTAAAAGCGAGCAATGGCTACACTCTACGGGAAAAAAACCCCTTCTTATATAAAGCGTGCGGAACTGTGTATCAGAAATTCTAAAGATATACTCATTTTTAAATTATTTTGTGATATAGCTGTTGAACAGAATTTTATGGTTGAAGTGCGAAGAATATGATATTTAATAAATAAAGGTAATATACAAAACGTCAAAAAACGCCAATTTGGACGTAATTTAAAATCTGAAACCTTTCAGATTTTTGTTTTGTTTATTTCTTTACTTATTAATTATTATAATTATCAATATAATTAAGGTGGGTGATATCAGTCTCCTTCATGTGATGGACCCTGTTTAAACTAAACGACTGATATCTAGCGCCTTTAAGTAGCCCTTATTGATAAAGAAGTAGAAAAGCATTTTTGACTTGGTGCAACTTCTTGAGGGTTTTGGGAGTAAAGAGAGAAATGAAACAAAAAGTCTTTTCTAACACTAGGACTAAACCAGTTTTTAAGATTTCTTTTTGGAACGCTGACGATTTAACTCATGACAGATTTACTGAATTGAAGACTATTATTCCTAATCATGATTTTGACGTAATGGGCATTGTTGAGAGTGGAGCCGCTACAGACAATTAAGTATATTTTAATATTCCTGGATATCAGAAATTTGTGTTAAAGCGATCAAGACAAATTGCTTCTGGCATTATTGTTTTTGTAAAACTTTCTTTAGAGGCAAATTTAATTGGCTGTCGCAGGATGATTACTAACAATAAATTAGAATTCCTGAAAATACATGTATGGAGACAAGAGACTCTATATAAGATATTCTTCTTGGATAATCCTCCAAATAATAAACCCGATTTTGAAAGAATAGTACTCGATTTGGACAGAAATTCCCTTATACCTTGGAGACTTCAACGTTCGCTCAACTCGATGTGGTTATTCGACATCAAATAGTATTGGTTGTGTAGTCGAAAATCTTATCTTCAACTTTCCTCTCTGACAATGGAAGTGTCTCTCATCCTGATTTACTCCTAGCCCACCCAGCTCTGTCATGTAAAATACAACATGAGTTAATTGATAGTCCCGGTGGTGGTGGACATAAAATATTACTATCCAGTATTGTAAGATATGAATCCTCTTACAGGGAGCCTCGTTAGGTTTTCTGGAACCTTAAAAAGGCATATTGGTTCAACTATAAAGGCCTCACTGATAAAGTTACAGACAATTCCTTAGTTTCCCCAAATCTTGAACACTCCTCAAAACTCTTCACCCATGCCACAGTAAAGCGTGCTTGTCTGTGTGTCCCAAGATGAAAACAAAAGAAATATACCCCTTTTCATAATAACAAATTGCAGAAGCTTTCTGAAGACATTAATAAGGCTCGTCAGAAGGCTCGAAATACCGGCCTTAGTAAGGACTATATAGCTTTGCCTAAGACACAGGCTATCTTAAAAAAGATCAATAATTGAAGCAAAGCGTCCTTCGTATAAAAACGTTCTAGAAAAACTGGACTTTAGGAGGGATGGCATAAAGGCTCATAATTTTTTGTTCCAGATAAATAATCAAAACGCCAGAAGAAATGAACCTATTAAAGAATATTTTAAAGAGCTTACTATTGATAAAGATATTTCAAATGCTCTTTGTGGGTATTATGCTAAGGTAAGCAGTTACAGGCCTACTATTAAAATAAAAAAAGTGAACTGAAACCACATCAGGACAACAATTCTTCCGTTTTTAAACATTTTTTATGCTGATTTCGCTATTAGGGAATTGAAAAATTGCCTTGATCCCTTAGTTAAAGGTAAAAGTGCAGGATCGGATGAAATCCTACCCGAGATCCTTGTAAATTTGGGAGATTCTGTAAAAATAACTTTGTTGGAATTCATTAACTAAACCTGGAGAATGGCTTGCCAAGTGCTTGGAGAAAGGCCGTGATAGCTTGGTTAAGTTAGTTTTGTTTAATTTAAATTCATTATTATTTAAGTTCAAGCCCGAGTGGAGGCTTTGTGTAAAGTTCCAAGTAGGAACTGATTGTAAATATTCTGAAAAATAAAGGGTTGTGAACCCTTCTTAAGTCTTACGTGTTTTGTTCACACACTTAAGCGATTATTTGCTTGTTAGTGTTCGTGGGATTCTAAGTTAAAACTTTAGAAATAAATAAGTAAAACCCCACAAGTTAGCCGAGAAATTGATTGCTAACAGGTTAAAGTTTGTGCTACACAAAATTGATTTACGATAATATCTGCAAAACAGGCTGGTTTGCGTAGACATAGATGCGCAGTTTAACAAATTGTACGCTTAAAAATGCATTTGATACGGTCTGGAGAGCTGGACTGCTTAGGAAGCTGATTCCCTGTGGTATTTCAGGTTACCTGTTTTAAGTGGATTAAAAGTTTTCTTGACCAACGCTTTATAAGTAGGGTCATGCTGTGTCAAGTTATAGTCAAACTAAACAGGGTTTACCCAAGGAGCTGTTCTGAGCCCGATTCTTTTTAATATAATGATCAATGATTTAATAGACACTATTTCCAGTTCTGTCTCAGGCGTGAATTGTTTTACTATTTGCTGATAATGTACTGATGAGGGCTACAGGATCTGACTTTTCTGGCCTATAGAGCGTCCTACAACAGGCCTTAAATGTTCCTAATACCTGGACTTAGATAACAATATGGTCTTAAATACTCATAAAACCACCTTTCACTTGCTTTCCCTCAGTACAAAATATAACGACAACCAACTTCAGTTTAATGACAAAGAACTAGAACTTTCGATACTGTCTACTTCGGTATTCACTTAGACCCAAAATTAACTTGGACGAAACATGTTGATTCAGCGTTGATAAAGGATATTCCAGATCAAGACTATTGAAACGCTTAGCTGGTGTCACTTCGGGCTCAATCCAAGATGTCTTCTGTACAGCCTAAAAAAGTTATGTCCGTCCTGCTGTTGAATATGAAAACGAGGCTTTGATAACCACCTCAGACCCTCTTAAAAACAAGCTTGACCTATTCCAAAACAACATGTTGTGATTGATCACTGGTGCCGCTAAATCAACCCTCATAGTTGGTATGGAACTTGAGACTGAACTAGAACCGTTAAGGTGCCAAAGGGGAGACATAAACCTCGTTAAAAAATCTTACGAAGAAAAAATCACTTTCTAAATTGTTACTGACTAGCAAACGAGAGATTCACAGTTCCTTCCTTTCTACTGTACACGATCTTTATGATACCTGTGATATTTCTATACCCAATCACCAGGTTTTTCCTCAGGAATTAAATCCTATTCTCGATCAAACCTTGTTGGAGAGTCTCCTGGATCTTGTTTGGAATGTCAATAAACAGCTCTCCTTACAAAGTGAATTAAAAAGTGTTGCTCTGGCTACAACACTGGTTATCATAAATTAAGGAAAAATCACAAAAATAACGATAACTCCCTCAAAAATAAGCCAAGCAGTGTAAAATTTTAATATGTTGCCAAGTAAGAGTAGCTGAGTAAAACTGCAATATGCAAATTAGTGGCGCTGTACTTGGAATACGTCATCTACGAGGAGCATAAAAGTCCATGTTTGAGAGCAAGCCCACATATTTCACTGTGATAGTGACATCAGAAATTTGAGATAGCCAATTCGTAACAATGACCTCCGAGCATAATTTGCCTGCAAAACTACGATGGAAGCCATTAGGAGACTTAAGACAGGGCAAAATCAAACAGAAGTGGCCAGATGGCTAAATGTGAGTCCTTCTGTGGTTCACAGACTTTGGAAGCAATTTCAAACCACAGATTCGACATCGAGGAGGTTCAGCCAAGGACGGCCGACTGCTACGACGAGGATCGATGACCGATATTTGACATTATGTGCACGCAGAAATAGAACCGCTACTCCGACTCTTCTTGGATCCTCCCTTGCTGCAGCCACCGGAAAGTTGGTGTCAACGTCAACTGCGCGTAGAAGGCTTCACGAAGGTGGTCTGTATGCGAGGCGACTAGCCATTTACGTGCCGCTCGCGTCACGCAATAGGAGGGACCTTTGTAGGGGGCACGACAACATGTCCACTGGACGCCTGATCAATGGAGGGCTGTTCTCTTTACGGATGTGTCCAGGTTTAGTCTAGAAAGCGATAGTAAGCGTCATTTGATATGGAGAGAACCTGGAACCACTATCATCCGTCAAACATCCATGAAAGAGATGCATACGGAAGAGGCAGTGTCTGTGTTTGCGGTGGCATCTCTTTGGGTGGGCGCACAGACCTTCACATCTTTCCAAGGGAAATCGTGAATGCTCAGGTTTATAGAGATGACATCCTTAATGCTTATATGCGCCCATATGCCGGGGCAATAGGTGATGCTTTCCTGTTACAGGACGCCAACGCAAGACCACACAGGGCTCGTATCGTAGATGATTATCTTCAACAGGTAACAATTATGCGCATGGAGTGGCCAGCTCGATCCCCGGACTTGAATCCTATCGAGCACGTTTGGGATGCTTTAGGCGGACGCATAGCTGCTGTCAATCCGCACCCTCAGACCCTTGCCGCGCTTGCAGCTGCTTTCCAAGAGCAATGGCTCTCATTTCCTATGGAACTGATAGACCCATAATGGGAAGCATCACACATCGCTGTATAGGCTGTATTGCATCTAGAGGCGATCATACTCCATATTGAAGGTACTTTTCCTATAGCAAATTGCACCTTCGATTTGTTCATTTTATACACGTGCTAATTGCTATACTACCATAATTGTCTGGTTATTTCTTTTTATGTTATTTGATACCTTACTATATGTTGTATATTGTGGGTATGTTTCATAAAATTCTACATGTAATGTTTTCAGTACAATTCGTCATTTTTGTGATTTTTCCTTAATTTATGATAACCAGTGTATATATAGTAAGTACCCTCCTGATGATTGGCTGCATGTGTACACTGACTGTTCGGAAGACGGCGCTATAAAAAACGCCGGTACTGAAGCATACTCAAGTACATTCACTATTAGCTATCCTCTTGGGTAATACTGTGACAATTTTGATGGAGAGGAAGCAGCAATAACGTTTGCAATTGATAAACTGAAAGATTCCTATTTAGTGTTTTTCACTGATTCTCAGGCTGCTATATTGTTACTTGTGAATTCAAAATACAATAAGAAGGCACATATTAATACTTGTACAGCAAACTTAGGAATTCTAGAAAAAACATCGCTCTCCAATGGATTCCGAGCCATTGTGGCATTTTTGGTAATGGACATGCTAATAGACTTACTAAGGCTGGTTCTCTAATGACTCAGCCTGACTCTCCTCTGCCATTGCGTAACATTAAAAGGATTGTAAACAATAAAATTAAGAATAATAGAATGCCCTTAGACAGAGATGGAACATCCTGCTTAATCAAAAAGGATAAAATTTCCAATTCTTTTGCATCGATCTGTTGGACTTGCTTGTTTTCGAAAGCTAAATGAACATGATTATTTACAAAGGCATTTATGTCGTACTGGAATCAAGAATTTAGCTTGTTGCCCTTCATGTCATGAGGGTGACATCGATGGCGACCGTCTAAAGAACTGCCGTATTGTTTTAAATTTTTTTAATGACAGAGCTTTCGATGCTAGTTTTAATTCTTATTTTAATTCTTCTTCATTTTACTCGGCTGCTAGTCGCTTAATGGCAAAACTGCCGCGGACAGGCGTAGGATAAAAAAAAATAATTATTACTTCCTGTTCTCAATCCTGGTTACTACGAATTACGGGTCCTAGACATTTGTCTAACTTATCTGCTGCTTATTCTGGCACAGATTTCAGCAGAATGATGCTATCTCGCAGATCGCAAGGAGAAGCAGAAAGAGTCTTCAAGTATATTCTCCGCCCTTTTGGCTCCGTGATTTTTGAGACACTGGCCAGTTCTAGCTACTAGCCTAATGGCCTCAAACCTCTTTCTAGGAGGACTCATATTTATCCCTCTGTATCCGGAATTTTAACCTTGGCATTGTGCGTAAAGTTAGCCAAATTGATATCAACCTGTTGCAGCATCTTATGTGAAACGTTCATGCCCGATTAAAAGACTGCATTAATTGTGATGGAAACCACGTACTCATGTAATTTTTAAGACATAATATGCAGTAAATCCTCTTTTTATTCCTAACAGCGGTCGTACAGGTTTGTATCCCATTCCTGCATGGTGTTGTCACAAAAACCGTTAAAACTTCAAACTCACGCGGTACTCTTACCTATGCCAAAACTCGTTTTAAAATACACATGAAGTTAAAGGATTTTGGAATGTTTTTACCTTCCCATTTTATGTCCGAGAGGTCCAAATACGTTAGTTCCGATGAGATAAGATATACTAGCTGGCAAAAAGGCTGCTCCTTGTTGCCACTTAGTAGCATCCATTGTGTCCATCATCCACAAAGGAAGTGAAGGCTCCAAAACTGCTATTCCAATATTAGAGAAAGTGATTGCTCCTGTAATAAACACAGAATAAATTTTCTTAATATCTTGGCATTATATATTGAACAATGGAAATATATATCAGTACATTCAGTAAAGCGCATAATAGACGCTTTCCAAACGAACGAAGAACACACAGAAGAAAATAATATTATCATTGAACTTAAGAGAGTCTTCACCTCAGAAAGCTACATTTACAAACTTAGTTCAGCCTTGTCCTCATCCATCGTCACTCGTGTAATTCTTTCATTTATCACGCAGTGATTATTGAGTTATAAGATTAGATGTTCAGACTGATCATTCTTCTTTAGAACATTTTATCTGAACTTGAAATTTAATTAGAATCTATATAGCTCTCAGAGACGGAACATCCAATTCAAACTATAAGACCTAATGAAATAATCCTCTGAATAAGAGGTAAAATAACTCAAGAGGAATCTTTTGCAGACTTTTAATTTTGGAGCATTTTAAGCCTTAGGGAATCTGAACGATTTTAAAATCTTAAACAAGACAAATACATCAGCTGTTGTAACAGTAATTCATGATACATTATGATGCTGAAATTGTAGCCGTTATAAATCAATAATAGCTACTTATATTATTTATATTTTAAATAGAAAATATGTTTAGATGCATGTGTTTATTCTAATGAACCTATCAAACCTATGTTGTTATGTCGATCTTTTCCTAGAAGAAGATATTAGATAGAATGCAAGTTAATAATACAGAAAGAGAAAACTTCAAAGTTTTCAAAGATTCATTTGAAAAAGTTTTGTATAACTACTTTACTTATGTTAAATAGTAGAGACATCAGTTTTTCCGAAGCAGAAAATGTGAAAAATCACCTATGGTTTTCTGAGATTCGAGCCATGAGTAGCCCGTCAATAGCTTAATCTGCTATCACGTACCTACATTATCGTAACACTTGTGGGGAAATGCACAGTATTCTCTCTCTTAAAGGGATAATAAAAAGAGGCAACCAGACTCAATTTACCAATTCAAATGGTGATGACCTATCGTGCACCACCTATTGGTTTTGGGCAATCATTTCGGAGACAAACGGGAAAAATAATCTATACCCTTGTCAAAATTCCATCCACAGATCTTCCAGCGCTAGCTCGATGCACTAACATTTACAACAAGAAAGCACGTGCTGGAAAACGATACAACTCCTTATAAAGTAAGCCTTAACAGTCTAACTTACTTTTGTCAGAGAGAAAATTGGAATATGAAGTATGAAAGAATGGTTTTCTCGCTATATAAAGAAATGAATTTAGAGATCTGATAATGAGAATTAGAGAATTCAGAAAAAAATAGAAATGGAATTCTTAACAGCTTTTCCTTAAATCTTTGTAAGTTCATTCGATTTCTGATTGAACTATCCTGTCCTGGATTCAAACAAACTGGACGCAAATGGACTGCCCAGACGAAAGTGTATACAGAGGAAGACTTCAAATGTTTCTCAAAATTTTATACCGCATATGCTGATGACAGCACCTAATACCGAATGGGCCAGCATTTGATCAAATGGATAGGACCGACAAACAATGGCATATTGTATTCTGTTCCTAGAACTTGAACAAGATGACAGCATGAAGTTTCATAGTTTTAATCATGTGTAATTTAAACATGGGAAAGTCAAAATCTGAGAGACGTTAAAGTTAGTTTTTGCATGTATTGCCCACTGATGATTTTTAAATTTTACTAGACATTTTGTACAATATATTTCTTAAGATGAAACGAGTGTATGATTCCAAAGGGCAAAATATAGAAAATTAGTTTCAGGTGTATCTCTTTCGAAATCTGAAATTCAACGTCAAACTAATTATTATGACTTTATGATTTTATGAAATGCTCCTGAAATTATACCTAAACCGAAGGACAAGTTAACGGAAATAAATTTGCTAAGTTTCACATTCGGTTAACTTGATAAAAAATTTCTTACCTTTATTGAAAAATTCCTGCGCTATTCAAATTTAAGAGTTCATTACTTAAAGTTTTTGATAAGTTACCCACGTTAATTAAAATTTTTATTTATTAATTTATTTGATAACATAAATTTTTCCTTTACATCTTTGAGGTACGGAAAAGAGATTAAATGTAAAATTATTACAAGATAAAATTATTTACTTGCGTTAGAAGGTTTTGCACTTCTAATCTAGATACAAATGTATTTACGAAAAACATACTTTTTACATTTTTAAACTTATAAATTATGAGCTAGATAGTTTATTCAAATTAAAAATATCTTACCGGCTGCAACCATAATGTAAGGATCCTTCAGTAATGAAAAAAGAGGAGTGTCTTCCTGTTTCTGTTTCTTTACTTTTGGTTGAAGGACTAAAAGCTGCAAAACTGTATGCGAAGAAAACAATCATATTTCTGGATAACTTACATTCTTGTATTATCAAAAAACATTATTAGTTACGTTCTCTATTTGCAACTGCTTTTGCCTTAGCATAATGAACGATGCTAAGGCAAAAGGAGTATTCCTATGCTCTGTAGTTACAAATATGATATAAATATTTAATGACTTACAGATGAAGGAATCTATTTTAATTACATTCAACGGTTAGCGCTGTCAGTTTTAAGCACGTGTGATTGTAAAAGCGTACATTTTAAAAAATTACTCCTGCCAATAAACTGCGTCAGATCACCCTCGAAATCTATAGATTTTGATTCAAAATCCACGACGAACTAAAGTAATTTTATTGTCTAATTTTAAATCTATGAACACCTTCAACAGGACTTATTTCAAAGATTCTTTAAAAGAAAGAGTTCCTTTTCTGAAAGTATTCAGTGTCGTTGTTCTAATTAATAAATTAAAGAATGCAAGTCGCTTTATGAATATTTACCTAGTATGAGATAAGAAATTTTCAAAAAGAATTTTCAAAGGACTAAAAATACGAATGAACACGAAAATAAATATAAAATAAAGAAGCAAATAAGATAGTAAGATTATTATATTAAAATAGAATTTCGCAAAATTTATAACTTGACAAGTGTATTTTCGTAAAGTAATACGGGAGAAAAACATAAGATTGTGTATGTATATTAGCTTCTGTATGCATTTATAAATGTTAGCTGGTAGCGACTCAATTTATCTCTAAAAGTGTAACAAAAAATCTCATCTCATGATTCAGTTATCATAATTTTCAGCAGCTTAGGTTTCGAAAACTGCTCTCAATTTTCATAAATAGCTTTTTATAGGATACTGTGTAGGTGTTTCACTGGGCTTAGATGAAGGAAGCGCGGAAGTTTTCAATATTTTGTTACTTATACTATTGTTTTGTATGATTTCAAGCGGGAATAGATTTCTAATCAAGCTGAAATATGCATTTTACTCCCCGCATCATTTCACTGTATAAACTAAATTATTCTAGGAATTCTGTGTAGAAATTTGAGTTTATTCCTGTGGTATCAAAAATTGATATAAATATTTTTCTTGGACGAAAAATAAACAACGCAAACCATTACAGAGCATGTGCCTATTTGATTGCTTTCTATATGATATCGCTGTCTAATATGGGCTTAAGTCAAGCCCATATTAATGAAAATAATCATATTAATGAGTCGTCCAGATTAAATATTTCTCATCAGAAAATAATATTTCAGTCTCATCCGTGGGCCACGAATTGTCTAGCAAATGTTAAGTAAACGCACTTACACATCAACAGATTTATTTATTTATTTTTCAGCTTCGCGAATTTGATGCACTAACTACTGTTCAAACATCAGAGACTACTGGTTTGGAGCATGTTGTCTCGAGCTGGTCTTCATCTTCGCATTCGACATCCTGTTCTGAGTAGCAACTGCACATACTATATAACTCTTCGCTGTTTCAGATATATACGGAAACCATTTTGGGTGTCTTGATTATTCCACACTATATGACAATTTAATTGAGCTATAGCAATAATGGTCTTAAAGTTTTCAAATTTGGCGAAATTCATTTTCTCTCAATTTTGTACTACATATAGAATGCTTTTCTATTCATCAAAAGTTTCTCAACTAGAATTTCGAGCAACTGCTTTTATATGTTAATAATGCTTGGCGCAGTTCTCACCTTTTCGGCTGTGCTGCTGGAGTTTGTCTTCATCATATGTTAGAGGTGTGATTTGTCGGTAGCAGAGATAGATGTAGTACTATTCACTGCCAGAAGTCCCATCTGGCGGCTTTTTTGCGTTATTTCGCCACTCGGCTGTTTACTTTAAAACCTAATTATTGCAACTGTCATGAGTAGTTTCTATAACTTCTTATTGAAATCACTTTCCTAGTATCTACAGCACAAACAGGAACTTGTTAATACGCTGCCCGACATAGAAAATGCATCACCATGAAAGATTGGGCAGAATGTAATGGCAAATGATATACAGACAGAGCATGCACATGTAAATAAGTCATGTTATTTGTAGAACGATCAATTTATAGAGTACTGAAAAATACAGGGAATCAGTAAGATGTATGATCACATCTCGCAGAGATGCAAGCTGCAACCCTATAAGGTACGGATTCAATTAGAAATTATCCTGAGGGATGGAAGCCCATATGCTTTGAACCATCCTCCAGAATTCGTGTTTTTGTAAGGGCTGGGGAAGAGCAAACAAATGACGACAAATCACGTCCCAGATATGTTCCATCGGCGAAAGATCAAAGGACATCGCAGGCCAAGAAAGCAATGGGACATTCTGAAAGGCCTATCGGCTAACAGATGCTGTGTGCGGCATTCTCTTGCTGGATAATACCATTTTGCAGTCGCTGAATGTAAGGTAGCAAGCAGCACCTCATCAACGTATTGTCGTGCCGTCAGTGTGCCTGTGAGTCGTAGCAGGGGTGACCTGCTGTCATGATTGGTGGCACTTCAAACCATTAAGCCACACTGACGAACGGTGTATCGTTGACCAATAACTATCTGATTGGCTTCATCTCTCCGATGCCTTCATAACTCTTAACCGGTGAATATCATCCGACAAACAAAATCTAGACTTGTTGCTGAATACCACATAGTGCCATTCAAATGCACAAGCGGCTCGTTGACGATAATATCGTACTCTTTTGCATCGATGGTTTGGCGTTAAATTCTTCGGAAAGAACATTCTTCGCAAAGGAATGCTATGTGAACGCCGCTTTAAGCCAAATTTCAGGAAACTGTTCTCCCAAACATTGGAGCATCTAAAGCTCCCTGCACATTCCGCAAAATGTCCATAGCAGTCGATTGTTGCGCTGCTACCGCTTCTATTTGTGTCGTCGATCTGAGCGTTCTGTAATATGTTCAGAAGGACTTTGTCTTTCACAATTATACACATTTCCTTCATCGATCCGTCTAGACCAAATTCACAGGAAATACATTTACGTATGTTTCAACAACGATACGATAGTAAGACCAGCCAGCCATAAGTAAGCCTACAGTTTGACCCCTCGTAAAATCGTCAATTTGCGAGAACTGTCTACGGTGTCGTCGTCCAGGCATCTCTTCATTCACACGCGCTTTCTGGAACGATGAACTTCTGGAAATTTTAGATTCTCTAAGCAGTAAAGAGTAGCAACTTTTGGTTCGTCCGCGGTTTCCTTATCTTTCATATCGCGCTATAATCACACGACCAGCTTGCATCTTACGTCATTTGCATGACTTGCTCCGCTACATACCCTAAATTTGCATATTTATACGGTCGAAACTTTATTGTATTGCATCTTCTATGTGCGGCAGTGTATGCTGTAAGAGAGTTGTTCTAAAACCCATAAACAATACTTTGCAGATTTTTTTGGACGCTTCTAAAAAAACTCCGGGGCTGAAAGGATTAATCTAATTTGCGTTTATAGAGTTTTAAGAAAGGCACCATAACAGTCATACAGATTTATTCAGGCATGCATTTTAAAAGAGTTTTTTAAGATGCTTCTCAGAATTTTAGAACTCACATGACTAAAATTAAGAAATCTCTCCGAATAATACTACATACTGCTTTGGGCATTAATTGCATTATGTTTCGGCATTTACTTTAATATTTTTAGTGTCTTATGATTATGTACTACATTACATGAAAATGTATCAATTAGTTGTGTATTTAAGTTGAGTATTTAAGTTTTACTCCAGAATGTTTCTACGTAAAAGCATTAATCAAAGTAGATCACTGTCGAATTGCACCGAAGGTTTTACTCAGTAAGATATATTTTATAGAACATGTATATATAAAAATTGCTGAAAATAATTTGTATAAGTTTTTAATTCATTTCTTACAGTGTTTTCTGCTGTATTTGGTGAACTTTATTTGAATTAAAAAATTGAACCTAAGAGGAGAAGGCGGCTATCTGCAGAAAGACACAGCACTTAAATTAAAAATGTCTACTGCTTATGAGTTGAAGATGCATGTTATTTAAATAAAATATTTCATACATTACTGATTGAAATCTCCAGGGAAAGATAACAGTTTTGAATGTCATGTTTATATAGGGCGCATAATTTCTGAAATTTACATGTTTAATTACATTGTTAAATGTTTCACATAACAGAACAATTGAAAAATGTCGGAAAATTAATTTAGTTTTGATGATGTTGAAAATATAGAATATTCTGTTTGTGTTTAAAGTTCATATGTTACTTTTTTGTTTTACTCGCTAAAGAGCATATATTTCCTTTCGTTAACACTAGTTAAAATGAAATCTGCGGTAATAATTTTTATGTTTATTAAAAGGTATATAATTTCTGAATGATATTAGTTAAAAATGGAAGTCTTCTCTGAACTTACATCCATCAACAAGAGCCAGGGAAGCTAAAATTAGAAAAGGAGCCGCTTTTCCCACAAATTCGTAAAGTGTTCCTCCAAATACAGGTCCTATGAGTACACCAAGTGCTAGTCCTCCTAAAGCAATAGCCATGGCATTTCCACGCTCAGCATCATCAGGATATTTTTCTGCTAACATGCCCATTCCTGCAATGATATATATATATATTAATATAAATCTGCAAAAATTTTATTAATCTTTGTTTCAGAGCACGGTTGACAACAATGCTTAGTAGCTTACTTTGTAAACCTTAACTAACCGTAAGTTAACTTTGAGTTAAAAGTTATTTTCTAATAATTACACGCCTACACGTTTTGTTTACTCAAAAATTCATTCGCTAACCTTACTTTCAATTGCAGTTGTTTCAATTTGCTTTCAATTAATCGAAAATATATCTAAAAGATTACAGGGAAATATTTGGAAGAACTCCTCATTCTTTATTACAACATTTTAAGCATATAGCTTTATAATAGCGGTTCTAATCATAGTTAGTTACTGCTCCCTTATATTACTCACAAAAGGACAGTGCCAGTCTCCAAGATTTACAATCATCTCCACTATATTAAATATACCTAATTTATCTTCATATCTTTAGTTTTATGTATTTAGTTAATGGTTGATAGATTTGTCAATTAAAGGCCTAAAATGGCTGAGTGAACTGGCAGTTCCCTGTAGTATCTATTCCGTTAGCATGTAACGTTCTTCTGCCTATCTGTCGCGTAGAAACTGGAAAATAGTGACTGAACTGAAGAAGGGTTAAAACTACCCTTTATTAAACTCTTTAATTTATTTACAACGCGTCAACTTGACGCTAACATACTGCGCCTCTGCTTCGGCGGTAACTGAAACAGTAAACTCAAAACTCAAGAATTCGAGATATTAAGAAGTAGTGGAATTGAACTACAGGGCTCATACAATCCTATATCCTACAGCAGGTAGATGAGTTTAGCGGCAGCAAGGTAATAGCTGTAAAGCCACAACTAACCAACAATAAATGTTAAGTTGCAGCTTGCGTACAACCACGCACCGAGATTTCCCAGACTCTTAACTTTCCCT
>KK121360.1:68587-180919 GCA_000611955.2 Stegodyphus mimosarum | reverse complement strand
AGCAAATCTAATTACAATTCTAAATAAATAGCCAAATAAATGTGAAATTCGTAACAATACGAACACAGGCGACCCTCGAATATCGCCTAAATTTTATTCCTGATAATGTCGGCAGAGAATGTTAAATATTAGAAAAAACACATATGTAAAAAAAAACCACCCTTCAGGGACGAAGCCCTTTTGGACTAAAAAAAAAAATCTGAAAGGCTTCAGATTTTAAATTATGTCCAAAGGGGCGTTTTTTTAACATTCTGTGTGTTACCTTTATTTATTAAATATCCTGTTCTTCGCACTTAAACAATAAAATTCAGTTAAAGAACAATATCGCAAATTAATTTTAAACTGAGAATATCTTTAGAATTTCCTATACACAGTCTCGCGCGCTGGACATAAAATGTTTTTTCTGTACGACGTTGCCATTGCTTGCTTTCAAATCCTTGAGTTTGTTCATTTAAACTTCGTTAAAGTTTTACGAAATATGAAATCGATAACAAAACAAATTTCAAATTTGGGCTTCCAGATGCCCGTATTCGCAGCAGGATTACGTCATTCAAAATTCGATGGCTCTAGGTACCGTCGTTTTATCACAATGCGAGAAACATACATACATTTATGCACATTCTTCATTATTAAATTTCTTTAAATATAATACAGGGCTGCAATACTTGGTGGCAACAGTTTGAAAACTTAATCGACATATAATGTTCCAACGCAAAATCGCAAAACGAAAACAATAGTCCTTCAGGGACAAAGCCCCTTTGGACTTAAAAAAAAAACTGAAAGTTTCAGATTTTAAATTAAGTCCAAAAAGGCGTTTCTTTAAACGTTTCGTGTGTTTCCTTGATTTATTAAATATCATATTCTACGTATTCAAACCATAAAATTCAGTTCAAGAGCAATATCGCAAGTAATTTTAAAATGAGCGTAGCTTTAAAGTTTTCGATACAAATTATAAATTTCAAATTTGAGCTTCTAGATGCCCATATTCGGGTGGAAATGTTCAATATTCAAAATTGGATGGCTCTAGGTACCGTTGTTTTATCACAATGCGAGAAACATATATACATTTATGAAGATTCTTCATTATTTAATTTCTTTAAATATAATACAGGGCGGTAATATTTGATGGCAACAATTTGAAAAGGGAAACAACGCTTTTAGTGAATCAACGCAAAATGCCAAAACGAAATTAATAGTCCTTCTGGACAAATTCCCCCCTTTGGACTAATAAAAATTGTATTCTGAAATTTTTATTTATCAATATTAGAGTCAAAATGACATGTATGGACCACTTAATGAAAAACCTGAAAGAATCTTATATCAACTTTTTTAAGAAAGCATATTAACGTAAGTTATATATATATATACACATATATATTTAGCTATAAAAAACTCTAGAAATACAACAAAAATTGCAAGTTTTTTGGGGGGGATAAAATATAAATATTAAAACAAGTTTTGTAGAAGATAACAACGTTGTACCTTTGTTTATAATAAATCATAATATTATTTTTAGTTTCTCGTTTTGTAAAAGTCTTTAGAAAATGTCTACCAATAAATGGAAGAATTCAATAGTCTCGAACATTACCCTAAAATTCTAAAATTGGGATATTGAGCCTGGGAGATATTGATTTTATTGAGAAAAAAAATTCAAGATTCATGTATTGTAAAAATAGAAGATGATGATGTAGAAAAAGCGTATTTTCTTAAAAAAAAACGCCACGGTAAACTTTCTGATATTGCAATCAAGAAAAAAAATTAGTAAAGAAAAATTACATATTCAACTATAAAAGTATGATAGCTGAAGAATATTTTCAAGATTTGGAAAAACTTAAGAATATCATTACAATTTTATGTTACTTATATTTTAAACATTCATTTTTATGCATTTTTAATACTTCATATTTCTGTGTGTTTTTCCACATTTAAGAAACACATTTTTCTGTAAATTCTTTCATTTATTCAATACTTGGATTTTATTCCAGAAAGTTATGATTTTTGTGTATTTTGTACATTTTTTTGTTCCATACCTAAAAAAAATTACATTTTAGTGTTATTTTATTCCAAAAATATTTTTTATTATTTATTTATTATTTTATTCTAAAAACATTTTTTATTTGGGAACATTTTTTATTCCAAAAACACTTTTATTTATTATTATTTTTCATTATTATTATTCTATTTATTCCTTTTTTTTTCAATACTTAGATTTTATTTCGAAAAGTTATGACTTTTGTATATTTTGCACAATTTTTTTCATACCTAAAAAGTACATTTTAATGTTATTTTATTCCAAAGCATTTTTATTCCCAAAACATTTCATTAATTTTATTTTTTCTATATTTATTTTTTTATTTCAAAACTTCAGATTTTTCCTGTGAATTTTTTAGAGTCTAAAAATCTAAATTATATCTAAAAAATATAACATTTTTTAAAGTTTTTTTCATATCTAAAATACGTACTTTTTTAATATACGCATAAAACACCAAATACAGTTAAAACAACTAAAAAGAAAAAAAAATCTGAAAAATTTCAGATTTTAATTACGTCCAAAGGGGCGTTTATTTAACATTTTGTGTGTTACCTTTATTTATTAAATACCATGTTCTTCGCACTTAAACCATAAAATTCAGTTCAACAGCAATATCGCAAAATAATTTTAAATTGAGCATATCTTTAGAAATTTCGGTACACACTCTCACGCGCTGAATATAAAAAATGTTTTTCTGTACAACGTTGGTATTGCTGACTTTGAAATCTTTGAGTTTGTTAATGAAAAATTCGTTAAAGTTTTAGAGAATATTGTTACGAATTTCACATTTATTTGGCTATTTATTTAGAACTGTAATTAAAATTCCTTTTTATTTTCCCGTGCAACGCAGAAGATTTTTTGAAGAGAAAGCTACGTCAAAAAAAAAAAATAATAATAATAATAATAATAAAATAAGCAGTTAATTGAAAAGTGAAACGACACAAAATGCCAAAACAAAAGTAATAGTCCTTCGGGATTTGAATCCCTTTGAACTAACAATTTTTACAATTAAAATTAGAGTTTCTATGCCAACAGTGCATCCAATCTGTGTAGCACTGCCAACAGTGCTACACAGATTTTAAAATTTTTGTGACTTTGTTGTTGAAATGTATGTGACGTAAATGCGAAGAAAACGATGCTTAATATTAAAATATTTTAACAAAAACAAAATTCGGAACCTGCGTTTAAAGAAACATATTTAGGATAAAACGGCACCCATTTTGTTAAGAAGGCATAACATAATTTCCTAACAGATACACTTAATTAAAACTCTTTCATCTTGAGTTCCATTTCTTCAATATAATCTGACAAATTATATTTAACGAAAGTTCCGTATTTTCTCATCGATTTAAAATTATTTCAAAAAAAAGTATTGTGGGGAAATTATTCCACAAATATTTTAAAAAAAAAAAAAAGGAACATTAAACTTCCTCCAGAAAATTAAAAATATGGCACTCAAGTATGTTAGGAGTTCCTACCGATAAACTACGTCAACTGGAATTGCAACACTGTGTTCTTTTTACAAACGCTTCTTCTGGATGCCAAGACCACGTTTTGAAACAAAACGCATAACGGGGTTTTAAGTTAACATTCGAAAGAAAGAAAGAAAAGTGCACAGATTCAAGATTTGGAATATCGAACCTTTTCAAAGATTCATACGATTCGAATATCCCTTTTCTATTCAGTACTCTTAAAAATTAACTCAGCCAGACTCCAAATATTTAATTAACTGAATGTAGTTCACATGATTCTATTCAGACTGACACTAAATTCCAATTATCACAAGAGTACAACTTTTCGCAGACTGAATTCGCAAAATTCTTCATTTAATTATACTCTAATGTGGTCAAAGCTGAATTTTCGCAAGAGCAGAATTGTCTATGTGCCAAGCGTTCGCTTTCAGGAGGCCTTCTATAACATTTAAAATATATAAAATTTAAATAACTTTGTTTCTCAAGATTTGTTAAAGATATAAAATGAGAAGAGGGAAGAAAATTTTTAATTTCGTATTTTTGTTTTTAGCCCAAAGGGCGTTGGCCCAGAAGAGCTATTAATTTTTCTTGGTATTTTGCGTCGAATCACTATAAACGGCGTATCACTTTAGAAATTGTTGCCACCAAATGTTAAAGCCGAAATATTAATTAAAAACTCTGAAAACATTAATTTTCGCACTCATTTTTCCGAGTGGCAACAGTCTCGTGCGTTGGAGATAAAAATGCTTTACTTCGAAAAGTGTTGCTACTGCTCGCTTTCAAATCGTAGAGTCTGTTAATCAAAAATTTGTAAATTTTACGAAATCGATAGAGAAGAATGTGCGTGTGTGTGTGTTTGTTTGTTCACGTTATTAACTTCTAATCAATTATGATAAATTTTTTGCCACATTTAATCGACTAAAATTGAATATAAGTGAAATATTGGAAAGAACCTGAGTTTTACGACCATTTGATTACAAAGACGGAAATCATTAAAAACTGCGCCGATATATTAATTAAAAACTCTAAAAACGCTAATTTTCGTGCTGATTTTTCTGGTTGGCAACAGTCGTGCGTTGGAGATAAAAATGTGCTTTATTTCGAAAAGTGTTGCCACTGCTCTCTTTCAAATCGTAGAGTTCGTTAATAAAAAATTTGTAAGTTTCACAAAATCTATACATATAAAGAAGAATGTCTGTTTGTGTGTTTGTTTGTTTGTTAGCGTTATTCATTTCTGATTAATATGACCAATTTTTTTGCCACATTTAATCGTCTAAAATTAAATGTAGGTGAAATATTGGATGGAATTTGAGCTATTACGACCAATTGATTAGAAAGACGAAAATCATTAAAATATGCGCGCCATTGTTGCTGATATAATGAGAGAGAATTAGTTCATTTTTCTATGGAAATTTTATATGTTGGTTCCATATCGCATGAGACTGAAAAATGTATGACTATGAATCGTATTTTTTACATCGTTATTAGAGAAGGATTACAGCGGTATCGTTCGTTCTCTCTGTTGTGGTTGTAGGAAAAAATGTCACCCGGAAAATAAGGAACGGAAAGATAGGCACCGGAAAATTGGGAAACGGAAAATAAGTCACCATTCTTTTGCAATGGGAAAAATAAGGGATGTTTAGAAATATCGCCAAGATGGGAGATAAAAGTTTTATCATAACAACCATACCTGCAGGATAGGGAAATCTTCTGACCATAATTGAAAGAAGATAAGCGAGCTGCTGGCCTGTCCGATGGTAAAAATAGAGGGCTTACCAGCGGGTCATGGTCATTTGTGATTGTTCCCCTCGTACCCCATGTTGTTATAGCCTTAAGCTGTGGTTCAGGGGTGAAACATTGTGGCATAACTGAGCGTTAAAAGCAGTATTATAACAAACCCTTGTAGATGAAATTAAGTCACAGTTTGCGATAAGAATATTAAAACCTGCTATCGAAATGACCTTGCTCGGTTGGCAGCTAGCTCAACGTCTTACCCTTAAAACCTCTCTCAAGAGAGCCCGCTATAACCCTGCCGGTTAAATCAGAATTTGGCAGGTTTCCCAAACTCCGATTGGTGACATTATTTGGCGAGATTTTTTAGAGTTCCTTTTTTTGCGGATGACATTTTTTTCCGTTTCCCTTTTTTCCGGGTGACATTTTTTCCGCACACCCTCTGTTGTTAGATACATTACTTTGAATCTAACTTAGCTGGCATCGGGTACTTGCGCTAATCTCTACATATAATAAAACAAAGAGTCTGTGCGTGTGTGTGTGTCTTTCGTTCGTGTTGCGAGTAAGCTAATAGACCCAGGGCCACGAAATTTGGTACATAGGTGTATCTACACAAGAGCCAGTGCACCTCGAAGCGATTTTTTCGAAATTCGAATTAGAATTTTTTTTATTTTATGTTTTGTGACCAAATCGCGTCATTTTGAGACATAATGGGCTACAGGAAAGCGAGATTTCACTCTATACATTTCATTTTTACATCGTCGTGAAGCGTAGACACTTAGCTATTTTACGAACTTAAAATAAATTTCGTATTTCAATAAATCGATTAAATACGAATTTATTTAGGAAGGTGAGCTTAACACCTTTTCAGCGGAATTTTTTTTAAAAAAACTTATTTTAAAAAATGTGCTGTTTATTTTCCTTTGATTTTTGGACACGTTGAACTTTAATCCTTTCGACTCCTTTTAAAAAAAGAATTTTGGAAAAATAATAATATTTTGTATTTTTTTAAAATTTTTTAAATGAAGCTTCCGAATACACTTCTCACATCTCAGATATTTTAAAATGTAGTTTTGGCAACAATTTTCCTTTCTTATTGTTGTTGATAGATTTTTGATGAAATTGCATCATTTTGAATAGTTTCATTCTTTTAAAAATTTCGGTTTGGCAACAATTTTTCATCGTATTTCTTATGTTACTGTTTTTAAGAGACTGAAAAGTTTAAGAAATTAAAAAGTTGTTTCTTTTTGCAACGGTAAATTGTTTAATTACTTTATTAGGATAATTAACATTTGTATCGAGGGATATTGCTTATTTCAATGTAATATTATGTTTTAATTATATATAATTTTAGTTATAAAAAAGTTTTGCATGATATTTTTTAATCTGTTTAAGTTCTTAATCTGCTTACACCATTTGAGTTCTTAGGATTTTGCAAAGGGAAGTTGATTAATTTATTTATTAGGATAATTAATATTTGTATTAAGGGATATTGCTTATTTCGTTGTATGCTTTTTATATGTAATGCATTTTTAACTGAATTTTTTTTCCGTTGTTGTTTGTTTCTTTTTCGATAAAATTGTTCTGCAGAGTAAAATTCTATGCAATTTTCAAATTTAGTGTTTGGTTGTTCTCTTTAGGCATTTTTCCGGTACACTTAAAAGCTAGACGAAGGCTGGCCGCGCAGCGGCTAGTTTACTATAAAAAGAATGAGCGAAGGAACGAGGTTTTGCCCGTGAAACAACTAGTTTTGTAAATCATGCCCTTAATGTGTTCTGAACTTTCGTATTGCATAGGACGAATCAATACATTAAGATCTGACCTTCAACAGAAATTTTCAGTATTGCAATTTGTATATGATCCCCCAACTGATTTTTGAGTAACTGCGTGCTCAGTTTCAGGCTCGAAAGAAAAGAGTCCTTTAGAAAATTCCACCTGATATTGAAAGCGCATACACAGACAGGCGCTCGACCTCCTTGACCTATCAAATCTAAACAACATAAGAGAATTAAAAAAGGGAAGAAAACCTTGGCGTTTGAACCTTACCTATCTACCAGAAAGTAAAAGGCAATCTATGCGAAAGTGGTGTGAGGTTTCAATTTTTGTATTGCTATCGTTTTCTCTTTTCGAAACTCACAAAGCTACGTTCTTTCTTCCCAAGGATTTGAAAGAAAACTGTGACATGTATGCAAACGTTTCCTATAACTTAATATGACATGAGCCTTTTTTTTTTTTTTCATGGCTGTTGCAATCCATATGAAATTATTTTGCATTTAATTATAAATACTGTGTTTATAATGCTACAACAACAACAACAATATGGTTTAATTATTCATAAAGCATAAAAAACTAGAAATAGGATTAAAAGTAGATAATAGCTTCCACTACATAGAATCGAAGCAATAGAAAAATACTTCAACATGTTTCATACGTGTTTACAGATAATGGTAAATATTTTTAGCAAAAAAACTAATTAAAAGGGTTTATTTGCACGCAACCCTATTAAAAAAAGGTTTCCGTTTGGACTCCGCAAACAACGGAAAACATGGAATTAATAAACGGAGTTGTGCGTTAATCGTTAAAATATATATACATATTTATAATCTGCCGTGGAAATAATTTTATTTTAAACATTAGAGTTAAATTTGTGACTTCAAAATTATGAAGGCCGTTTATGATGTTTGACCTTTTATTATTAATTCACAAATGAACGCACAAATTTGCAATGTCTAAATTTACGACTCATACTATAAGGTATTTCTCCCGCCCTCTTCGCATGCCTTCGTGATGTAGTGGTCAGCACGCTCGGTGCGTATTCGAGAGGTCCACGGTTCGAGTCCAAACGAGAGCATTGCTCATTTTTCATATGTCCTACTTCGAAATAACCTAATGTCTCTACAGTGGCGCCCGAACTAAAAAAGTGGTGGATGATGATTCTCACCCCCAGGATTTGGCGATTAGATCCCCTAATCCACAGTCGCCCTTAAAAAGGGGGATTATATAAGGTATTTTCCTCTCCTTCGTAGCATGCCTTCGTGGTATAACGGTCAGCACGCTCAGCGCGTAATCCAGAGGTTCGAGTCCCGGCGAGGGCATTGCTCACTCTTCATGTCTCCTGCTTCAAAAAATACCTAATGTCTCTACAATATCCAGTACTTTTTTTGTACTTTCTAAAAAACTTTTGCATGTTTTTTTTACTTTTTATTTGTATGAAGATACAAAAAAAATCGGCTAATTTTACAAATAAATAAATAATAATATTTACTTGTAAATTTAGCAGAATTTGTTATACTGCAAGTATCATACAAAATATTTCAGTGTCCCTTCATATAAAAAAGTAGAAAATGTTCTCCGATATAACCTTTATATAACCTTTAAGAGCGCAGCGCATTGAAATAATGACTAGACCACTGCCGACTGAGCTCGTTCCCAAAACAACCGTAACAGTTTTATTCCCATTTGAGCCTTAAGAGGGGAATATTCAGTACTAGTTTATTCCCAGTTCAGACCGATCGGAAACTATTCCCTCATTTCATTTATAACAGTCTGTGTTCTTACACCCCCTTCTATAAAGTCAGAGTTTTAACGGCATAACACTTTTCTATCGTGGTATATCTTGTTGAGGTGTGATTATATTCGAAGACAATATTCCATTTCATGCAAAAGCAATATTCCATTCCAAAGCCCTTCAAACAACTAAAGTTCCCTCCACCCCAAAAATATACTTATATGAAAACTGTTCGTTCTTTGGCAACCCAGTGATCATGGTAAGCAAGGCGGCGTCAGGGCATGTGCAGCTGATGCGGCCGCATAGGCGGTGCAATTTTTAGAATTTACGAAGGAAACGAGCGGCAGAATTTTGCACCGGTCAGCAAAAAGTCTAGAGCTGCCCTAATAGTATGTTACAGTAATTAAATTAGCATTTTTACGTCCTTGTACCAAGTGAAAAGGAAGTATTGTAATCCCGAAAAATTACGGGTATCGTATTTTAACGAAAATATTCATTTTAAACGCCATCGAATGCAATTTAACGATGTTTTTCCGTGACATCTGTACGTAAGGGCAGAATAAAGGACTCTTTTCCCCCCTAAATTTATAAAATTGATTTAAAATGGATTCTGAAGAGATTTTTTTTTCGTGGTGTCTATGCGCACGTACGCATGTACGTATGTATCTCGCATAACTCAACAACGAGTAGCCTCAGAACGTAGAAATTTTGTATATAGGACTGCTACAACACGTAGATATGTAATAAAATAACCCTTTCTACTAGTTAAGGTGTTTATGCCTTTAGTAAATTTGCATGCATTATTTGTAGAATTATCAACAATTTAAAAGTTGCTTAAGTGCAGCTAACCTAATTAGTTTTAGGAAAGCAGCCATTTTTGTTTACATTTGAAACTCAGCAGAATAGTGGATTTTTGTGCCAATCTAGAGAAACTGAGCTTCGCAACAACAAAGCCTTCTTTTATTATTGCAAATTATATCGTGCTTAATCCAATCTGGAATTTATTCGAGGAAATAAGTGTTTAAAATTTACTTCGTAATTTTTAATATAGATATTTTGAGTTTTTATGTATTTTTGCCTTGTCGCGAAGTGAGAACTGAATAATTAATTGAATGAGAAGTACTAAATCGTCTGTGAAAAACTGTTTCTTTTTTTTTTTTTTTTTTTTTTTTTTTTTTTTTTTTTTTTTTTTTTTTTTTTTTTTTTTGTTTTCTTTTTTTATACATCGTTTTAGATTTATTACAATATTTGAATAGAACATGTGGCAACGCAACGATTAGATAATTCTTTAGATGATATACACAATTTTTCAGCATTTTGAGTTATAAAATGAATGAGATATAACGCTGTTAAGTGAACCTACAGCCAGAGTGTCGCCTATGGTAAACATATAGAGTAAATTTTAAAGCGTGCATTTATTCTATTGTGGTTCATGCGTTATATATTTTCTTTTGTGGTTTATGCGTTATATTTTTTAGATATTTTGAATTTTTATGCATTTTTGACTTGTCTCGAAGGGAGAACTGAATTAATTGAATGAGAAATACTGAATCGTCTGTGAAAAACTATTTCTTTCTTTTTTTTTAATTCCTTTTCACATCGTTTTAGATTTATTATAGCATTTGAATAGAACATGTGGCAACGACTAGGTAATTCTTCAGATGATATAATTTTTGTGCATTCTGAGTTATAAAATGAAAGAAATATAAAGCTGTTAAATGAACCTGGCACCGGAGTCGCTATGGTAAACAAAGACAGTGAATTTTAAGGAGTGCATTTATTCTATTGTGGTTTGTGCGCTATCGACGAATTCAATCCAATAAGTTTAAATGACATACAAAAAAAAAATGAGTATATTTTAATATTCCTTACAAGGAAGTCATGTGGTGTACACATCAGATTTTTCGATTTGTAAACGTATGAAACTTGAAAACTTTGCTGCGATCTTTCGTGTGGTAACAGACTTTACTGAATAACAAGATTTTTGTTACAAAAGCTACATGGCTTCACATAGCGAGCTCAACATCAAGTTTCTGTTAATAAGCGACTTCAGCCACTGTAGCTCGTAAACTTCCCCGAGTACTCTTGGAACAGTTTACATTACCTTAGAGTAAACACAGAAGTAAAGCTGAAGATGACGATTCGACAAGTTATCGAAGGAACCTGGATAGCTGGCTCCTGATAGGACAAGCGAGTGAGTGAAGGTTGGTCTCTTACCGGTTATCTCCAAGACTTCATTTTGCTATTTTATTTTCAACCAAAGATTGCACATCTTAGGCGTCTGTTTTGTCTCTCTTTTCTTTTTTTTTTTTAAAGGACAGAACCTAACCATTACATCACGCAAAACAAATTGTGAAACAGCATTTTCAACAATATTATCGTGATCGCACATATTGGGAATCAGAGATGATAAAGATCTTATCACGAAATAAAGAGAACAAGTCATTGAAAAGAATTGAAGCTGAAAAAATAACCTCAACCCCAGATTTATAGGAGTAAAAACTCCTGGTAGAATGTCCACCATTAAGTCAAAATTATGATTCATACAAGTGTAGTAACAGTTACATAAGTTATATCAGAATGTCTCCCCTCCACCAAAAAAATGTGAAAGGTTTCAGATTTTAAGGATCGTACAAAAGGATTTGTTAAGGTATCTTTTAAGCTCTCGCTGAGCTCGCAGTCTACCAGTCTGACCGGAGTAACAACTCCTGGTAGGATGTACACCATTAAGTCAAAATCATGATTCACACAAGTGTAGTAACAGTTACGTAAGTTATACCAGTACGTCCTCCCCCTCCACCAAAAAAATGTGAAAAGTTTCAGATTTTAACGATCGTACAAAAGGATTTGTTAAGGTATTTTTTAAGCTTCTCGCAGTCTACCAGTCTGCTCTTGCACTCACTCATGCTTACCCATTTCTTTTTGTCTTTTTAGCTTTATTAATAGACATAATTTTCTTCGCACTTACGCCATATACAATTCAACAGCAAAATTACAAAAATTTTAAAAGCAGCATATGTGTAGAATTCTCGATACACTGGTAAGTGTTAATTCTACTTTTCTTGATCCTTTTGTCAGTGTATCAAGTCAACATTCACTTTTCTTACTAAGATGACTTGCAAAACCATGGAGGTAAGAAAGGATTACAGCCTTCCTACTACCATGTGCAAAATTCCTTTTTGGGGGGGGGGGATCTTTTAATTATTCATGTTTTTTATTATTTTTATTATTATTATTACTAATGTGTGTTAATTTTATTTATTAAATGTAACGTTCTTCGCACTTACACCACATAACATTCAATTCAACAGCAAAATCACAAACTATTTAAAAACAGGACACCTTTAGAATTTCCGACAGACACGTCAAGCGTGCTGGAGATAAAAATATTATATTCCGTACAGTGTTGCCACCCTCGCTTTCAAACTGCTGATTTTGTTAATCTAAAATTCATAAAAGTTTTACAAAATATGAAATAAACTCGAAATTCAAAATTCGGGCTTCTAGGTGCATATATTCGGGTGGAGGACTACGTTATTCAAAACCGGATGATTCTAGTTAGAGTAGTTATCTCACATACATACATGTAATAAGATGTTTTAGAGTAAGCTGCAGCAGACTGACAATGGTTCTCTGCGTTATATCCTGGGAAGACTTTACTGTGTAGTTAGAAAGATGGCACTAGAAGGAGAGATTTGTAGAACAGACGTGATCGAACTGAATATAATTTTTATTGGCGGATACGAACTAATTGTAGAAAACATATTTTTCGTCACACATGATCGTGGGCGCAATACACACCCCGCAATTTTATACGAAGTATCAAATTTTAGATAACGGCGTAGGCAACAGCACAACAAAGGGAACGAAGTAGCGTCCTGACAGTAAGAGAGCTGAAGATAAAGTGCGCAATTATCCAATATTGAAGCTCACCAAGAGAAGGTTTGGGTTTAGGTTAGAAAGGCTTCAGTTTTCAAAATTTTGAGTTCAAGTTCCGAATTAGTTACGTCATCAGCTTTAGCTATATTTGTATTAAACAAAAGTAACTGTATTAAATAAAAATATTCTAATTCTTAAATTATTTTTTAATCGTAGCTTTATAAATTCAGAAAAATAATACAGACAATTATTTATAACTTTCAAATGAAGATGCTAAAAAAATCCTTTTTTGATAAATAAGAAATAACATTGAAATACATATTGCATTAATTTCCAGGTTTTCTTGCAATTCTTCCTATTGTTTTATTAATTTAATTTTGCCACAGCTTTTTTCTCCTAATAATAACCGACAAATTTAAAGACATAGACAGTGCTGCTTTCTGTGCGCGCTTGCGCAGAACAGCCTTGTGAAGCGCAGTTCCATACAAAAACTTTCGTATCTTTTTCATAAACTGGAGGATGGCTACTGACATTAAGTTTAAGGATTATATATTGTAGAAGTATAAAGAAAGAATTAAAGAAAAAAGGGCTCATTATATTAAATATTAAAAATAATAATAAGTGGAAACAGGGGGTGTTGCAGTTCCACAGTGCTTATTACGAGCCGCCACTGTTTGTAATACTTAATTACCGCTTATTTAGGTAGTGAACCGGTTCTTGAATTATTTAAATCCAAATAAATACAAACTGAGATGACTTAATAGAAAGAATTAATTCTAATTGACAAGATCCTACTTTCACGACTACAAACACCTGGGTCGGATTTGCGGTATTTAAATTCGTTATTGTTGTTGTTGACCAATGCTATCTAGTCTGACCTACAGTCAGCCCAAGACCACGAAATTCCTCGTGGCAAGCAGCGCAAGATACGCCAGTCCTTGTTGTTGTCGTCACCTTACAGATGAGAATTAACCTCCTACTTTTAAATTACGACGCTTGTTATTGAATATGCATACATTTTCTAGTCTGAGCGAGTTTATAAGAGCCAAGAAGAATTACAAACAGAGTTTAACTCAGTTCTTACCAAAGAAATAAACTTCTAACACTGGGAAGGTAATTTGATATCCTCGAAAGCACACTTGGTTTGACGTGCAGGATGGTGTAACGTATAAATTGCAGTTTTTTAATTGAAACACTAAAATTTATTTTTCGTGAAGAAATGTCCTGGATTCCCAATTTAAAAACAGGATTTTTAATGATTTGCGAACCAATTCTCAGAATACCGGCTACAATTCCGAGGGACAGTTATCCAAGCCACTTCTTCCACTTCCCAACGCATTTGTCACTTCAGCCGCTTGCAAGGACAGGAAGAAGAAAAAGAAGTGTCAAAAGAACACACATAAAAAAGAAAACAGAAAAAAAAAGGCAGTTAACTTAAGTAAGATTTCTTTTTGTGATAACGCCTCTTGTGTATGCATTTATACATTATATTCTAGAAGGAGGAGGGGCAAAGAACATTTCACCTTTTCTGCCCTTAGCAGTCAAGCGATAAATTGCCAAATCAGTGACAGGCCCCTCATTTCATCTGCCCGCCACCCCTTCAAAGCTTTATTAGTCCCTCCCTCGCTCTAATGACCAAGTCTCCCCCCCCCATACACACAACATCCAGTCAATTCGAAGAGAGGTACGGGAAACGGAGGGAGGGGCAAGCACGGAAATTGGAAGTTGACCCTTGACCTGCAGATGGTGGTCATTAGGAATAGTGGGCAAAGAGAAAAACTCCTAGGAGCGGGAAGGTAATTCGTTATCGTTGGAAGCCAGTAGGAATGGGGGTAATTCTCCCTGCGTCATGAAGACTTCTTTTTTTGTCCTACGTATGGCCGGGCAAGGGAAAAATTAAATATGTCTATTAATACTCGAAAAGGCATTTAGGAGTCTACGAAAGCTTTTATATCGGGGGGGGGAGATTCAACTTTCGTTACCTCGCAGTGTAAGTATCATACGTATGTATGTACTTATCAATAAGATGAAAAATAACCCGTTATCAACAGGATAAATAACTATGTGGATCGAGAATCTTGTCTTTCTAGCCGTTCGCCATTTTGTTGAGTACAAACTCTAATTTGAATTGCAAAAATTGTTTTGTAACTGTTTTTGACTGTATTTGCTGTTCTAGGTTTTTCTGTATTTTACAATTATTTCGAGTTTTTGTATACTTTTGGCTGTCCGCGAATACATCTCTAATGAAATTTATTTATTTCTAACTAGCGGAACTACCCGATGCTAGTTAAGTTAGATTGAGAGTAATGCATCTAACAACAGAGAGAACGATACCGCTGTAATCCTTCTCTAATAACGATGCAATAAATATGATTCATAGCCATACATTTTTCAGTTTCACGCGATACGAAACCCACATTAAAATTTCGATAGAAAAATAAACTAATTCTCTCTCATTACATCAGCAACAATGGCACGCAGTTTTTAATGATTTTCGGCTTTCTAATCAAATGGTCGTAAAAGCTCATATTACATTCAATATTCTTCCTCTACTCAATTATTAAATGTGGCAAAAATTTATCATAATTGATCAGAAATGAGATACATTCCGCAAAAGAAGAAGAGGGGAAAAGTGGTCACGTGGTTTAAGAACAACAATTTCGCAGTCTACGATGGAGGCAATAGCCGATGTACCACTAAAATTAATTGATTTTCCTAATTTAGAAATTTACAGCTATTGTGAAAAATTAAAAAGTTACTTCTCTTTTCTTGATGTTAATAAAAAAAGATCTTCTCTTGTTCAAGTTAATAACATTTGTTTTAAAGTAATGCCAGATAGTAAGGTACTTCTAGCAAGCTGTATTCAGGCAGAAATGAAGAAAACAATTCGTTATAAAACGTCTGTGGAAATTTCTGCAGAAAATGAGGTAAGATTCATAAATTTTCTTTTATGCACAATACTTACCAATATTCATATTTTACTTTATTAGGAATATTAAGTGTATATCAATAGTTGAAAAATATTTCCGAGACCTTGAATAACGTTTTCCAGATTGTACAATGTAGATATTTGTTAATAGTTCATGAATACTTGTTCTATATTATTGAAATAGTTGAATTCATGCAAGATCGGCTTATTTGCAAAAACATTAACACCAAGCCAATTTTCTCTTATTAATTACGGTTCCATAGAACATGCTATACCACTAAATTTTTATTAATTTTATCACATTGTGTTTTAATAATGGGGCTGTTATAATCAAGTTTTATTCAGTACGCATAAATGTAGTACATTTTATCGCGTTTTACTATAAAATAAAGAAATATCTATGACCAAAAAATTATTAATTTCACAGCTAGAATTACAGCGAACTCAGTTGTGCAAATCCATACAATTTTCTTTTTGACATTTATACTCTAATATAAAAAATACGTGTTAATCTGAAGTTTATGCTATCTGTAGATTAAGAGTCAGTTAGTTATGAACAATTAAATTTCAAGGGGTACAAAATTATGCATTAATTTTGATCTGTGCATAATATTAGTATCACTACCGTCACATAATTTTAGGCGAACTGTATTTATAATATTCCAGACATTTGAGTCTACCATTTTGAAAACCATCTTGTTGTGCTTGTTAGGCTGATAAAATTGTGACTTAAAATTATAATAGTAATTATATTTTTCTTTTCAGTGTAGAACAACAACATACATGAACATTATTTTATGCATTTCCTTTTGCAGTGTACAGAATTATTATTGCAAATGATTCATGAGATTTCAAAAAAGTACTGGAAATAATGTTAAAAATAAAGTTAATTAATACTATATGAAATCAAGTAGAAAGCTTTCAAATTTTACTGATAAAACTATAAATGTTCAATGTGTGTTCTGGTTTTATGATGTACATAGAAAGGAATATCCCAATCCTCTCAACATGTATTGTAACTGTTTCTTTAGAAATGCTTGGCCATCTAAAGTTGTTGCCTTTATATAGGCAAGTATTATTCTTAAACTGTCAATACTATCTCATATTCTGGTGGCTCGTTGGAATACACTGTTGCCGAATATCCGAATTTTCAACACATCTACCACAGCACAAGCTTGTTTTTTTTACATTAGCAGTTCTTACATCATGTGACCTCTGACGTCACCGGAATGTATCTCATTAATAACCCGAACAAATCAACAAATAAATCTTCTTTATATGTATAGATTTTGTAAAACTCACAAATTTTTGATTAACAAACTCTACGATTTGAAAGCGAGAAGTGGCAACACTTTTCGATAATAAAGCATTTTTATCTCCAACGCGCGAGATACTAGTCGCCACTCGAAAAAATGAGTGCGAAAATTAGCGCTTTCCGAGTTTTTAATTAATATTTCGGTTGATTAAAGTCGTACGAAGATGTATATAGTCGAAATGGCTTCCCTCGAATTTGTGTAATCTGGAATAATTTATTTAATGTTTGCGCAATGTTATTTTTATTTCATCTTAAAACTTAGAATTTTTTTTATAAACAAACTCAGGATTTGAATGCGAGCAGTGGCAACAACTTTCGAAACAAAGCAGATTTTCATCTCCAGCTTGCGAGACTGATGCCATTCGGAAAAGTGAAGGCGAAAATTATTCGTTTTCCCGAGTTTTTAATTAATATCTCTGATTTTAGTAATTAAAAAAAAAACAGTTGTCGACCTTTTCCAGGACCCAGAAAAGAATCGTAGAAAGTTTGGCGACGATAGCTATAGTATTAACTGAGCTATTAAAGGTCAAACAAACAGACTTTCTCCTTTGTATTACATAGATAGATTCTGTTATTTGCAATGGTGTCCCGTCTCTTTTCTTTTTGTTAGTTTGCTGTGAATAGATTCAATCTATGCAGTCGATTGAAGCTATCCTCCAGATTAAACGCTTTGAAAATCAGATAAACAGAAATACAACATAGTTCATTTCTTTTTACTGCTCTCAGATTAACAGGGATTTCGATTTAGCCCCATATGTTGTTTGTTCCCGTACAGTATACAGCATTTTTGAATTGCTATAAAAGGAAATATGTGAATAAATAAGAGATCGTGGGGGGGGAGATGTTTCTTTCACGCACTTTATTTCATCCTTATATTTTATATTGTTATTTTCTTTCCCTCTACTCAAATTTGCTGACAAAATACATGAAACAAATGCCAAAGATTTCTTTATTTCAAGGAGAACTGGTAACATACCAGACTGGAAAAATACGTTTTTTCTACAAACTGGGAAAAAAATTATGCCTGTCTTTTTAAACCGGCGGTTTTATCAGACTTAAGTTTGACTCTTCCTAACTGCAAAATACACAAGCTCTTACTCCAGACTGCTATGCAAAACAGCCGAGACACGGAAGAGAGGCGTTGCACACAGTTAGGGTTAACTGCTTAACTGCAACTTAGTGTGAGAACAGGTTCAACGTTGCTGGCTAATAGCCAGATATCAACAATTTCGATTGGTGTTGACTTACATGCGATCGTTACAAATGTATTCAGGAGAAAAACACTGCAAAAGCGGTCAAAAAAAGAACGATTATAGCACTTCTTAATAAGTAACATGGGTAAAACGCAAAATCATCGCCTAGCGACAGGGAAAAGAGAGGAAAAAAAAAAAAAATCTGAAAGATTTCAGATTTTAAATTACGTCTAAAGGGGTGCTTTTTTTTTCACATTTCGTGTGTTCCTTTACTTATTATATACTAGCCGCGGCGCGGCCAGCCTTCGTCTGGCTTTTAAATGTACCGGAAAAATGCCTAAAGAGAACACCAAACATTAAATTTGAAAACTGCACAGAATTTTACTCTGCAGAACAGGTTTATCGAAAAAGAAACAACAACGGGAAAAAAATTCAGTTAAAATGCATTACATATAAAAAGCATACAATGAAATAAGCAATATCCCTTAATACAAATATTACTTATCCTAATATATAAATTAACCAATTTCCCTTTGCAAAATCTTAAGAACTCAAATGGTATAAACAGATTAAGAACTTAAACAGATTAAAAAATATCACGCAAAACTTTTTTATAATTAAAATTATATATAATTAAAACATAATATTACAATGAAATAAGCAATATCCCTTGATACAAATGTTAATTATCCTAATAAAGTAATTAAACAATTTACCGTTGCAAAAAGAAACAACTTTTTAATTTCTTAAACTTTTCAGTCTCTTAAAAACAGTAACATAAGAAATACGATGAAAAATTGTTGCCAAACCGAAATTTTTAAATGAATGAAACTATTCAAAATGATGCAATTTTATCAAAAATCTATCAACAACAATAAGAAAGGAAAATTGTTGCCTTGTAAAATCTAAGATGAAATTGAGATGAAAACTACATTTTAAAATATCTGAGATGTGAGAAGTGTATTCGGAAGCTTCATTTAAAAAATTAAAAAAAAAAATACAAAATATTATTATTTTTCCAAAATTCCTTTTTTAAAAGGAGTCGAAAGGATTAAAGTTCAACGTGTCCAAAAATGAAAGGAAAATAAACAGCAAATTTTTAAAAATAATTTTTTTTTTTTTAAATTCCGCTGAAAAGATGTTAAGCTCACCTTCCTAAATAAATTCGTATTTAATCGATTTATTGAAATACGAAATTTATTTTAAGTTCGTAAAATAGCTAAGTGTCTACGCTTCACGACGATGTAAAAATGAAATGTATAGATGAAATCTCGCTTTCCTGTAGCCCATTATGTCTCAAAATGACGCGATTTGGTCACAAAACATAAAATAAAAAAAATTCTAATTCGAATTTCGAAAAAATCGCTTCGAGGTGTACTGGCTTTTGTGTAGATACACCTATGTACCAAATTTCGTGGCCCTGGGTCTATTAGCTTACTCGCAACACGAACGAAAGACACACACACACACACAGAGACTCTTTGTTTTATTATATGTAGAGATCATGCTCTTCGCACTTAAACCGTAGAATTCAGTTCAAGAGCAATATCGCAAAATAATTTTTAAATGAGCATATCTTTAGAATTTCCGATACATAGTCTCACGCACTGGACACAAAAATGTTTTTTCTGTACAACGTTGCCATTTCTCGCCTTGAAATCCTCGAAGTTGTTAATCAAAAATTCGTTAAAGTTTTACAAAATATGAAATCGATTATAAAACAAATTCCGAATTGGGCTTCCAGATGCCTATATTCAGGTGGAAACGTTCAATATTCAAAACTGGATGGCTCTAGGTACCGTTGCTATATCACATTGCGAGTAACATACATACATTTATGCAGATTCTTCATTATTTAATTTCTTCAAATATAATACAGGGCTCTATTATTTGGTGGCAACAGTTTGAAAAGTGAAACAGCGCTTGTAGTGAATCAACGCAAAATACCAAAACGAAATTAATAGTCCTTTTGGGCGAGTTGCCTTTATGGACTAGAATTTGCTTTGCAACTTTGCTTCCTCCGAAACCGCGCACTTAGATATAAAATATAATATTATACCTAATTAGTCAAATAGAAAGAAAGAAATATGCTAATGTGAATAAGTTAATCTAATCTTCTTATATGAAGTCAGCTAAGAAACGGCATCAAACCGACGAGGCAAGATCTGCGAAAAACGATAAATTAAACAGAAAGTGCATGGCACAAACAACCGACAGTATAACGGTCACCCTTGTTTGCCGTGAACATGAGGTGAAATAAAAGAGGGGGGGGAGGGGATTGAGAGAGAGAGAAGAGGAAAAGTGAGAGAAATGTGTAGACTTCCTTGGCAGTCGCGGTCACCTGAGACTGGGGTTACACAGACTCTGTTATGAATAGGACCCTTTGTCGAAGGGGCCCCCATGCTACAGATCACGTAAGCGGGTTCATTTTTTTTCATCCTTATTTACTTGCGCCATTATGTTCTTAGTTTAGTTTTTGAAGCCTTTCACGCCAGCTTAAAACAACGTGGGCTTTTTTTTTATATATATATATCTTGGTGAACTTTGTTTTAATTCCAAGCTGCATTTTTCAGACCTGTGTCCTTCAGGCATAGTGTTACGCTGCGTTAGGATTTCACTCGTCGTCGTCGTAACGATGTGTTTTGAGAAGCAAAATGTACGTAAAAATAAATGGAAGAAGTTTCTTTTTTAATATCTGCCTCAGATTCAGCGATACGGTTACATGGTTGGCTTCCATCGCATGACCTCAAACCGCCCTTCCACAACCCCCGGACGTTGCAGGGGTTAATCAAAAGTATTCTTTATTTATTCGGACGCATTTCTCGACGTAAATGTAGATGTTGCCACAAAAACAACACTGTATTATCGTTATGAGGTGTGTCTCCATAAAGCCATTATTCATCAAAGAAAACTGCAAATTATTTCTTTCGAAAAGGATTCTTATAATTATAATTTAATATTAAGTGACGAGATGTTGTAAGGTTTTAGTTTAAACTAACAAAGTTTTATTTTAATTTTCCTTTCCTATGATTTCTTATTTCAACTTCCCGTTAGAATGAGCGCTCGTTTCAGCTTTATGCTAATTTGAAGTGGACCCAAGTTTGTATTTAAGCTTTAGCAAGGAACTTCTCGGTGTGAGAGAGCTTTTAGTCTCAGATCACTGCTGCTCTGTTCGACGTCCGCCTGACTAGCTAGTATTTAAATTCTAAGCCTTAGCGCCGTTACGCTATTACTGATTGAAATAATCTAAGTGCGTTAGTATTAGCTAAATCTTGCTACGCACCATTTATCATTTAGAGGCCAACCTCGCGTTCATAGCTCTGTCAGCAACGACGATTTAATTTCTATTTAACTTTAGTTTAAATTATTTGATTGTTCAGTTTAGACCCAAGTGCGTTCATTATTTTCTGTTATCCCTCCCGAGTTGGGAAGTAGCTGTACATAATTGTGGTTTAATAAAAGAGGATTTTATATCGACGTAGAGAACTCTGCGAAGCTACTGGCTAGGATCTGTACCTAGGCAGTCTCGGCCACGGGGGTATACAAATTATGAACCTAGTGGTTCTGGGGACTCCCGAAAGGTCACTTATTGGCCGGCCCGGGGTCTGGCATGTCTTAGAGCAGGCTGGTTCTAGTAGCCCGGGGTTAGCGCCCTGGGTATGCTGGGTAATGACCCCCTGCGACGGGCTCACCCGAGCGACTGGTGGGTAGCAAATTGAAGACCAGTAACGCCCCAAAATGGGTGCGTTGCGCCGACCCCTCAATGGGCCGGGAAAGAGGTTGAACCTCGGCCTCGGTTCTGCGGGGGGAAGGACCTGTAGTGCCATTAATTTAGGCGGAACGGGGAAGCCAAAATGGTTTGTTGTTGTTACGAGCAGTTATTCTACCACTTAACCACAGTATTCTACTACAGAACATAGCTGCATTCAGCTCCCTGTTCAAGATCAGGACTTAAATTACCTCACGAACATGTTCGCCAAGAGTATGTATAGAACACTCAGTCCTGACAATATCTCCTCATGTTCTTCATTCACAATTCCTTCCTTCCCGGTACCTCCACTAAAATTTTCAATGCCTTAAAGTTGCCATTTTTCAAACAAACTCGTTAAATTATTAAACTGTAAATACCCAAAGCATGTTTCATTTATAACATCTTATTTGTTTTACCATATTTATTTATCAAGTGTATTTTATAGAAGTTCAATAATATTTCAGAGTGATTTTGAATTAAACACGAATTTTAATAATTTCCAATGCATATTTCTTTTTACAATCTCCGTTTTAAAACAATATATCGCAGGGGAGGGGGGGAAGATGCAATACGTATAATATCAATGCAGAGCCTGATATAAAATGGGAAGAAATGTTCAAATATTTTAAGCAGAGTCACATGCCATGTTTATAGTTTAAATAAATAAATAAATACTGCACCTAAGCACTCTTCAGTTAATTTTAATGTTTGGATTGAAGGTTAATTTTCTATAATTAATAAATACCGGACATTCGCAGAAACTGAACTGAAAGCTGCAACACTAAAAAGTGTAATGTTAATATTTTAAAATTTGAATGAACTATGGAAGACATTATAAATTATATATAAAAAAACTCAAATTATACCTAATTACCTGACTACATAGTATAGCTGCTTTGGGAACCAGTAACCAGAAAGTTTGTGTTGCCACGAATAATTTTTACAATTTAATCTCCTTTGTGACAAAATGTTTTATGCATTCACGTCATGTTTTCACCTTACGCGCACAGTTTAAAACATTCTGTTGCATAATTTAATTCCATATTTAATATACAGCTTTTATAACTTTTGAAAACTACTATGAACCAAAAATCCTAAGAATTTCATGTTAAATTCTCATTTTCTTTGGAGTTGAGTTTATAAAATATACTTTATTAAAAAAAATTTGTAATGCTTTTATGTATAAAATTTTTTAATATCAAAATATTCATCAGATTTTGGGTTCAGTTAGAAGATAGTGCCCATATAAAAAATTCCATCAAGTTTCAAGTTCGTATCGTTAGCCATTTTCAAAATATCATGCGCGCAAGATGGAAACATGACGTGAGCACATAAACATTTTTGTCACAAAGCAGATTAAATTATAAAAATCTTTGTGGCAACACAAACTTTCCGGTTACTAGCTCCCAAAGCAACTATATTATGTAGTCAGCTGTGAAAAGTTGGAAGTAATTGCTGTTAAAATAAATAAGTTATCCCGATTCTTGCGAGAGTAACATATTCGAAGATCTTAAGGTTATGAGCTCCTTTAAACTGTCCACTAGCTCTGAGAACTAAATCAAGTCCCACTTAGAAAGTGCTCCGACCAGAATTGAAAACTGGGCGAATATGAGCGGGAAACGGAATGGGGCAAACACAGTTTAACGTTCCTCTAAGTTTACTTGAATGCCTTTATAAAAATTTTCAGTATATTTTATACCACATTAAAATGAAGAAGGAAAAGAAGTGGGAGGACTCCACAGCGAAGAAAATGTGATTCCCTTTCCTAAACCCTTACCTAAACGATATGGGGATTCCCTTAATGCCAGTAAAACCCACACGCAGGGAACGCTCCTCCCTCCCCCCTCCCTCCATATAATAAACATCCCACTCCTCCTACCCGAGGAAAAATTCCTCTGCTGTCATTCCGGGATATGATTCGGTCTTGTTCGTCGCAGACGCAGCGGCATTAAATAAGATATGGAAAAGCCAACGGTGTGGTTGGAAGACGGAATTCCTGACCGCCCCCCGAGCGGACTTAATTAAAGGTGACATCGTTAAATTGATGCACGATGAGATATTCGTTTGGAAGGAGGCTTAAAAGCCTTAAAACTTCTGCCCGCTAGGTAGGAACTGTGACGGGGGGGGAGGGCGCACTTTGGCGTGTGCCCTCGGTGCCATTTTAAATCGATTGGCGGCCAATATTGAGGACGGGGACCACAATATGTGTTTAACAGAAGTTGAAATGGAAAAGGGCGTTTATTTGGTTTTGGGGACATATGCGCCTGAATTTCCTGATCTAAGTAAATTTGATTAAATTGGTTACATAGGAATATTACATACAATAAAGCCCTGTTTAATTGAAACTTTTCCCTGCTCAGACCTGACAATTTTATATTCCCAACTTAACCTGAACCAGAAATATCCCACAACAATCATTCCCAACTCAGCCTTCATTTCCCCCTACTAGGTACAAATTTCCCCCCCCCTAACAAAAAAATTAAAAAAAAAAAAAAAAAAAAAAAAAAAAAAAAAAGGAGAAGAGGTACCCAATTCTTTAGCCGTCTTTCTTTTATGCTAAAACAAATACGTGATTTTTATTAGCTTACCTTCCGATCTGAATTTTCTTAAAGACTAACTTTTTCAAATAATTTGATTTTTCTTTCTCATTCGTCAGTTTGTAGCATTATAATGGACAAGAATCTTTTCATATTTTAGTTTGTAGTATTATACTGGACAAGAATCGTTCTCATTTTTTAGTTTGTAGCATTATAATTGCCAAGAATCTTTCATTTGTTGGTTTGTAGCATTACACTAGGACAAGAATGTTTTTTAATTTTTTAGGTTGTAGTGTTATACTGGATAAGAATTTATTTTTTTTTTACATTTTTTAGTTTGTAGTATTATACTGGATATTAATCTTTTTCATATTTTAGTTTGTAGCATTATAATTGATAAGAATCTTTCATTTGTTGGTTTGTAACATCATAGTGGTCAAGAATCTTTTAATTTTTTAGCTTGTAGTGTTATACTGGAAAAGAATCTTTTACGTTTTCTAGTTTGTAGCATTATACTGGATAAGAATTTTTTTCATTTTTTACTTTGTAGCATTATAATGGATAAGAGTATTTCTTTTTTTAGTTTTTAGTATTATACTGGACAAGAATCGTTTTCATTTTTTAGTTTGTAACATTATAATGGACAAGAATATTTCATTTTTTAGTTTGTAGTATCAAACTGGACAAGAATCCAGATTGATACTAGAAACTAAAAGATGAAATATTTTTCGTTTGCAGCATTATAATTAACAAAAATCTTTTATTTGTTGGTTTGTAGCATTATACTGGACAAGAATTTTTCTCATTTTTCAGTTTGTAGCATTATAATGAACAGGAATCTTTCATTTGTTGGTTTGTAACATTATATTGAAGAAGAATCGTTTTTCGTTTTCTAGTTTATAGTATTACACTGGACAAGAATCTTTTACATTTTTTAGTGTGTAGTATTATACTGGACAAGAATCTTTTTTTTACAATAATATTAGGAAATGTAATGGAATACACTGAAAGCCAACGGGATCTTAAAGCCTAATTTATCTTGACAGGTCTTTCAGACTGAAAGATATCTCTAAAAAATGGAAACAAACAATGGATCCACCGATCTACCAGTTATAATGGAAGTATCTTATACATTCAGAACAATTAACATACACACAAAAATACAACTGACAATTTACCTGTATTTTCAAGCAGTGTTTAATCTAGAGAATCAATTCACATGGCTTCGTACATTAAATCAATGTTCGAAACAAAAAGAACACAACTCTAAATAATAGAAGAATAAATATCATGACAGATGACGAATTTACCATATTGCTGCCTGCGTATGGGTTCGTAATATATTGAACGCACACAGAACCGATGACAGCTTGATAAAATATTTTTTTACCAAAATAAACAATTCACAGTTATGAAATTTTCCACAAAAGCACTTGCACAGCTCTCCTCGGTAATGTAACATATTATACGAATGTTTTGCAACCCTCCTGGCCGATAATAATCGAGCTCATTCATAACTCAGCACACTCAATAACTCAGTATCGCAGAGTATAATCAGGAGCTATATTTCAGTCTACTAAATACGTTAAACATAGAGTGATGCCAATCGCATCTTAAACCTTTTTTTTTCCCGTAGTGTTGCCATTGCTCGCTTTGAAATCGTTGAGTTTGCTAATCAAAATTCGTTAACATTTTACGGAATTCGAAATCGATAATAAAGCAAATTCTAAATTTCAAATTTGGGCTCCCAGATACCCATATTCGCAGGAGGATTACGTCCGTCTAAACTGGATGGCTTTAGATACCGTATGTTTTATCACAGTGCGAGAAACACATATACATTTACGCAGATTCTTTATTACACAGTCCAGTCACATTAATGTGACCATCTGTCAAAAGCCAGAATAACCATCTTTCGCAGAGCGGACTGCTGCGAGACGTGCAGGAAGAGAGTCACATAGGTCCCTGAAGGTGTACTCTGGGATGTTGAGCCATGCCGACTCTAATGCCGTGGCCAGCTGCGCTAGATTACGCGGTTGAGGATCCATGGCGCGAACAACTCGATCGAGATGGTCCCACAGATGCTCGATTGGGTTTAAGTCAGGTGAGTTTGCTGGCCAGGGGAGGACGGTAAACTCATCCTGGTGCTCTTCGAACCACGCACGTACACTGGCAGCTGTATGGCACCTCGCATTGTCCTGCTGGAAGATGCCATCATCCTGAGGAAAAACAATGCGCATGTAGGGGTGAACATGGTCCGCAAGGACAGATGCGTACTTGTATTGATCCATTGTGCCTTCCACAATGATCAGTGAACCTAGAGAATGCCAGGAAAACATTCCCCAGACCATAATGCTCCCGCCTCCAGCTTGGACCGTTCCGGCAATGGTTGCAGGGTGGTTCCTTTCAGAGGTTTCACGCCTTATACGCCAACGTCCATCTGTCCGATGGAGCATAAAACGCGATTCATCCGAAAACGCAACCTGTCGCCACTCAGTGGACGTACTGGCGTGCAAATTCTAGCCTTCGCCGTCGATGAACAGCAGTCAGCATAGGTGCACGAACCAGGCGTCTGCTTCGGAGGCCCAGACGCAGCAATGTTCGCTGAATAGTACTTTGGGAGACACTTTTGGTAGCCCCTTGGTTCATTTTGGTGGTCAGTTGCTCAACGTGCTTCGTTTCTGCATTACGCCAACGATTGAAATGTTTTCCGAAGCCCTCACACACCCTTTATATACGCTCAACTGCACTGTGCTGCCACCTGCCTTCTGTGATTGGTTATTTAACTCTGACATGGAAAGTACGTGGTGGTCACATTAATGTGACTGGACTGTGTATTTAGTTTCTTTAATACAGAGCGATAATATTTGGTGGCAACAATTTAAAAAGCGAAACAACGCTTGTAGTGAATCGACGCAAAATGCCAAAACGAAATTAATAGTCCTTCTGGTCAAATTGCTCCTTTTAACTTAAAAATAATAAAAATCTATAAATTAATTAATAAAAAACTAAAAAATCTGAAAGATTTCAGATTTTAAATTACGTCCAAAGGTGCGTTTTTTTTTAACGTTTCGTGTGCTACCTTTTTTTATTAAATATCATGTACTACGTACTCAAACCATAAAATTCAGTTCAAAATCAATATCGCAAAATCATTTTAAAATGAACATATCTTTAGAATTTCCGTAAGTCTCGTGCGCTGGAGATAAAGTTTTTTTTTTTTTTCCGTACAGTGTTGCCATTGCTCGCTTTGAAATCATTTAGTTTGTTAATCAGAAATTCGTTGAAATGTTACAAAACATAAAATCGATAATAAAGCAAATTTCAAATTCAAAATTAGGGCTTCCAGATGCCCATATTCGCAGTAGGATTACGTCATTCAAAATTCGATGCCTCTAGGTTTTATCACAATGGGAGAAACATGCATACATTTATGCAGATTTTTCATTTAATAAAATTTAATGCAGAGCGATAACATTTAGTGGCAACAATCTGAAAAGTGAATCGGGCATTCAGAGTGAATCAACGCAAAATCGCAAAACGAAAGTAATAGTCTTTCGGGACTAAATCCCTTTGGACTAAAAAAAAAAAAGTACGCCAAATCAGCAATGGCTTTTTTGCCTGATTTAAATGAAGCCACCATCCCCTTAGCCCCTTAGACAGATAGCCCTCATGTGCTCTGCCGTAATAAAATAAACCATTTGCCTAATTTAAAATTTTACATTGAAGAGTTTCTCTTCTGAAAGCGATTTATGGTAAAGCCAAAATGCTTTACTACATTTTAAAGAGTTTGAAATAACACTGAGCTTTCCTAAATATCCAGGAATCTACATATCTTAAGAAGGTATCGACTAGGATGCATAAGAAAATTGTGATGTAAAATAAACAGGAAGATTTTAAAATCATTAATTAATTTAACTAACAATTTGCATGATAGGTAAAACCTTAAAATAGCAGAAATACACAGTAAATTAATCAGTACCTGTATATTCGCATCTGTACTCGTACACGTCCTTCCAGGTTTAAGCGATAAAGGCTACTCAGGCCAAATTGCTCTAGATTACAATTTAATTACATTACCTCTCAGAACCCAACCTCTTCTTGCTGGAAAAAATAACTCTTTTCAAATGACAACACCAACAGTATAAAAACTGAAGCTCCTCCGGATCCCAGAAATAAAAGCGAAAGCAAGTCTTCCCTACCTACCCCCCTTCTTCAACTCACCACCCCCCACCCACCTCCAAATCGAACACTAGTCTCACCTGGGTTTCATGTGTGCTGCTACCATTATGAGTGCCTAGCTTTATTGGAGAATTGAATAAGTGAAGGAGCTTTTGTGTTCGGAAGGAAAAGAAGGAGAACGGGGAGTGATGGAGAACCGTTAGGGCATGTCGCGATGCCACCTGGCACGTGCCACTGTGTCGCGGCGTGCAGTGCCACCTTTGTGTCCTACCTCTCTACCTTTCGTTTTTTATAGCTGCGTTCTTTTTCCCCCTTCCTCGCTATCACAATGGATATTGCATTGGAAAGAAAATGTGTGTCCTCCCCCCATCAAAGGTTGTTTTCTCCCCTGCGAGTTCTATCCACCCCCAATGGTAACGTAGAGCTGAGCGAGCTATTCAACGAGCTATAAGCTAGGTGGGAAAAGTTGAACGGGCAATGGATAAGCATAAAAAAATTAAAATTGATATTAAACGAGTAATAATAACAGTAAAAGATGGATGGCAGTTTCACAAAAGCTCGAACAGTCGACTTCGAAAAAATGCCTTTCTTCTTTTTTTTTTTTTTTTTTTTTTTTTTTTTATCATTATTATTATTTATATTCGGGTTTCTTTTTAATTTTATTTTAAAAACGATACCAGCAAGAGTAGTATTAGCTGTTGAGAGGCAGTAATAAATAACGGGTTCACATTTTACGACTGTACGGGGGAAAAAATTTCATTTTCAACCCATAAAATGTTTCCCAGGTGTTTTGGCGACGATAATGCTACCGACAGAGAACAAAAATGTCACGAAGGTTCTTCAAGAGATATTCCGCTCTAAACTGCTCTGGATATTTCACGCCGGTTTATGCTCAGGTAGTATTCATTCTCCTCCTTTTCTTCAGACATGCGAGGAGAAAAATAAAAAGATTATTATGACCCATTCAAATTTCCCATTTTGAAAGGAATATAGACATTTATATTTAATCACATTGCCTTTTTCTTCTTGAGTTTTACACAGTAAAAGCTCTCATAGAAATAGGAGGAAAAAATAACACTTTATACAACATGGCGTAAGTGAGAAAAAAATTATACTTAGTAATAAAGCTAAAAAGACAACAAGAAATGGGAGTGAATGCAAGAGCAGACTAGTAAAGTGCGAGCTCAACATAACAAAATCCTCTTGGGGGACGGTTAATATTTGAAATCTTTCAGATTTTTAGCCCAAAGTGGCAATTTGCCCGGAAGGGCTATTAATTTCGTTTTGGCATTAGAAATCTTTTTTAAAATGCTCAATCACTTTTCAAATTGTTGCCACAAAATATTACAGCATTGCTTTCTATTTACAGAAATTAAATAATAAAGAATCTGCATGAATGTAAGCATGCTTTTCGCACTGTGACAATACACCTAGAGACATCAAATTTTGAATTACATAATCCTCCACTCGAGCGTACCCACCTAGACTCTCGAATTTTGAATTTCGAATTTGTTTTATTCTCTATCTCATATTTTGTAAAGCATTTATGAGTTTGCGATTAAGAAACTCGACGATTTCAAAGCGAGCAATGGCAACACTGTACGAAAAAAAAATTATCTTCAGCGCGCGAGACTGTGTATCGGAAATTCTAAAGATATATTCTTTTAAATATTTTAGGATATTGCTGTTGAACCGAATTTTATGGTTTAAGTGCGAAGAACATGATATTTAATAAATAAAGGTAACACACAAAATGTTAAAAAAAAGCATAATATAAAACCTGAAAAACGTTGACCCAGAAGGGCTATTAATTTCGTTTTGGCATTTTGCGTTGAAAATTTTAAATGTCGCTTCACTTTTCAAACTGTTGCCACCAAATATTACAGCCCTGTATCACATTTAAAGAAATTAAATAATGACGAATCTGCATAAATGTATGTATGTTCTTCGCACTGTGAGAAAACGACGGTACCTAGAGCCATCGAATTTTGGATAACGTACATTTCCACCCGAATATGGGGCATCTGGAAGCCCAAATTTGCAATGTGGAATTTGTTTTATTATCCATTTCATATTTTGAAAAACTTAAACGAATTTTTGATTAACAAACTCAACGATTTCAAAGGGAGTAAAGGTAGCACTGTACGGGGGGGATTATCTGCAGCGCGCGAGACTATGTATTGGAAATTTTAAAGATATGCTCATTTTAAAATTATTTTGAGATATTGCTGTTGATCTGAATTTTAAGTGCGAAGAACATGATATTTAATAAATAAAGATAACACACAAAACGTTAGCCCCTTTGGGTATAATGTAAAATCTGAAAGCTTTCAGATTTTTTTTATCAAGTTACAAACAAGACTCTTGAGTGCAGACAGCCCGTCTGTCTGCAGTCAAGGAAGGTTCAACAACAATTTAGATTAAATGAATAGGTTAACGCTTACAATTTAAATAATACTTTTAGAAATGAAATGATAATAATAAAAGGAACTAAAATTCAGATCTTTACAAAATATACCAAGTGACACACCACTCCAATTCAGCATATAACTCTATGGAAGGAAGATCAGATTTCAATCTGCGAGTTAGATTAATGAATTAAGTATCTCGAGAGCTTGGCTATCTACAAATAAGACATAAACAAGCATCAGTTTCATCTAAATGGTAATTAACAAGCATTTCTGTCTTTCTTTTTCAACCCAGTTTCAGACATGCACTGCCAGATGTGCACGGATAATCTGATGAACGACTAGATAGATAACGGTTATTTTCGTGGCGTTACACAGAAGGCAATCTATAACAATGTTTCAGCTTTCGTCAGCTGTTTAAAAAAGCTAAATAAAAAAATGTATAAAGCAACAAGTCTTTAGGTAGCATCAGACTCCAACACAAGGATGATAAGAATAATAAGCGAATGAAATGTCTGGGAAATAGCGGAACTCCCAACGTCCAGCAGGGCATATCGGCGCCGACCGCATGCATTTGAGGTCAACGCTCCGCTGTTTAATAACTCCAGATGAATACACTTCATTTCAGTTTCTTTACAAATTTGAAATCTGAATAATAATAGCTGGCATCACATGAAAAAGATGCGGATTCGAAATTAAAAGTTTTTAGGAATAACCTTCAACTGGTGCAGAATGTTCGCTCGTTTATTCAGTTGATTCTGGCAATCACTCGAAAGCTAACTGCTTTACGGAAGGAACGACTTTATGAAGGACTTTCTAGAGGAATGGGGCCGGAGGCCTAGCCCAGGATGACAAGATATGCGAAAAACGTACTACCTAATCAATATTATTATTGGTTTGCAAAGGGTACCAAATGCATCTCGGTACATTTATCAGGACTTGTATTTCCTTTTTTCTGTTTGGCGAACATGACGTGTCCTGATCGTACAGTGATTTGACTGCATCTGTGTCCTATGGAGTGTAGCAAAGACGACAAGATGAGAAGTGTTAAAATTACCCTTTATTTTTTCCACGTTTTCACACTCGATCCCGCATTTCGGGATACAAAGACCAACCACCAACCACTTGTGATCTGAACGTAAAAATATAAGACTACTAACTAACTAAAATTTAAATAAGAGCTAACTTTTAATATTTTACACGGATGACTAAAACTAAGACTGGCCTTTTAAAGTACTACGATTGTAGTACGCAAACTGCGGAAAACTACAATACGTCTTTAGCTTTCCAGAGGACTAAAACCTCTGGCCCTAAAGGCGGACAGTAACTGATGGCAAGCTCGCGTGAAGCCTTGTAGCAAGATGGCTCTCTCTGTCTCTCTCCTTCTACTCCACTCTTGGCAAAAAGCCACAACTTAAGCGTTAGCAAGTACAATTTGCATAAACATATTCACGCGTTAATTCTGGCCGAAAGTGGAAAATAAGAGATGATAGTAAAGTTTTAAAATAAAATAAACGTTAGTCGAACTTAAGATCCTTACACATTAACTAATTTATGTCAAAATATTCAGTGTCTTTTATCTTACCATAAAATTACTAATAATCTTTTTGAATAATTGGCTCACCAGCATCCCAGCGGCAAAATCGCTGAACACTCATAGTTCGAAGCGAGTTCAGATCCTGGTGAACGGGTTGGCTGCAGTGGAATTTTTACTTTCTCACGTGTAACATTAATACCGGCGAACTTTCGTTAAAAAAGTTCTCCACTAAGACATCCTCATCCTTAAGCAGATAGCTTTGCTGTAATTTAAGTAATTCACAGTCCAGTTTCAATAACTGATTATTACGTTAAGATTTAGGTTAAGTGATGTTCTTTTTTTAGCCCGAAGGGTCATTAGCGCAGAAGGGCTATTAGTCTCGAAACGGCATTTTGCATCGAATCACTAAAAGCGTTAAATCAGTTTTCAAACTGTTGCCACCAAATATTATCGCCCTGTATTAAATTTAAAGAAACTAAATAATGACAAATCTGGATGAATGTATGTATGTTTCTCGTATTGTGAAAAAACAACGGTATCTATAGTCATCAATTTTGAATAACATAGTCCTCCACCCGAACATGGAACCTGTAAAACCGAATTTGGAATATGTTTTATCGTTTATTTCATATTTTGAAGCATTTTAACGAATACTTTATTAAAAAACTCAACAATTCCAAGGTGAGCAGTGGCAACAAACTGTGCGGAATAAAATATTTTTATCTCCAGCGCGCGAGACTGTCTATCGGAAATTCTAAAGCAATGCTGCTGTAAATATTTTTAGCCCAAAGCCCAAATGCTCTTGTGTATCTATGTCGAAACGTGTATGTGCGTGTAAACGGGAGGAAAAAAAAAAAAAAAAAACCCTTATCTAAAGGCATTCAGATTTCCCCCGCTCTCTAGATTACAGGCGAACGGGTGTCTGCATGGGCGTTTTCGTGGTTTTCCCTATGTGTAAGGTATTTGACAGAAAGTTTCTCTTAGAAAGTCCTTCACGAAGGCATCCCTTCCCTTAGGCAGATAGCCCCAGCGTGCTTTGCCATAATCAACTAAAAAAATTAGTAGTAGTAGTCCTAAGGGACAATTTGCCCTGAAGGACTATTAATTTCGTTTTTTCACTTTGCGTTGGTTCACTATAAATGTCGGTTCACTATTCAAATTGTTGCCACCAAATATTAGAGCTCTGTGTTATACTTAAAGAAATTAAATAATGAAGAATCTGCAAAAATGTATGTATGTTTCTCGCACTGTGATAAAACAACGGTACCTAGAGCCTTCCAATTTTGAACAATGTATGTTTCCACCCGAATATGGTTAACTGGGAGGCTGAATTTGGAATGTGTTTTATTATCTATTTCATATTTTGTAAAACTTTAACGAATTTATGATTAAGAAACTCAACGATTTAAAAGCGAGTAATAACAACACTGTACGAGAAAAAAAAAAAACACATTCTTATCTCCAGCGCGCATGTATCGGAAATTCTAAAGATATGCTCATTTTAAAAGTATTTTGCGACATTGCTGTTGAACTCAATTTTATGGTTTAAGTGCGAAGAACATGATATTTAATAAATAAAGGTACCACACAAAGCGTTAAAAAAAAAGCTTCCTTGGGCGTAATGTAAAATCTGAAATCTTTCAGACTTTCATTTTTTTAACGGGAAGAACATGAACGCTGTAGCCTTAGCGGAAGGGATACAGAGCTTTTTACCGGTTACTGGATCGTACTAACTTGCAGCTCATGCAGCTATTAGTGCAGCTCCGTTACATTTTCATTACATCTAGCGTTAATAAATGAAATGACTGTAAATATTAAAAGCATTATTGAGCCAGTGAAAAGAAAAGAAAAAAATTTACAACCCCTCGATGGACAAGGTCTGGAATTGACATAAAAATCTTGACGATAACAAACATTAAAGGATGGTTTTGTGGAAGGTGGGGGGGGGGATCTCGCTTTTTTCCCGCATCAATTCTGTTTTAGACAGTACTGAAAAAGTTCAGGCATGCTAAATAGAAAAGTGTTTTCGAGACGGCATTTCTTTTAGCTGAATGTATTTGGCAGCTGCCAGGGAGAAAAACTGGAGCAAAAAAGCTGAAAAAGTTAACCGTCTACAGTCATATTTCACATTTTAATGTCATATTTGTATCAGAGTATAATATGCATTGAAATAATTACATTATAATCGATTGCTTTTCCATTTTGATTCTGTGTACCAAAACACCAGTCGATACATATAAAAAAAAAAAAAAACTGAAAGATTTCAGATTTTAAATTACGTCCAAAGGTGCGTTTTTTTTTGTTTCTTGTGCTACCTTTTTTTATTAAATATCATGTACTACGTACTCAAACCATAAAATTCAGTTCAAAATCAATATCGCAAAATCATTTTAAAATGAACATATCTTTAGAATTTCCGTAAGTCTCGTGCGCTGGAGATAAAAATGTTTTTTTTTTCCGTACAGTGTTGCCATTGCTCGCTTTGAAATCATTTAGTTTGTTAATCAGAAATTCGTTGAAATGTTACAAAACATAAAATCGATAATAAAGCAAATTTCAAATTCAAAATTAGGGCTTCCAGATGCCCCTATTCGCAGTAGGATTACGTCATTCAAAATTCGATGCCTCTAGGTTTTATCACAATGGGAGAAACATGCATACATTTATGCAGATTTTTCATTTTTTAAAATTTAATGCAGAGCGATAACATTTAGTGGCAACAATCTGAAAAGTGAATCGGGCATTCAGAGTGAATCGACGCAAAATCGCAAAACGAAAGTAATAGTCCTTCGGGACTAAATCCCTTTAAACTAAAAAGTAGAAATACACGAAATGCTGGGATTAAGATTTCCGTATTTTTCAAATTCCCAGTTAAAATTAATTTAAGAAAATGTGAGCGAAACATATCGTCAATTCCCGATTAACCTGGGATGAATTAATGTACTAACCATGCAGCACAATAACAAGCCCCTGTCTAATAAAAAAGACTAAATTTACTTACTGCGGAACTACGTATAAAATGCTATCACAAAAACCATCAGTGAGAACAAGACTGCCTGAGGAAAATGTAAAACATAAATCAAAACTGCATAGGATATAAACAGGGACAGTAAATGATGTCATAACTATTTTGGAGTTGATTTTGACCACAACAATACACAATTCATTGTATTGTATGTAAAACTGTACATTAATTGTGTTGTATGCAATACTTTTTTCATGCTGGAGAAGTGAAAAATGAGCAATGCCCTCGCCGGGACTCGAACCTCGGACCTCTCGAATACGCGTTGAGTGTGATGACCATTACACCATGAAGGCATGCTAAGAGGGCGGGAGAAATAACTTACATACTCCCTCCTTTTAAACGGCGACTGAGGATTAAGAGAACCAATCGCCAAATCCTGGTGGTGGAAAATCATCATTCACCACCTTTTTTAGTTCGGTCGCCACTCTAGAGACGTTAGGTTATTTTAAAGCAAGAGTAGATGAAAAATGCCTTCACCGGGACTCGAATCTCTAGAATACGCGCCAAATGTGCTGACCATTACACCACGATGGCATGCTAAGAAGGCGGGAGAAATACCTTATAATACGGAGTACATAAGTATACATTGTATGAAAAAAAAAATCTAAAAGCTCTAAGCAACTTTTTTAGGCAAGTGTGAATTCAAAGGCTTCTTCAAGTTCTCTTCTAAATATTGTTCTTCAATGCCATTTATAATTTAAATTAAGTTTCTTCCCATTATTTACAGCGTGGAATATATTAACAGTGGTTAGGACCGAAGTTTGGAAAATATGGATGAGTTTTAGGACTGAAGTCCGGAAAATTTGGAAGAGTTTTGATAATTTTGGACAGTTGCTTCATACTCACAAGTGTTTAGACTCTTATGATTAGGATAGTTATACTTGAACTTGAATAATACTTAAACTTGGATAGTTATACTTGAATTTTGGGACAGTTGCTTCATACTCACAAGTGTTTAGAATCTTATGATTAGGAAAGGTTATAGTTGAATAGAACTTGAACTTATTGTGCATTCCAAATTTTCTGATAGATACTTTCAGATTTTCATTGAGAATATTTGTTATTTATCATCATCATCATCATCTATGGACTATGCCACGAGAGACAGGGTGGACCAAGGCCTTCTCAAAGACGTTTCCGATAACTTCTGTTAGTAGCCAATTATTAGTTTTAAGGACTAAATAAGCCTCCTCTACAGCATCTATCCATCGAAGTCAAGATCTTCCTCTTCTTGTTATATTACTTGGTATAGCCGAAACTATTTTAGTATGTTAATATCGTTCATACCGATAATATGCCAGCCCAATTGAGATGGCTTATTTTAAGGTCATGAACAACATCTAAATTTGTGAACGTTCTCCGAACACTTCTCAAGGCCTTGCGTTCAAAGGTACCCAAGATCCCTTTCTCCTTGACGATCATAGTCCAGGTCTCCGACAGGATGGATTAAGGTCTTCCAGAGAAACACATTTGTCTTTCCAGATAAAAAGACAGATCTAAGTAAATACCTTTATCCATAAAAGGTTTTATTAGCCGCCACAATACGTCTCTTTATTTCAGGTAGGAGTATAAGGTATTTCTCCCGCTTTCTTAGCATGCCTTCGTGGTGTAGTGGTCAGCACGTTTAGCCCGTACTCAAGAGGTCCGTGGTTCGAGTCCCGGCGAGGGACTGCTCATTTTTCCTTTCTCCTGCTTCCAAATAACCTAATGTCTCTACAGTGGCGCCCGAACTAAAAAAGATGGTGGATGATGATTCTTCACCAATAGGATTTGGCGGCCGGGTCCCTTAATCCCCAGTCGCCCTTTAAAAAGGGGAGTATATAAGGTATGTCTCCCGCCTTCTTAGGATGCCTTCGTGGTGTAGCGATCAGTACACTCAGCGCGTACTCGAGAGGTCCAGGGTTCGATTCCCGGCGAGGGCATTGCTCATTTTTCATGATTTCTCTTCTTAATAACATAATGTCTGTACAGGATATCATTGCTTTTGTTAAACATTGATGCCAGATATATGAAACCTGTACCCGTTTCAAAATTATAATCCCCAATGATGAGATAATTTGCGGTGTAAGTATTTCCCAGTGTAGTCATATATTTAGTTTTATCATAGTTAATAATAAGGCCCACTGCTTTCGATATTTATATTGATGTAATGGTATTTATTATTTTCTATAAAATCTAAAATTTTTCATCCCAGAGGTAACGGAACATCCCCGAATCATAATGCCCCCCCTGTGCCGTAACAGCAAGCAACAGGTTTTCCGGATTCTGGTTTGGCCACACAAAAACTCGCCCATCGAACTTAAGTATATTGAATTTTGACTCGGCAGCAAATGTAACATTGCTGGAGAAGCTAGAATAAAAGGCATAAAATGTCGGCTTATGTCATGAAGTAATTGCCTTGCATTTTCTCGCAGCTTATTGGACAGCTTAGATTCCACAAACTTTGAAGGGTGAAGCATGTATATGATGTGGAATTATTGCCTGGTTGAATCTATTTCTCACAAGTGTCTACAAGATTACCATCCCCTATTAATACCATCCACATTCCAAGTTTCAACACTGCAACAGGCGTTTTACTTCTTGAACAACAACGATACCACATTAGTGTGCAAAACTTAAGCAGCAAATTCATTTTTCAACATACAACCATGAAATTGTTAAAAAGGTTTTTTTTTTGCGATCAGTACAGTGAAAAGCGAACCCAGTAGAAAGGTGATGCACATGCAGATATCAGCGAGGAGTAAGCGTGCGCAAGGGAAAGCAGCTTAAAAGGAAGGCACATTGCCAGGCATTCTTATCACTTCATCATGCCTTCAAAAAGAAAAAAAAATTCTTATTTTCCTTTAAAAATTGTATTTTAGGACTTTCTACGCAATGACGATGTCTTCTGAGCACACGTGATAAGTGGTCACATCCCTGCCCTCACCTGCTAGCCTGTCCCCCGGGGCATATCATCAACCTTCATCTACCTGAAGCGCCCTAATGGCACATTAATTTAAAAAGCCGGATCATATGTGAAAAATGCACTTTGATGAATTTACGACTTGAAAATTTGTAAAAATGCGCACTGTTCCAGAAACTTGGACCAGCACCTCTGTAACTTACTAGATGCCTCTACAGCCTCATCTGACAAAAAAGTCACGCCCTCTTACACCTTGTATCTTGCCCTCCGGACACAGTCATGCATTTCCTATACTTCCAGTGTTCTTAATATTCCAAGACAGCCGGTATACAGCTTGCTATCTGCAACCTACAGACGGCAATAGTGGAAAAAGGAAAGAACAGCTTGTAGTATAGCAATCTAACTGCGGGTTATTAGTGGAAGGCATTCTTCTACAACCGAAACAGATTCTATGTATGGCTACAAGGAAACATCAGGATGTCTTTACACATGGTAAAATGATGGGCAAGCTTGAGGAGAGGCACAGTTTGACGACTGTCGCCTAAGAGTTTGGAAGTGATAAAAATGGTGCTTCAGGAGCTTGGAAAGCCTTCCACACAATGGGTACACTACAAAAAAAAAAAAAAGACTGTTTTATGTCTCCAGTTCTACTGGGCCGATTCACTAAATTTAAATTGCGTTTTTCATGTCTCGAAAGCACGACTTAGGATATGTATTAGATTTATATATAGGATTGTTCTAACATAGGTATTTTGATATAAAATCGGACTTTTGCTGGAACGACATGCCAATTTGTTTCCATATTTCGATTCTACGACTCAAATTATGCCTAAATATTAAATTTTGTATAATTTGATGCGAAATTTCCGAAGATATTCAAAAATTTCCAAGAATAATTTACTGGACGAAATTTTGAAGTTATAGCAACCTATTTTCCTTTCCTTTTTTTCACTGTAGACGAGCGGGAAAATGGTCATTGTTCATACTTTCAAATAATTTTTAAAAAGTGCGTAAAACACATTTGGCATTATTATCGCTTATAACAAATATGCCAAATTTCAAAATGCGCCAACATGTAAATTCACGTATATCTTAGGAAATTTGGAATAAAAAACTCTGATTTTTTGAGGGTATGCTTAGAAATACATATACTTTAAGATGATGGTAAACATTTTATGGGTTATAATTCAAATTTTTTTTCGATAAATTAATAAAAATTATTTTAAAATACAGCATTTAAAAATAAATCATAAAAAATGTGCGAATTATATTTGGATTCAGCCTAAATTTCAAATTCTGGAAGAAGGAATGAATCAAGTGAGCTTAATAAAAAAAACAGGTATTAATAAATATTTACCAAACTGAATTAACAATGAGGAGCTAAAATTTTGAGAGCTGTTTCTCTAAACACTAGCAGTGCGATTTTTAGAAAACTTGACACTTTGGCGTAATTTGAATCGTAGAATCGAAATATGGAAAAAAAAATTGGCATGTCACTTCAGAAAAACTCCGATTTTGTGTCAAAATACCTATGTTAGAAGAACGCTATATATAAATCTAATACATATCCCAAGTCGCGCCTTCGAGACATGAAAAACGCAAGATGAATTTCGTCAATAAGCCCAGTAGAACGAGAGATATAGACATGTCCCTCCCCCGCAGTGTATAGCCGTAAGAAGGGTAGTTGGTGGTCGGCCAAAAAAACCCAACGGTTACTGATAACCGATATATCCCCCTGCAGGCGAAAAGAGCAGCAGGCAGTTTGTTGTTGTTGTTGTTGCTTCTCCCCCCCCCGGGGGTCGACGTAGAGAACTCAGCGAAGGTACTGGCTAGGATCTGTACCTAGGCAGTCTCGGCCACGGGGGTATACAAATTATGAACCTAGTGGTTCTGGGAACTCCGAAAAGGTCATTCATTGGCCGGCCCGGGGTTTGGCATGTCTTAGCAGGGTGGTACTGGTAGCCCGGAGATAACTCCTCGGGTTTGCTGGGTAATGTCCCCTGTCGCTCGGGCTCGCCCGAGCGACTGGTGGGTAGCAAATTGACGGCCAGTGACGCCCCAGATTGGGTGCGTTGCGCCGACCCCTCAAGGTTCCGGGAAAGAGGTTGAACCTCGGCCTCGGTTCTGCGGGGGGAAGGACCTGTAGTGCTATTCGGCGGAACAGGGAAGCCCTATGTTGATTGTTGTTGCTTCTTATGCTCAGTTGTCTGACGTATAGGCAGACGTATAGCGACGAAATTCCCCGTGGCAAGGAGCGTTAGATTACAACAACGCGTTACAACATTGGCAACAGCCTTGAGCACCATTCAGGTGACAGTGCAATTTAACGCAGTTCCGTCCCCAATTTTGATGGAGAGCACCTCGTGGGGGGCGTATCCGAGGGTCTCCCATCCCTTTTTCCTTCCACCAAACCCACACGAGAGGACTTTCGGCTCGTTGCATATTTACCGTGCCGCCATGCCGTACCACTATACATTTACAAACATCCATGCCTTCTCTGGGATTCGAACCCGGGTCCTTCGGCACGGCAGTCAGCGACGCTAACCACTATATCGGTTGGGCGGCGCAGGCAGTTTAGTTAATACTGAGTATTCGTATAATATTGTTTTCTGACGGCAGAAAGCCAACCTTGGATTGACTGGAACCCAGTACGTAATATCTCGAAAGAACGTATGTGTATATGTATAGTCAAGTAAGGAGCAGGAGCAATACCCCCTTTTTTTTAATCAGCTACCCACGTGCAATTTTTCCCTCGAGCTAATATGGTAACAGTTTTCCAGAAAGAGAGTTGGCGATTTTTCGTATTAAAATATAAGTATTTTATTTTTCGTGGGTTCCTTAACCTCGCCGTCTGACATTATGCAGCTATACTCCTAGCACAAGATGCAAGGTGGTTCGTTCCTGCCCTCATTCTCCCTCTCGTGTCACTGGAAAACAAGGACCGCGTTTGTCTCTCTTTACCGACACCCATCTGGTTTACATCACGGTTACCGGCGTTAGGAGAGAGAAAGAAAAAAAAAAAAAAAACCTGCAAAGAAAGAAAAATTGACACCCGTTAAAAAACGAAGGAAGGTTGGAGAAATGTCCGTGAGATCATCTTACACCTCGTAAATGATGCACTGTGCTTTTTGGGCAGAAAAAAAAGAAAAGTAGGAAGAGTGGGTGGGTAAGGGAGGAGTTACGACCACCGAGAGTTGGTTGCTGAGTGGATCCAGGACATAGTGGAGAATTTAGGCCCACTTGTAGGTGTCGACTGAGCACGTGATGAAACCAGGCTTTTAATCTTGGATGACTCATGACACACGCATTTCAGGGGGAGAGAAGGTGGGATACAAACTTCAACCAATACAGTAAAATAATATAATAATAATCCAGCAAGTCTTCAAGTGAACTTGGGTACTGCCGATTTATCGAATGAGCCAGATTATAGAACTTATCAAGGTAATGATAGAAAAACAATTTTTAAATGTAATTACGTACATTGTAAGAATGTACAAAATTTTTAACAAAACTCTGCATAACAGCATCCCAAAGTGAGTGTTATTGCCCACCGGTAGACGCTGAGAAGATCTAAGGGGGCGTTACTGGTTAGAAGCAAAATAAGAAGGCATTTAAAACGTTAGACGACCCTTTCGCACAAACTTGTCCAAGCTGCATGGAATTCAGTTTTTCTCTTCCACTGGAATGGAATTTTCAAGCTCTTAATCTAATATCTAAAAAGCATGAGCATAAATCAATACTTGCACCATCATGCAGGAGTTCCAAGAAGCATGATATTTCAATATACAGGGTGTGCCCCGGGAAAAGTGTGATAAAAATCTTATAACAAGATGGTATGAAACAAGAATTTTGCATGACATATCTTTATGTTTGAGAAATGAATATGCATTACAAGAGGTACTGGAAGTAATCCCCCCCGCATCTGTACACAGAGTTCAGTACGGTACTGCATATTCGCGTGTAATGCCACAATATTGGTCGTCACTGCCTGCTTTTCACGGAGGATGTTCTGACGTAATTCGTCGATGGTGCGTGGTTTGTGCTTGTACGCATTACGGCGACCTCACGGAAAAAATACTCCACCGCAGACATACCCGTCATAGGCGTATAGCATGTTACTCTAACTTGCTGGTAACCAACCAATAACAGCTTCTCATCATTCATCTGGTTCACCAATTCATGAAACAGTGCTTGGTGCACTTTACTAGTGACAGTAGAGTAAAAATTTGCCTCGATGATACGTCGCTGTGATAATGCACAGAACGGACCGATCTTCTATGAATGAAGAAGTTCCTCGACAACTGCAAGCTAGTTGTCACTACTCTATGAACGTGTGTTTTGTTAGTTCACGTATCCTGATAAGAGGAACCATGCTTCATCACTCTACCAAATATACTCTGGCAGCAACATACACGAAAATGCAGCGCCGTGTTGAACTGTGTATACAGGTGGGAGGGGGTTCATTTCCAGCAGCTCTTGTAAGGTACTTCTCAAACATAAAGGCACGTCATGCAAAAAACTGTTTTCATTTCCTCTTGTTATATGATTTTTACCACACTTTTCTCAGGACTCCTTTCGAGTGGGACACCCTGTATATTTACCGAATGAATTCCAGCAGGATTGGTGCATGCTTCCGTTGTGTTATCGATTGTGTAATGTATTTTAATTGATAATTAAATACTAAGTGCAGTAATTTTCTCATTGATTTCCAGTCAGATAAAGCATACAAATTTATTATGTTATACCAAGACGAAGTATATGATTTTTCTGAATTTAATTCTCGTTGTCAGGTACATCTTATTGATTTCCAGTTTGATAAAGAATACGAATTTATTGTGGTATAAGGTATTTCTCCCGCCTTCTACGCATGCTTTCGTGGGGTAGTGGTCAGCACGCTCGACGCGTAACCGAGAGGTCCGTGGTTCGATTCCCGGCGAAGGCGTTGCTCATTTTTCATCTCTCCTGCTCGTAAATAACCTAATGACTCTACAATGGTATCCCAAGATCATCTCATCTTTTTTTTCTTTCTTTTTAGGTATTTAGAATATAAGTTTTTTAATGGCAGACTTATATTTTCAAAATAAACATTTGCATTTTTCAGGAATGAACGTCTTTTGAATAATAGGTTATCATGACCTTTTTTCATACTTTCCCTAAAGCACATTTACCATTCTATAAAATGCCTATGTAAAGTACACAATAATTCTCATATTTCATACTTTGCCTAAAAACGCCAGGCATTTTATAAAATGCCGGCGTTTCATGCATTGCCGGTAACATACGCAATGCTTAGATAAGTGTTTAATAATTCTCATATTTCATACTTCGCCTAGAAACGCCAGGCGTTATATAAGATGCCCAGATAGTCTACAGAATGCTAACGTTTCATACATTGCCGGTAACACATATCTATGTTCATTAATTTTATACTAAACTTTCGGCAGGTAGGTAATTTATTACGCCCTGGAGCACCGGTGTATGGCTCAGCATAGCCTTCATGATTGATCCAGAAGTTTTGTCTAAACCTCTCATGAGCGAATACGGCTAAGTGCCATATTCGCTCATGAGTCTATCATTCAATGCCTTCCTGCTGCAGAAACTGCTCTACACAGATCTCATAGCGATTATGTACAAGTTCTTCTATAAAAAGTTTCAACAAAGCGCTCATTTATACGAAAATATTAATTGTATCTAATACCGAAAATTTTCACACATAGAACGTTATATGTGGGGCAGGGAACCAGCATTTCGGTTTAACTTTATTTCGCGTTAATGCTGTAAGATTTAAAAAATTCACATCAAGTCTATTTGTAGGAGGGTTTTGCTATTCTGGCACCAACTTCCTAGTTTTAACTAGTAAATAGAATGCTATAATGTACCAAATGCGGGCTCAGAATTTGGCGATTATGTGCCCAAATCCCTAGTCGACCTTTAAAAGGGGAAGCATGTAAGGTAATTTCTTCCTACTTTCTGCATGCCTTCGGGGTGTAACGGTTAGCGTACCGGCGAGGGCATTGTGCATTTTTCACATTTCCTATTTCAAAATAAACCTAATAATTCTACAGTGGTGCCCGAACTAAAAGGTGATGGATGATAATTCTTCAACACCAGGTTTTCGCTATTGGGACCCCTCTTCCCCAGTCGCCGTTTACAAGAGGGAATTTTTTCCCTCCTTTCTGCATGCCTTCGTGGGTACCAGTAGTACACTCGGCGCGTCGGCGAAGGCATTACTCATTTTTCATGTTCCCTGCTTCAAAAATAACCTAATGTCTCTACAATGCGTTTGGCTAATTATACAGCTAATATAGTTTTAAGATTAAATTCAGTAAAGTTTTTAACGAATTCGAAATTAACTGAAAAGATAAAAGGTGAGTCAGAGATTACGACTGTTTTCTAATATCCAAAATTATGATCTGTTTTATTTGTTTGATTAGTTCGGATTATCTGATCGGATTAAGCATAATTTAATTCGCAAAAATAAAAGAAGACTTTACTTTGTTGTTGCGAAGCTTAGTTTCTCTAGATTGACAACAAATCCACTCTTCCGCTAACTTTCAGAATTAGGCTTAGCCGCACTTAAAAAACTTTTAAATTGTTGATAATTCTACAACTATAATATGCAGCTTAACCAAAAGCATAAAAACCTTTACCGGAAGATAAGAACAACATAATTCAATCATTTTTAAAGCAAAAAATGCGCAATTTACCAACATATAAGAATAAAAATATTGAGTTCACTGAGCCGAGTAACAGAGTGGGGAAAAAAAAAGAAAAAGAAAAGAAACAGTTTTTCACACATGATTCAGTATTTCTCATTCAATTAATTCAGTTCTCACTTCACGACAAGGCAGAAATACATAAAAACTCAAAATATCTATATTAAATATTACGAAGTAAATCTTAAACACATATTTCCTCGAATTAATTCCAGAATGGATTAAGCATGATTTAATTCGCAATCATAAAACAAAGTGTTATCTCTATTGTTGCGAAGCTTAGTTTCTCTAGACTGGCAACAAATCCAATACTCTCCTAAGTTTCAAATGTAAATAAATATGCCCGCCATGAGAAAAATGATTAGGCTTAGCGACACTTAAACAACTTTTAAATTGTTGATAATTCTACAAATCTTGCATGCAGATTTACTAAAGACATAAAAACCTTAACCGGAAATAAGAACAACATAATTCAATCCTTTTTACAGCAAAAAAGGCACAATTTACCAACATATAAGAATAAAAATACTGAGCTCACTAAGCCGAGTAAGAGAGTGGATACATATATACATAAGTTTATAAAAACTTTTGGTGCGGCCGATTGCAACCAAAATAAGAGATGCACATCTACATATTACAGGAGTCCTATATACAAAATTTCAACGTTCTGAGTGTATTCGTTTTTGAGTTATGCGAGATACATACATACGTACGTACGCACAGACGACACGAAAAAAAATCTCTTCAGAATCCATTTTAAATTAGTTTTATAATTTTTTGGGGAAAAAAGAGTTTTTTATTCTGTCCTTACGTACAAATGTCACGCAAAAGCATCGTTAAATTGCACTCAATGGCGGTCAAAAGCGATATTTTTTTTTAAATATGATACTCGAAATTTTTCGCGATTACAATACTTCCTTTCTACTTCGTACAGAGAAGCTAAAAATCACCGATAGAGTAGGCTTCCGATTGTGAATTACATTACTTTGTCGAAGAATAGCTTCGTACACGAGACAAACAAGACATTTCTTATTTCAAGCTAGTAAATGTAACTGTATCGTTATTAATATGTCTTACCTAACTAGAATAGAATTCAAATAAAAAAAAAATAAAATAAAACACCTTGCAGCGGATGTTGTGTAAGTCACGTGATAAGGGGAACAAGGCAGGCCTCAGAACCGAAAAAGCGTCCACAGTGCACGAGTAAAAGACACAGGTATCATTTACAGCAATCTGGCCTCACACAGGATATCCTTTTGCAGTCCAATCTATACCTAACTCAAAGCGGTGATATCACAAATCACAACGTGAAATGATTGGTCAGCTTGTTTCAAGCCGAAAGCCACGGATAAAAAAAAGGGCCTCAGATGTACTAAAAAAAAGCTTACTAAAAACACTTCCAAGAGGATGAATTTCTTCTACCTATACATGTTGCTCGAAAAGTCCATAATCGAATATGATTGGTTTCTTCTTCAATAGATGATTCGAAAAGAATTAAAATTTCACTGTGGTGCTTGTTTTCATAACAAGACGTCATGATAACAAGTAAAAAGTTCAATGACTTTTACAATATAATATGGTCACCACAGATTCTATTAAAAAAAAAAAAAAAAAATCTGAAAGTTTTTAGATTTTACATTACGCCTAAAGGGGTGTTTTTTTAATGTTTCGTGTGTTACCTTTACTTATTAAACATCATGTTGACTTAAACAATAAAATTCAATTCAACAGCAATATCGCAAAATAATTTTAAAATGAGCATATCTGTAGAATTTCCGACACACAGCCTCGCGCGATGGAGATAATCCCCCCCCCGTACAGTGTTGACACTTTCCTCGCTTTGAAATCACTGAGTTTGTTAATCAAAAAGTCTTTAATGTCTGGCAAAATATGAAAAAGATTATAAAACAAATCCCAAATTAGGGCTTCCAGATGCCCATATTCGATGGAGGATTACGTTATTCAAAATTGGATGGCTCTAGGTACCGTTGTTTTATCACAATGCGAGATATATATATATAAATTTATGCAGATTCTTCATTATTTAATTTCTTTAAGTATAATACAGGGCTCTTATATTCGGTGGCAACAGTTTGAAAAGTAAATCAACGCAGAAAGTGAATCAAAGCAAAACGCCAAAACGAAATTAATAGCCCTTCTGGGCTAACGCCCTTTGGGCTAAATAAATTATTTTTTTTAAAGAAAAAAGAGAGATTAATAAAATATATCAAATTCAATTAACATGGAAGACCTAAAATTTGGAGAGGTAATTTTTTAAAAACTACTGGTGCGATTTTTAGAAAATTTGGCAGTTTGGCATAATTTGAGTCGTAGAATCGAAAAACCGAAAAAAAAAATGGCATGTCATTTAAGAAAAAGTCCGATTTTGTTTGAAAATACCTATATTAGAATAATGCTATACATAACTGTAATACAACATATCCTAACTCGTGCTTTTGGACATGAAAAACGCAAGTTGAATTTCGTCAATCGCCTAGTAGAACGGAAGATAAAAAACTCCCAACTTTTTTTTCTTTCTTCCCCCCCTTTCTTTCATTTTTTTTTTCGCAGCGTACATTTAAAAAGTCAAAATACCCCTAACATACAAAGCATTTTATAGCGCAGTGTCTTTACAACTGGTTTATAAGCGTGAAATATTGTAACTCATTTCGATATATTTAACAATATATATTCCAATGCTATTTGAAATTCTAAATATTAGAATATTTTAATTGAAATACTTTTTTGTCATTAACATAATATTGTAATATGTAAACTGTGAAGCATTGTATAAACAAATCAGTATTTTAAGATATTTTTTTCCCAAAATAAAGTGCAATTAAAATGACCTACGTTAAAAATTGTAAACCAATATTTTTTTTAATTATTAGCCTAAAAAGGCGTCAACCCGAATGAGCTATTAGTCTCGAAACGGAATTCTGCATCGTCCACTATAACCGGCAAATCATTTTTCAAATTGTTGACAGCAAATATTATCGCCCTGCATTATATTTAAAGAAATTAAATAATTTATAATCTGCATGAATGCATGTATGTTCCTTGCACTGCGAAAAAATGACGGTACCTAGAGCTATCCAATTTTGAATAACGTAGTCCTCCACCCCAATATAGGCAACTGGAAGCCTGCATTTTGAATTTCGAATTTGTTTTATTATTTATTTCATATTTTGTAAAACTTCAACGAATTTTTGATTAAAAAACTTAACGATTTGGAAGAGAGCAGTGGCAGCACCGTACGGTATAAAACATTTGCCTCCAACGCGCGAGACAATATATCCGAAATTCTAAAGATATGCTGTTTTTGAATATTTTGTGTTTTTGCGTTTGAACTGAATGTTATGTGGTGTAAGTGAGAAGAATGTAATATTTAATTAATTAATTTAACAAACAAAACGTTAATAATAATGAGAGAAAAAAAAATTTTGCAAGCCATCTCACTACGAAAACTGTATATCGATTTGATGAACTTGAGAAAGACTGAAAAAAGAAAAAAGTAATAATAATAAATGCATATAAGTCGAGTTTTCTTTTACAGATTAATAATTTCTTAATTAATTAATAATTTAACTATCATAACTAAATCCTAAACTTTCTTCTATCCAAAACACAATCCCAGACATAATTAATTACGAATCCAGAGTTACTCGAGTTAATTCCGGACGTCTAGTAATCCTAATGGTAACTTATGAAAACGAACACCCTCAAAACATTTTGGAAAGACTTTGTTTAAGACCATTCTAACAAAATAAATCCAGAAATATCTCCAGTTCAATGGTTAATTGAGTAGGAACTACTTGTAAATTTAAAGGAAAACTTCATTCAAGTCAAGATTACCAAGGTAGGCGGCTTTAATACGACACAGCTTCTGCAGAAGCCAAAATGCGCCCTCTGGTGTGGGTTACAGACCCGGACAAAGCCGTTATTCTATTTATACTCGAAATGTAAACAACTGAACGGCGCTTGGAAACGACAGACAATGCCGTGTCACTACAGCACCTGGATTTGTATACGGCGGAGACCGTTTTCGCAGACGATTTTTTCCAGATGGTCCTCATCTGCGCAAATATTAAACAGAATCCCTCCTCTTTCCTTTCTGAATAAGGATGGGAACTTAACCTTTCTCCTGAGTGCTAACAGTGTCGTCGTATGGTTTTATTTAGACAGGTCAGGAACAAAGCAAGAACAGTTCTTTTTAACATCCGGGTTATTTGTCTTGATGAGATGATGGTGCTCTAGAGGGAGGGTGCAGAGTTTCGGAATGAATCACCAATTAGCGTCAAGTAGTTGACAGTCAATTAGGGAGTGTCACGCAATTATGCGCCAAACTGTTAAAATAACATTTGGGACATTCGGATGGAATCGTGTGAAAGAACACTTCAAAAACAGGAAGGGAGTGATATAAAAACAACAACATTGATCGAAAAGAATCAAGTCAGAGATATAGAATACAGTAAAAGTCCAATAATCGCACTTATCGAGATAAAGCGGCGAAAACAATTTTGGGAACTAATTCAGCCTAGGATAAAGCTTGCAAGGAGTAGCTGCCAAATGGAAAATATGACTTCGTGGAGGATTTTCTAAAGTAAATTGTCTTGTATTCACGTGACACACAGAGAAAACACACAAAAAATGTCTATGCAGCCAGCCCGTTCCAAAACAGCCATAAAAACGTTTGCTCCTATTTAAACCTTGGAGGGGAGTATTCAGCAATTTTATCCAATGGGATTGAGAAATATCCCCCTCTTAACATTTATAACACAGTCTGTGTTTTCACTTCCTCTTCTATAAATAAAAGAACGTCCTTTTAACGACATGCAGACATTCTTATATATATATATATATATAATTATATTGCAGAAATATTTTTTTTTTTGTTTTTTTTGTTTTGTTTTATTTTGTATAATTTTAGTGGAAGCTTTGAAATCGCATGTTTCCAAGATTTTGAAAAACGATAACACGTAGCTTGTTATCGTGTTTCAAAAATCTTAGACATTAATAATTTTTTCTTCATAATTTACAAGCTACAAAATAGTTTTATTAAGTTTCATGTTTTTTGAAATTAAAACGTCGAGGTTTGAGAACATTTCCATATTAGAAATTCTCCATTAAGTTCAATGGATCATTTAAAAAAAAATCAAATATATGCACTTTCCAATGCACATACTTTGTAAAAAATTTAAGTTCTACTAAACACAAAAATAGAAAATTTGGCGGAGATATAACTGGATGATGGAACAATAAATACGTGATTTAGTTAAGTAACCATTAGCATTGAATTTCCCGTTACTCTGTTGTTTTAAATATGTTAATTTTAAAATTAAAATAAAGATAACAAAAAACGAAAAAGCATATTATAAAAAAATTGAATAACAGGAACTTTGATAAAAGGTTGTCCAATTCTGAGTGATGTTGCCATTCTTGTTAATATAACTATTGCAATTGCGAGACAAACAAAACGAATAACAAAGAATAAAAAAAAAGAAATAATAAAAGAAAAAAAGAAGATCGGTGTGTGTGGGGGGAGAGTGCTGCCAGAAATTGGTCTCTAGGCGAGGTCAAATGCAAAGATAGGCTAATGTGAAATATAAGATTATTCTGATATAACGGACCAAGGATGAAGCGTCTTTCCTTAACGTTTAAAAAATACGAAGGATTGGAAAACGTAGGCTGAGATGGGAATGATAGTTTTGGGAATAAAATCATCCAGGCTGTTTTAGGAAAAAGTTCATCTCGAAAATCACCTTTATGGTCTTATCTTTTCTAATTATTAATTACGTTATTTATTTATATTATTTTATATAAAAATTTATAGATTGTGTAGAAGACCCGACACAGGTCCCCTTTATTTTTTATTAGCCCAAACGGACGTCAGCCCAGTAAGGCTATTATTCTCCAAACGGCCTTTAGCGTTTATCACTTTTCAGATTGAAGCTGAATCTCTTTTCAGATTGTTGCGAGCAAATATTATCGCCCTGTATTATATTTAAAGAAATTAAAGAATGAAGAATCTGCATGAATGTATGTATGTTTCTCGCATTGTGAAAAAACAATGGTACCTAAAGTCATCAAATTTTGAATAACATAGTCCTCCATCCGAATATGGCTACCTGTAATTTGGAATTTGTTTTAATATCAATTTCATATTTTGCAAAACTTTAAAGAATGTTTGATTAACATGCACAACGATTTCAAAGCGAGCAATGTCAACACTGTACGGACGAGAAGGGGAAATTTTTATCTCCAGCGAGCGAGACTGTCCATCCGAAATTCTAAAAATATGCTATTTTTTAAATTTTTAGCCCAAAGTGGCGTTAGCCCTGTAATATATTTTTTATTTAACAACTGATTATATTTTAACAATAACATTTTATAATTTTTATTATTTAATATTGATACTGGCGTGGCAACGCCATATTTGCTTCGTGCAACCGATGCTGAGCAACTAGAGAAATGTTTTAAAAAGATTGTTAGTTCTAAAAGTTTATACGAGTAGATGATGTATTAAGATTGATAGAGGAAGAAACTGGAATGTAAAAGCTGGAGTGTAAAACTGTAACATTGAGAAAATGTATTTAAATTATCTATCTTCGTGAATTGAGAATAAAGGTTATGATTTACTAAGAAGTTCATCTGTTATTTCGATAAAAACTGCCAAATACGTTAGAGTCCAAATGCTCTCGAAACGTGAATGTATTTGTGTAACATAAAATCTGATTTACTTAGTCCAAAGAGGTTTGTCCCTGAAGGACTATTGTTTTCGTTTCGCGATTTTGCGTCGGAAATATTAAAAGCCTGAATCACCTTTAAAATTGTTGCCACCAAATATTGCAGCCCTGTATTATATTTAAAGAAATTAAATAATGAAGAAACTGCATAAATGTTCTCCAAATGTGATAAAACAACGGTACCTAGAGCCATCCAATTTTGAATACTGTAAGTTTCCACCCCAATATGCGTATTTGGAATCCCCAATTTGGAATTTGTTTTATTATCTATTTCATATTTTGTAAAACTTTAACGGATTGTTTATGAACAAACTCAAACGATTTGAAAGCGAGCAATGGCTACACTCTACGGGGGGAATAAAATCTTTTTATCTAAAGCGCGCGGAACTGTGTATCAGAAATTCTAAAGACAGACTCATTTTAAAATTATTCTGCGATGTTGCTGTTGAACTGAATGTTTATAAGGTACTTCTCTTGCCTTCTTCGCATGCCTTCGTGGTGTAGTGGTCTGCATGCTCGACACGTAACCGAGAGGTCCGTGGTTCGATTCCGGGCGAAGGCGTTGCTCATTTTTCACCTCTCCTGCTTCGTAATAACCTTATGTCTTTACATGTTAAAGTGCGAAGAACATGGTATTTAATAAATAAAGGTAACACACAAAACGTTAGAAAAACGCTCCTTTGGGACGTAATTTAAAATCTGAAACCTTTCAAATCTTTATTTATTTATTTATTATAAGTGACTTATGGTGATTCGCCATAGATATCGATAATGTTTTATTTATTGAAATCGGAAGTTATTTTTTGTTTGCCTAATTTTGCAAAATTTTACCGCATTAAATAAAATTGCCAACATCGATGCATTATTGCAATTGTGACTTCTCTGACCGATTTCAATTAAAAAAGAAAATCCTGGCTAGTCGGGTCACAAATTTCATTACGACACTTTAAGCATACTAAACATAACAAAACGCTCGCCAGCACATTACTTCACGTAACCTCACCTATCCATCACTCACTTGGAAGGAGGGAGAAAAATAAGAACCGTGTCGTGCAAGGTAAACGATAAATGTCTTGCTCTCTGCAACGGAACCTCACTATCCTTTTCGATGTGATTGACAAAACCCTTTTTCCCGAACAAAATCCAACCTTCTTTTTTTTTTCTTTCGCCTCTTTTCTAGCTGCTTCAGCGAAAGGAAGAGCATCCTATAAATAGGCTTTCCATTAAGATAGGCATCGCAGCGCAGTGTTGTTAGAAGAAGCGTTCTCATGACGGGGTTGTTGGTTTACGGTTACAGTGCAGCAACAAGGGAGTGTCTGTTCAGTACTTAGGAGCTAATCCATTCTCTATCATTTTAAGCGGGTTGAACAAATCTTTTCTCACTCGCACACTTTCCCAGTTCCTTCCTTGCACTGGTAGTCTTTACCAAGAGGTGATAAGGTACGAAGATATGCACTCCAATTTTAAATAACCTAGAAAATACCTACTGCAAGAACAGATAATAGATCATAAATTTCGAAGCAGTGTAATACAACGGGATAGGTTAGGGGTTCTCCAACTTCTCTGTGCATCGGTACTTTCCTAGAATGCTTTTTTTTTTATTATTATTATTTGTCATGGATCCAGTCAGCTTGTACGCAAAAATAAATATAAGGAACTAACTCTGTCTAAAACAACCCCATACGATTCCAGTAGATTTTGGTCTTCTGTGGAGGTGGTCCTCGTTGAGAGATAACATTCAATACAAATGTTTGTTTGTATTGTAGAACCGTTAGGTTCCTTTGAAGCAGCAGACATGAAAAAAAAAATGAGCAATGCCCTCCCCGCGACTCGAACCTTGAACTACTCGAAGACACATCCAGTACACTTCTAATAACACCACTTGTAGAGACATTAGGATATTTTGGAATCAGGTGAGATGAAAAATTAGCAACGCCTTCGCCGGGAATCGAGCCACGGACCTCTCGGTTACGCGTCGAGCATGCAAACCACTACACCACAAAGGCATGCGAAGAAGGCGGGAGAAATACCTTACATACTCCCGCTTTTAAAGGGCGACTGGGGTTTTGGGAACACAATCGCCAAATCCCGGTGGTGGAGAATTATCATCCACCACCTTTTTAGTTCGGGCGCCAGTGTAGAGACATTAGGATATTTAGAAGCAGGAGACATGAAAAATGAGCAACGCCTTCGCCGGGAATCGAACCACGGACCTGTCGGTTACGTGTCGAGCATGCAGACCACTACACTACGAAGGCATGCGAAGAAGGCGGGAGAAATACCTTATACACTAAGCTTTAACGAATTTTTTTATGAACAAACTCAAAGGATTTAAAAGCGAGCAATGGCAACCTTTTTATCTAAAGCGCGCGGAACTGTGTATCAGAAATTCTAAAGATAGACTCACTTTAAAATTATTTTGCGATATTGCTGTTGAGCTGAACTTCATGGTTTAAATGCACAGAACATGATATTTAATAAATAAAGATAACACACAAAACGTTAAAAAATGCCCTTTTGGATGTAATTTAAAATCTGAAACCTTTCAGTTTTTTTAAAATTATTTATTATTATTATTATTTCTCAAAACCTTTGAAACCTTAAAAACTTAAAACCTTTCGAAATAAACCTCCATCTGAGTATACCATGTACTTGCTTTTCCGCCGCTTCCCACGTGCAACATACACCTGCATGCTGTCTTTAAAATTATATTTCACAAGTTATCGGTACATAATAAAAAGTTCTTTAAGAACAATGCGATATTCTGCCCATTATAATATTTGTGTTGTCTTACTAAGAAAAGAAAAAAAAAAGTAGAATTTAATTAGTCCAAAGGGCGCTAGCACAGAAGGGCTATTAATTTCGTTTTGGCATTTTGCGTTGAAAATTATAAACGGCGAATCACCTTTCAAATTGTTGCCACCAAATATTACAGCCCTGTATTATATTTAAAGAAATTAAATAATGTAGAATCTGCATAAATATATATATGTTTCTCGCATACGGATAAAACAACGGTACCTAGAGCCATCCAATTTTGAATAACGTAATCCTCCACCGAATACGGGCATCTGGAAGGCCAAATTTCAAATTTGGAACTTGTGTTATTATCGATTTCATATTTTGTAAAACGTCAACGAATTTTTGATTAAACAAACTCTAAAATTTCAAAGCCAGCAATGGCAACGTTGTTCAGAAAAAACACTTTTATCTCCAGCGCGCGAGACTGTATATCGGAAATTCTAAAGATACGCTCATTTTAACATTATTTCGCAATATTGATCTTGAACTGAATTTTATGGTTTAAGTGCGAAGAACATGATATTTAATAAATAAAAGTATCGCACAAAGCGTTAAAATACGCTTTGGGCGTAATGTAAAATCTGAAAGCTTTTTGCTGCTCTTTTTTTTTTGGGGGGGGGGCTCTGTCTTTGAAGAAGTATTGTTTTCGTTTTGCGATTTTGCGTTGGAAAAATTAAAAGTCTGAATAACTTTTCAAACTGTTGCCACAAATTGCTGCACCCTGTATTATATTTAAAGAAATTAAGTAATGAAGAATCTGCATAAATGTCTGTATATATCTCCAAATGTGATAAAACAACAATATCTAGAGCCATCCAATTTTGAATAACGTACGTTTCCACCTGAATCATCAGGAAGCCCAAATTTTGAATTTGTTTTATTATCTATTTCACATTTTGTAAAACTTTAATAACGAATTTTTGATGAACAAACTCAAACGATTTAAAAGCGAGCAATGGGAACACTCTACTGGGGGGCGAAACCTTTTTATCTAAAGCGCGAGGAACTGTGTATCGGAAATTCTAAAGATGTACTCATTTTAAAATTATTTTGTGATATTGCTGTTGTACTGAATTTTATGGTTTAAGTTCGAAGAACATAATACTTAGTAAATAAAGGGAACACACAAAACGTTAAAAAACGCCCCTTTGGACGTAATGTAAAATCTGAAACCTTTCAGATTTATTTATTTATTATTTTAGATGTTTAACTTTGTAATCCACGCCGCCCAGCCGGTACAGTGTTTCGTGATCCTGACTGTCGTAGCGATGGGCCCGAGTTCAAATCCCGGAGAAGGCACGGCTGTTAACAGTCCGTTACTTTATAGAAGGCAACGGTGGCCACCTACTACGTATTTCCATAATGAAATGGTCACCACTCACAACTTCCGGCCCTTGTTATGGCGCTAGGCTAATGCCTATTAAATAAAGCAGCCGGCCATTTAAGGGGAAAAAACTTAGGGTTCTATGCGGTGTTAAAAAATTATATTGGAATTTTCATTTAATTTGCGGAACCCTTACAGAAATACTTCGGAACCTGAAATTCCAGGAAACGCAGTTTGAAAACAATAAGAAACTTTTGCAATAAGCTTTTTATCATCCGATTTTATCGCTCACCCAAATTAGCCCAAACACCGATTTTATCGCTAAATTAGTTAACAACTTTCGAAATGCAGCAAAATTATCTATATATGATCTTTTATATCTTTCTCAAACATGAACCACTAACGGTACATTACATTATTTCGGCGGTACAATTTTTACACAAAAGATTTAAATAAATATTCAGAATGAACCTAAAATGGCATTCCTTACAATACGTCTACTGTACATGCATTTTTGATGGTCATTTATGAGCTAAAAAATATTTAAAAATTCAAAGCCCTTACTCCTAGATGATAATAACGTAATACAGTTAGTTGTTTACTGCATGGTAAAAGAGATCCATTCAGATTTAGGTTGTCCCCGCCCCTCCCACAGATTAAGCCACGTGCCAAAATGTTCTCTTCGATGTTTCGTAAGTGAAGTTAAACTAAAAAAAAAAAAGAGAGAAAGAAAAAAAATGAATATTATGTTGTCAAAGTGCAAGGCGAAATAAATAAACTGGAGGGGGGTGGAAACATAAAACTGCTGACTCTTTCGGAGAGGTTACCTTTGCAACTTACTTGCACTAAATTGGTATGAAATTGATCAGCCATCTAATTTTACCTTCACCTATTAGAGGAGAAACACCTGCCGAAGCTTGCTTTTTCTAAACTCGCTCGAGTAATGTTCTTAAGTAATTTTAGAAGCTAAGTTTGTTAAACCTTTATCCCATCGACAACTTTTGCCCATTTCTCCTTCCTGCAGCATAATTTCCACGATTTTTACCTTTTCCACCAGCTGATGAATTGCAACTTTTTGTTTTTATATACAGACGTAATGAAAAAGACGTAGCAATGTTGACAGTGTAGAACGTAAAATGCTGAATTCGTAATAAACAGCAAACTTGGCACTCGAGGCGGATTAAATATTCATCTTTATTTCAATTGATATTTGCAGCCATTATTTACTTGGCACCCTAATCGTGCCTATTCAAGAACATTCACATTTCTGATACTTTTGCAATAGGAAGAGAGCAGAGCGAAATAGCGTCTTAACGAGAAGAGAAGTAAAAGCTAAAGTGCGCAACTGTCCAATATGGAGGCTCACTACGAGAAGGTTTTTAGTTTAGATTGTTTATTAAGAGAAAGGTTTCAGTTCTCGAAATTTTGAGTTCACGTTCCAAATTTGCTACGTCACCAGCCTTATGCAAGCCATTTGACATAGACTGACCAGGAAATGATGCAGTCTAGAAATGATACTATTATTTTTAGAATACAGAGAGGAAATACACAAATTAAAAATAAGGAATTAAGAGGCCATTGCCAAATTAAATTATAAAAGTGATTTACATATTTTTATCTTAAAGAATCCGCCCCCCTCCAAAAAAAGCCTTTTTAGAAGAAAGCATTAAAGCTATGTCTTGTAAAGTACCATAGAGACTGAGATAGGGTGTAAAAGACCCTTTTATTTTGTAAGGATTTTAAGTTTCACTAACGTTTATTTTATTTTAAAACTTTGCTATCCTCTCTTATTTTCCATTTCCGGCCAGAAAAAGCGCGAAAGAGAATTGTTTATACAATTGAGGTTGCAAACTGTAGAATTAGGCTTTTAGCCAAGAGAAAGAGAGAGAGAGACTTCTCGCTGCCTTTACCACGCGTGTGCTTTTCATGTCTGCCTTTAAGGCCAGAACATAGTTCTCGTAGATATTTGAAGACGTATTGTAGTTTTTTTTTTGGGGGGGGGAGCATTCCGCTTACTACATACGTAGTATTAAAAGGCCAATCTTCGAGTTACTACTCTCTACATTTAAAGTTCTTATTTAGTTAAGTGAGTTTTAATTCTTATTTTCTACGTTTTAGACCTGGGCTCTGTGTGCGTGAAGCGTTAAGTGCTGGGCTCTGTGTCCCGAAGTGTGGGAACGGCTGTACGCTGTGTCAGAAATAAAGGGTAAATTTAACCCTTCTTATCTTTGTTGTATTTTCTACACACGCACGAACACAGCTTTGAGTAAGCTCCCTGTTACTACTCAGGACTCCAGTTATGTTTGCAAAAACAATTAGAAGGAATAGAAGTCCTGACAATTTAACTACGTAACAGCCAGCATTTATGGTTTAAATTAAAAGTAACGAATTTTAAATTATGACTAAGTTAACTTAAGTTAGTCCAAAAGGCTACACAAATTCAAAACGCGCAAGTTAGCTCTGATCAGAGTCGGCGTGGCAAGCCTAATGGTGAGAAAAATGCAAAGCCGCAGAATACTGCTCTCAAGATAATCAATTAGCAAACGCAGCCTTCAGCAGACGGAACACACTCTGATTTTACCCTCTAAAACCTTCTTTTAAATACTTTTTTACTTCATTTGAATACACGCGAAACAAAAATTTGCATTCTGGCAGGAAAATGGGAAGTAAGAAAGATAGTAAAATAAATTAAAATAAAATAACTGGTTAGTAAAAAATAAACGAATCCTTACAAAGTAAAAATATTTAACTAGTATATGGTTTGATTTTATAGTATCTAAATATTTAATTGTCTTTTTAAAACTTGTTTTAGAATCTTTTTTAGAAAAATATGTTTAGGCTAGTGCTGTGTTATGTGTTTAGGCCTTTAAAAAAATGTGTTTAGGTTAGTGCTTTAGTTAGTGCATTTTAGGACTGTTTTCATGCTGCAGAAGTGCAGAAAAGATCATAATGAAACTGAGAAAAGGTCCTCTGCGAGTTCTGACAACATTCCTTTACAAATTAGCTATACCAGTTACTCTTCGTTTCTAAACTTACAGTTACTAAGTTTCTAAACATGAAAATATGAAATTTTTTAAATATACAGCAGAAGGTTTTTCATACATCATCTCCAAAGAACAGAAATCTAATTAAAATGTACAGAGTAGGTTTTTCATATCCAAGTAACAGAAATTTAATTAAAATGTACAGAGAAGGTTTTTCATGCATCATCTCCAAAGAACAGAAATCTAATTAAAATGTACAGAGAAGGTTTTTCATAAATTTAATTAAAATGTACAGAGAAGGTTTTTCATACATCCTCTCCAAAGAACAGAAATCTAATTAAAATGTACAGAGAAGGTTTTTCATACATTATTTCCAAAGAACAGAAATCTAATTAAAATGTACAGAGAAGGTTTTCCATACATCATCTCCAAGGTTATAGTCTGCATATAAATCAAGAAATTATTATTTTTTTAAAATATCTACATCTTAAACTAACGAGAAAAAACGTTCGACCAATTTTAGGGGTGAAGGTTGCAGAAAGCCCACTACTTAATGCAAAAAGCTAACATTACAAGCACAGAAGACCCAAGCACAAGTTAGAAAGTCTTGTAATGTAGTTCACTTTATTTTGATTTATTTTTGCTCAGTTTAGGAACTCATTAAAACTTCCTCAGATGACGAACAAAAGAAAGGCAGAGAGATTCTTTTCTATTTTTCCCCCCTTAAAAAAAAAAGAAGGAGGGAGCAGTCTTATGATCGGCATCGCTGCATAGGTAGAGTAGGTGGATACGAGGGATAAGAACATGGCATGCGCATGGAAAGAGGTAGCAAAAGTGCCGCTTTTTTAAATTACGTAAATAATGCAGAAATGATGGAAGTTTGACACAGCGTTAAATGTCTGGAAGATTAGAAAGGCCCGGGACTGTCACAGAGAATGAAGTCAGACCAGTTCCGGAATTTAAGTCGAGGACCCAATTAAAACGAGAAGATAGCGAAATGGCGTAAAGGGGATTAACGCTTTAATCTGCTATTTAAATGTCGCCGTGAGACGCCGTTGCCATGGCGACCGCATCCCCTTAAACGCGCCTCGTAATAAACGGTACGCGGACGCGCGACATATTAAAACAATAATTTAACCCGAAAAGGAATTGGAAAAGTTTCTATGTTGGAGTTTAGATGTTTACGCTCTTCTCCCCCTCAAAAAGCATCGCGGGCGAGATATTCTCGTTAGCTGTTGCCAACAGAAGAGCCGTGCTTAAATCGGCAGCGAGAAAATCGTCTGCGAGGAGATTTGGCGCTGGCAGTTCTTAACGAGCGATAGCTGTTGATTGTTCCAAGAGGCGCCCGGCTTTTCATGCGATCAACCTTCGATGATCAATCAAGTTTAAAAGAACAGATTTTCCGTTCGGTGGAAACGTTTGTTCGCAATTGGCTGCGAGTGAGAGAAAGAGAAGAGATCTATTAATTCTGAACGCGGAGAAGAAAGAGACTTTTGCATTACGCTCAAACGGACCTAATAACGGACACCGAAATAAGAATCAACATTTGTCTGAATCCTCGTCTTATTCGGCATATGTTATGCGCTACCCCCCCTCAGCCATTCTTTCCTGATAAGGACTTAGCGGTAAAAAGCTGCGTTTGACAGTTGCTCAAATGAGGTACAATTTATTTCTCGCATCTTCGACTAGCTTTCTTTACTTTCTTTTTAACAGCGCCCTCTACTCGCTTGTCAGGAACGTTGAGGTTGCAACAATCCAAAACTTTCGTCGCCAAAGAAAACTTTTCAATGGAGTGGGCACGAGTGGGAAAAACATTACCTTCACCGAAAGATGCAACATTTTGTATATCGCAATTTTAAATTGCAATTGTAATATGCTTCATATATTCATATATCGCAATTGCAACATACTTCACAGATTCTGACTGCAATCCAAACTTGCGATCTTGTTCGCATTTGTGTATCTGCGCGCATATAGGCGAGTTTTTGCTTATTCGTCACGAACAAAACCCATGGTAGCATACATAAATATCCTGTATGTAGTATAAAAGTAATGTAAAGTATCAGAAATAGCATATTTTTCTGTCTACAAAGAACTTTATATTGAAACACTTACAGTATGTTAAATTTTAACCACTGCAGTATACTTTTGAAACTCTTAACACTGCTTTCCGAAAATACAGCACTTGGCAGTGAATTTGATTCATACAATTTTTTATGACATATACCACAAAAAGGTAACCAATCGAATTATATTTTCAAACCTATAAAAATAGTTTAAGTACATTCGTATCTTTTTAAATGTTAACTTCATACTTATAACATTCGAAAAAATCTGATGTGTACACACATGACTTCCTTGTACGGAATACTGAATTATACGCATTTTTTCTTGCATTTCATATAAACTTATTGGATTGAATCGAATCTACTTCTTCGTCCATAGTGCATAAACCACAACATGATAAATACACTCTTTAAAATTCACTATATTTGTTTACCACAACCACACTCTGGAGCTAGGTTCACTTAACAGTGTTACATCTCATTCTTTTTATAACTCAATGCACAAAAATTATGTATATCATCTGAAGAATTATCTAATCGTTGCCACATGTTCTATTCAAATACTGTAATAAATCTAAAACGACGTATAAAAGAAATTAAACAAATAAACAAAAAAGAAACAGTTTTTCGCAGACGATTTTAGTATTTTTCATTCAGTTAATTCAGTTCACACCTCGCAACAAGGCAAAAATACATAAAAACTCAAAATATCTATATTAAAAACTACGAAGTAAATCTTAAACACTTATTTCCTCGAATAAATTCCAGAATGGATTAAGCATGATTTAATTCGCAATCATAAAAGAAGGCATTGTCTTTGTTGTTGCGAAGCTTAGTCTCTCTAGATTGGCAACAAATCCACTATTCTGCTAAGTTTCAAATGTAAACAAATATGGCTCCTTTCTTAAAAATAATTAGACTTAGCCGCACTTAAACAACTTTTAAATTGTTAATAATTCTACAAATCTTGCATGCAGATTTACTAAAGACCCAATCGCCAAATCCCGGTGGTGGAGAATCATGGTCCACTACCTTTTTCAGTTCGGAGCGCTAACTGATGCTTTGGTTGCATATTCTGGTTTACAGCGGGAATTAATTCCGCTCTTACCAGAGCCTATCACGGAATTCCGTCCACCATAAAGGTACATACCTTAAGATGAAATACAATAAAATACGAAAACATTGAACCTCATTGTCTCTGGAATCTCACTGGCGGGTGAGGATGCGATGACAGATTGTCCTATCAGGGGTGTGGCGGTAGTCCTGTGATTAGCTACCGGAAGTTTTTAAATCTAAAATTCGACAAATGTAGAGTCCTTAGGTATTTATTTAGAAGCAGGAGAGATGAAAAATGAGCAATGCCCTCAGTGGGACTCGAACCACGGGCCTCTCGAATGCACATCGAGCGTGCTGACTACTACACCACGGAGGCATGCGAAGAAGGCGAGAGAAATACATTATAAGGCTATTTTCCTCTTATGGAATTTACCATCACTTGAATTAGAAACAGTGGCGGCTCCTAATAAGCACTGTGGAACTGCAGCACCCCCTGTTTCCACTTATTATTATTTTTAATATTTAATATAATGAGCCCTTTTTTCTTTAATTCTTTCTTTATACTTCTACAATATATAATCCTTAAATTTAATGTCAGTAGCCATCCTCCAGTTTATGAAAAAGGTACGAAAGTTTTTGTATGGAACTGCGTTTCACAAGGCTGTTCTGCGCAAGCGCGCACAGAAAACAGCACTCGAGCCAGGGAGATAAAACAGCACTGTCGCTCTTGCGGTGCCGAAATTCTAGAAACGTGATTATTTCTTCCTCCGCGCGTGTGGTATTTGGCTGTTCTGCGCATGCGCTCTTAGGAAGCAGCGTACGAGGCTGAGAGGGAGACAGCACTGTCGTTTTTACAGTGCCGAATCTGGATTATCGTTGGGAGCTGGTTCTTTTTTTTTTACTCCGCGTGTGCTGTGTTTAAAAATCATACACCATATTCTTGGTTAGATTATTTTTCAGCTATTCTATTTGATTCATTTTTTTTTTCGGTTCTTTTATTTTACAGAAAACTTTAACCATGTCCTTGCATCCTCAAGTAATAAATTCTGTGACTGTAAGTGAACTTCAAGAGCTTTCGTTTTCATGCGCTTGCAATGCTTTCAATATAGAAAAATTTCCTCAGTTGTCATCCAGAGATCGAGGAGAAAATTATTGATCTCTTCGCGCAAATTAAAACAAGAAGAATGGATTTCATTTTTAAATGAATAGGTAAAGCTTGAACTGTAACAATTTAAGTTAAAGTAATTAAGAAATGTTTAATTTTTCTTTTGTAAAATTTCATGGAAGTTTCAAAATAAATTTTCTTTTTATACATGTTTGTTTCCCTTTACACAGGTTTAAAACAAAGGTTAAATTTTTTTGGAACAGCACCCCCACTAATTTTAGCTACGAGCCGCCACTGATTAGAAATAAGTTTAAAGCAGACGGAATTACCCAGAACGACCATACATAAGTTCTAGAAGACAGCAGGAAACTTTATAAGCAAATGTTTAAGCATAAATGTGAAACCTCAAATTTTACTGTATCTGACTGAAGACGATGAACGAATAGAAGTGTAAAATGGTGACAAAAATGTTATCGTTTGGATGAGTTATCTTATTCTATTAAAACATCAGGTAAAAATCTTTACGAGGCATCTTCTTTTATCTTTTCCTTGTCTTTAGGCAACATTCGATTCTTTTTGTGACTCGCTGAATCTCCGTTGCAAGTTGATGGAAATATGTCACCGGAATTAAAGAAAATGTCAGCGACAGGTGGTACAATTTCAAAATCAAATGTCTGTAACATTTTAAGATGCTGTGATGATCCTGACTAGACACTGGAGTTTTGCAAGAGAAACCCGACTCCCTTTTTATTATTAAATTCCTACTATTAGCTCATGCTGTCTCTATATCTTGTTCAAATTTTCAATCGTTAATAAAATACTTTTTTATTCATCCACTCAAGTTCAAATGCATTTTTTTTAAACTTGGAGTGGATGACACTGGATGTTAGTACAGTTTCTTCACATATTAAAGTTAATTCCTCCGTATTTATTCCTGTTTATCGGAAATAAAGATAAGCTGTTTTTATTAAATCTCTACATACTGTTACGGATTTCACATTTATTCGGCTATTTATTTAGAATTGTAATTAAAATTGCTTTATATTTCCCGTGCAACGCAGACGATTTTTGAAGAGAAAGCTACGTCGAAAAAAAAGAAAATAAGAATAAAAGAGCGCGTGCATTTAATGTTTAACAAATAAATATCTCGTAATTACTGTTGCCATCCAGACAAGACATCGAGATTGTTCTACTGATAATTAAAAAGCTTATAAAAGCCGAATTGAAACACCTCATCTCAGTTGCTGTTGTAGTTGTAGCTGTTTAAAGCGAACTGCTGTTTGTTTACCTAATGCTGTAGCGATTTCGCTGTGAGATAGAATTAGTTTATCTGTTTTGAATTGAGTTTTGGTACACGTTTGAGATATTGTGACATTGTGCGAATATCTCTGAAGAAATATTACAGCATTTTGATTTATTTCTTGTGGAAAGAATAAATTGTTGTTAACTTTTTAATGACTTGTGCATTCAATCCATAACGAACCATATTAATTTTTTTGCAACTGTACATAGGTGTATCTACACAAGAGCCAGTGCACCTCGAAGCGATTTTTTCGAAATTCGAATTCGAATTTTTTTTATTTTATGTTTTGTGACCAAATCGCGTCATTCTGAGACATAATGGGCTACAGGAAAGCGAGATTTCACTCTATACACTTAATTTTTACATCGTCGTGAAGCGTAGACACTTAGCTATTTTACGAATTTAAACTAAATTTCGTATTTCAATAAATCGTTTAAATACGAATTTATTTCGGAATCCTTATTAGGATCCTTTTCAGCGGAATTTTTTTTAAAAAAACTTATTTTAAAAAATGTGCTGTTTATTTTCCTTTGATTTTTGGACATGTTGAACTTTAATCCTTTCGACTCCTTTTAAAAAAGAAATTTTGGAAAAATAATAATATTTTGTATTTTTTAAAACTTTTTTTAATGAAGCTTCCGAATACACTTCTCACATCTCACATATTTTAAAATATGGTTTTGGCAACAATTTTTCATTCTTATTGTTGTGAATAGATTTTTGATCAAATCGAATCATTTTGGATAGATTCATTCTTTTAGAAATGTGGGTTTGGCAACGTTTTTTATCCTATTTCTTATTTCTTTTTTTTTTTTTTTTTTAAGAAATTGAAAAATTGTTTCTTTTCGCAGAGGTAAATTGTTTAATTAATTTATTAGGATAATTAGTATTTATATTATGGGATATTGCTTATTTCATTGTAATTTTTTATATTGTGTTTTAATTATACATCATTTTAATTATAAAAAAGTTTCGCATGATTTTTTTTAGGAAATAAAGCTCTTAATCTGTTTATACCATTTGAGTTCTTAAGAAGGGTTAATTTATAGGGAAGTTAGTTAATTTATTTATTAGGATAAGTAATATTTGCATTAAAGGATACTGCTTATTTTATTGTCATTTTTTATGTATGTTACGGTGAAACACCGAAATCTGGAGAATGTCGACATTCACCGGTGAATGTCAACATTCACATAGTCGCTTGGTGTATGTCCGAAATATTTTCCAAATACTCTTATTTTTGACTTACACCGGTGAATGTCGACATTCACCATGTACTAATGGTGAATGTTGAATATATGAGAATATTATATTTTCTTCTCCTTAATTCAGTCGCGAAAATACACACGAGTACTTAAAACACACAATACATTCAAAATGAGAAACGAAAATAATCGAAGTTAAAAAACTTAGTTAATTACACAGTACGTAGTAAATGAGAAAATAAAATAATATTAATAAAAAACTTACTAAATTATGTGATTCAAATCTGATTCATTGCAACAACTTAAACTATTATGAGAGTTTGAACTGCCCAAGAGGCCCTCGCTTCTACAACAGCATTTATGGGAAACAGTCAGTCGCCTATCTTTTCGACCTACACCAGAGCATATCTGTGATGGTCGACATACACCGGTGAGGGTCCGAATGTACAAGAATGTAATGCAATATTCGATCTTTCACCGACGTATTTGGCGAATGTTGACATTCTCCGGTGAAAATCGACATTCTCCAATTTCGGTCTTTCACGGTAACATATATACAACAAGTTAAATGGCTGCGATATGACTGTTGACATATTTTCTCAGAAGATTACCTAAAGTATCATAACATTTCAAAATTTCAGAAAAAGAATCACTCAAACTATCAAGTAAGAAATTGTTGAAAAAATTTTCACTCATCAGAAATGGCATGGAGTTAGTTATATTATTGTAGAATTTTTATATAATGTTTTGTGTATTTATGGTGGTGGTTAAGAAAGGGGATATAAATTACGTTTTAACAAATGTTTAATACACATTTCATGCAATCAGTTTGCTAAAAATTCAAGATGTATATGTTTTCTGGTAATACATCAGGACCGTATGCAACGGAGGGTTTTATTCTTAACAAAGAAAAAATAGTTGGAAGAACTTACGAGGCCACCGATCCCAGGTGTGTCTTTTAGGCATTTTTCCGGTACGTTTAAAAGCCAGACGAAGGCTGGCCGCATAGCGGTTAGTGTAGTATAAAACTTACAAATAATGACCGTTTACTAGGAATTCTCACGTGCTCTAAAAATTAATTTTATAAAAACTTATAAATAATAGTACACGATTGTGATAAATTGGATTGTAATATATAACAAAAAAAAAATCTGAAAGATTTCAGATTTTAAATTACGTCCAAAGGCGCGTTTTTTTAACGTTTCGTGTGCTACCTTTTTTTATTAAATATCATGTACTACGTACTCAAACCATAAAATTCAGTTCAAAATCAATATCGCAAAATCATTTTAAAATGAACATATCTTTAGAATTTCCGTAAGTCTCGTGCGCTGGAGATAAAAATGTTTTTCTTTTTCCGTACAGTGTTGCCATTGCTCGCTTTGAAATCATTTAGTTTGTTAATCAGAAATTCGTTGAAATGTTACAAAACATAAAATCGATAATAAAGCAAATTTCAAATTCAAAATTAGGGCTTCCAGATGCCCATATTCGCAGTAGGATTACGTCATTCAAAATTCGATGGCTCTAGGTTTTATCACAATGCGAGAAACATGCATACATTTATGCAGATTTTTCATTTTTTAAAATTTAATGCAGAGCGGTAACATTTAGTGGCAACAATTTGAAAAGTGAAACGGGCATTCAGAGTGATTCAACGCAAAATCGTAAAACGAAAGTAATAGTCCTTCGGGACTAAATCCCTTTGGACTAAAAAATAAGTGGCAACAGTAAGACAGAGTTCTAAAGATTTTTAAAGTGTACGGAATTAAAGAATTGAAATTTTATAGAGTTGGATGAAGCGGATGTAATGCTCATTATGTAGCGAAAATTTAAATAGATTTAAATAGATCGAAAACTCAATGAAAAATCTCCACTTTCGGCGAGAAACTTTTTTACTTCCTTGTACGAAGTAAAAAGGAAGTATTGTAATCGCAAAAAATTTCGGGTATCATATTTCAACGGAAATATCTATTTTAACCGCTATCGAATGCAATTTAACGATGTTTTTGAGTGCCAGTCGTCCGTAAGAACAGAATAAAGGACTCTTTAAAAAAATTAAAATGATTTAAAACGGATTCTGAAGAGATTTTTTCGTCGCGTCTGTGCGTACGTATGTATCTCGCATAACTCAAAAACGAGTAGCCTCAGAACGTTGAAATTTTGTATATAGGACTGCTATAACATGTAGATATGCACCTCCTATTTAGTTGCAATCGGCCGCACCAAAATTATATAAAATTATATATATATCCACCGTGTTACTCGGCTCAGTGAGCTCAGTTTTTTTTATTCTTATACGTTGGTAAATTCTGCAGTTTTTGCTTTAAAAATGATTGAATTATGTTGTTCTTATCTTCCGGTTAAGGTTTTTATGCCTTTAGTAAATCTGCATGCAAGATCTTCAGAATTATCAAGAATTTAAAAGTTTTTTAAGTGCGGCTAAACCTAATCATTTTTCCCACAGCAGCCATATTTGTTTACATTTGAAATTTACCAAAATAGTGAATTTTTGCCAATCTAATGAAACTAAGCTTCGCAACAACCAAAGATTACACTTTCTTTTATTATTGGGAATTAAATTATGCTTAATCTATTCTGGAATTTATTCGAGAAAATAAGTGCTTAAGATTTACTTCGTAATTTTTAATATATGTATTTTGAGTTCATATGAATTTTTGCCTTGTCGTGAAGTGAGAACTGATTGATTGAATGAATCGTCTGTGAAACACTGTTTCTTTTTTTCTTTTTTCCCCCTGTTTAATTTCTTTTTTACATGGTTTTAGATTTATTATAGTATTTGAATAGAACATGTGGCAACGATTAGATAAATCATCAGATGAAATACATAATTTTTGTGCCTTCTGAGTTATAAAATGAATGAAATGTAACGCTGTTAAGTAAACCTAGCGCCGGAGTGTCGCTATGGTAAACAAATATAGTGAATTTTAAACAGTGCATTTATTCTATTGTGATTTATGCGCTATCGGCGAAGTAGATTTAATTCAATCTAATAAGTTTAAATGAAATGCAAAATGCGTATAGTTTAATATTCCGTACAAAGAAGTCATGTGGTGTATTTTGTATATAAGTGCACGTTATAACACTGGAATATACAGTAATTTTGCGGTGAGAAATTAAACAAATAAGATGCAGTTTTCTTACAAATAATCCTACTGAATAATAAACTAGCCAAGAAGTTTAAATGAAATGTAAGAAAAAATGCGTATAATTTAAAATTCCGAACAAGGAAGTCATGTGGTGTACACATCAGATTTTTTTAATGTAAACAAGCCTGACTGTACGTTACGAAAAAAATATTTATCCGAAATGGTTCTGATTAATCCAAATAATAAACGGCAAGTTTACCTGTTAAAATTTTAAAGGTGGCAGTTATACAGAACCGGCACTCGCGGTTGCAAACCTTTACTTATGAGCTAATCACCTTTACGCATTTGGCATTCGTTTACTCTCCATTCCACAATCTGTCTTGAGCCGAAGACAGTATCGTAAATTTACCCCAAGATCTTCAGAGAGAGTAGTCTAGTTAATATTATCTACCCTGCCCTGACAGTGAAGAACGGCTTGTTGAGTTTGCCCGTAACTCACTGGTGATAGATGCCGTTCGGAAATCTCACTGGGTCCCGAGAATTCCAAGGAAGACGGAATCCATCAACGGTGTTATAAGGTCAAGTTTGACATCTTAGAGAGGATTTCGAAATTTTATCTGCGGACGAGATATGGAAAATGAAAAGAAAAAAAAAACAAGTCACACATCTTCCTTACATTCAGAAGAAATATGCCAAATGAAGGTGTGTGTGTATTGGTCATGCCCTGAAAAATTCAATTAACAATTCATATACAAAGCCGCTTATTTTAATCTTTAGTGCTTCTAAGGCTTCCAAGTTTATAACAGTGGACAGCGAAGCTGAAATAGTGAACTATTTCCTACTGTATTTCTGTGATTACCGCCTCCCCCCGAACTCACAACATTTTCTTAACTATTTCCCCCCATCTATTCTTATATGTAAAAATCATTAAGCTGCTCAACCGGAACAGTGGTTAGCGACGCTGATTGCCGTACCGAAGAGCCCGGGTTCGAATCCCGGAGAAAGCATAGATGTTTGGAAACGTAGGAAACGTATAGTGTCTGTGCGGCATGGGGCACTGTAAATATGCGGCGAACTGAAAAGTCCTCTCTAGAGGTTAGCGGTACGGGAAGAAGGGTGGAAAACCCGTCCTCTCGGCTACCGTGTCCCGGACACGTCCCCCCCGACGACCTCCTTCAAATTATGGGGGATGGCGCAACTGAGCAAAGTCCTACTCTCACCTGTATAGTTAGTTCTCAAGGCTCTTTTCAACGACAGGCGCAATCTTGACCCCTTGCCAGGACGAATTTCGTGAGCCTGCTCTCTGTACAAAGCAGTGATTCTCAACCCCCCCTTTTTTTGTTGTGGTACACTTTTAACAATTTCAAAATTTGGCGGCACACCAACAATAAAATAAATTTAAAAGAATTTCACTTATTTGTAATTAATTAATTTAACTTATCTGTAATCAATAAAAAATTTGAATGTTTGAAAACCTATATTTTTAAATGTATATTTAATTACAGAATTTTTTTTATCTGTAATTAAATATACATACAAAATTATAGGTTTTCAAACATTCACATTTTTTAAACGGCCTCTTATATTAGAGATGTATTTTATACATCTGCATTTATTATATTTTCTTTATTTATTATTGATTTTTCATTCTGCTATTTTAAACTGCTACAACGATTGTTTGAAACTCTTTTAAATTGAAAATTTATTAAATAAAAATCTCTGAAGGTATATAATCGATTCGAATAAAGTAGTTGAATTTCGAATCGGGCGGATCCAACTCCTCGTTAGGCGGAGCACACGATTTGGTAAGTTGACTTCGGTGATATCCACCAAAGGATAACATATATATACCACGAATAGCCTTAGTTTATTTCTATAAAACGGCAGAATGATTCAATTCCGAATTTTCTTTTTTTTTCCCCAGAGTATAATTAATAATTAAAAGAAAAATTGGCGGCATACAAAAGCGCCGCGGCACAGTGGTTGAGAATCACTGGTTCAGAGACCTGATCTGATGTTACTGTCGATCGGGTTAAGCCACAAACAAAAAACAAACAAAACAAAAATTGCTAAAATTCAGTCTCAGATAGATGCTGGTTTGTAGAAAACTGCATGCATTTCGAAAGAGATAAAGAAGAAATCGATGACGGATTCTCTTTTTAAAATGTACAGACATTTGTTCCCCTCGTACCCCATGTAGTTGGTACATGATAGATGTACCCATGTTATAGCCTTAAGCTGTGGTTCAGGGGTGAAACATTGTCGCATAACTGAGTGCTAAAAGCAGTATTATAACAAACCGTTGTGGATGAAATTTAGTCACAGTTTGCGATAAGAATATTAAAACCTGCTATCGAAATGACCTTGCTCGGCTGCAGCTAGCTCAGCCTCTTACCCTTAAAACCTCCCTCAAGAGAGCCCGCTATAACCCTGCCGGTTAAATTAGAATTTGGCAGGTTTCCCCAACTCCGGTTGGCGACATTATTTGGCGAGCTTTTACAGTTCCTTTTTTTCCGGGTGATATTTTTTCCGTTCCTTATTTTCCGGTTGCTTTCTTTTCGTTTCCTTTTTTTCCGGGTGACATTTTTTCTGCACACCCTATAAAGAGGCAACAACTTTATGCAGATAAGCCACTGTTGAGAAAAACGGAGGTTTTCATTACGTTGCTCGGGTTAAAGATGCCCTCACCGTTATAAAGATAAGTTTTTCTTGTAAAAAGTAATCTTCATCATGGCGCCCGCATCTATGTGCACTACTATGCAAGTAGAATATTCATTCGTTTTGCAAATCATAGCAGAAAACTAAAACCTTACGTGCATAGCGGCGCCCCGACGTAAAAGTGAAGGCACCTTTACAAAGGTAGTTTCCTTCTAATTAGAAACTGATCATCATAAGAATGCGAACAACTTTATATCTGGGAAGCATATAAAGTTATTATTTAATTTTAGCAGTTATTTATAATTTCAGCTATTATTATAGCTTCTCCTTTCCGTTTTCCTCGCCAGAACGTAAATCAGATAACCGGTATTTAAATTGAGGCGTTTAGGGTTTTAAGACAGAGCATGTTTCTGGATCCGCGTGCACGCTGTGTGTCAGTTTCCTGCCAGTTCTGATAGTTGTAATTATTCGGCTTTGCGTTATGTCGCTGCCGATAGTTCTATTTCGATGCTAGAATAGAATTACTGAGTCAACTTCGAATAAATATTTAACTGCGTAGTCTTTAACTACGTTCCACGTTTAACTTAAATTTGACTGATTTGTTTAGTTACATTATAAGGTATTTCTCCGGCCTTCTTAGCATGCCTTAGTGGTGTAGTGGTCATCACGCTCGAAGCGTATTCGAGAGGTCCGTGGTTCCAGTCCTGGCGAGGGTATTGCTCATTTTTCATCTCTCCTGCCTTCGAAATAACCTAATGTCTCTACAACATCACCACGAGCTGTGGCAGATAATGCAAACACAAGGGAGTGCATTTATGTTCTAAATTTTGTTTAAATAAAAAGGTTATTTAAACTTTCTCAAGACCTTGTAGTTACTTCAGACATTTACGATAAATCGTTTTACGTCTGTTGGGATTAATTACCAGTTTCAGATCAAGTAAAACTCCCCAACCATTATGAAGGATTCTAACTTTTCGAAATGTAGCCGATTTGCATAAAAAGTGATAGCACCCGTTGTTGTTGTTGCTTATGCTCACTTGTCTCATGTAGTCAGCCCAAGCCTACGGAATTCTTCGTGGCAAGAAGCGGTAGATTACGCCTGTCGTTGGCAACAGCCTTGAGCACCTAACAGGTGACAGTGCGATTTGGCTCAGTTTCGCCCCCAATTTTGATGGAGAGCACCCCGGGGGGACGGGTCCGAGGGTCTCCCACTCCTCTCCCTTCCACCAAACCACACGAGAGGACTTTCGGCTCGCCGCATATTTAAAGTGCCGCCATGCCGCACCGACACTATACATTTACAAATATCCATGCCTTCTCCTGGATTCGAGCCCAGGCACTTCGGCACGGCAGTCAGCGACGTTAACCACTATACCAATTGGGTGGCCCAGCAACCGTATTATCAGGAACCTTTATGAAGTGATCTCCTCATTTCATTCTTGATGAACAAAGCTGCATAATTTAACTTAAGATTAACATTTTGTTGTTAACATCTCGTCTTTGAAAACTTTGCTGCAAATTTTTTGATTTATTTAATTATGGCAAGGTACTCGGGCCTACGGGGAGGATTGCCTTCGTGGAGTACTTACCAAGGGTAACTGGCTCGTATACACGTTACACACGGGAAAAACAACGAAAAAGCCAATGCAGCCAGCCCGTTCATCGGGATTCAAACTCCGGACCGAATTACCAGCGTTCAGTGGCTTTAACGCTCGGCCGCTGGTAGGTCTCTCCAAATGCAATGATGAATTTATTTCTCAGAAAGTAGCTTCGGTAACTCCCGGATTAAGATTGTAAGGTTTTCGTTAAACTAACAAAGTTTTATTTTAATTTGCCTGTTTCTATCTCTTCTCATTTCAACTTCCCGTTAGAATAGGCGCGCGTTTCAGATTTATGCTAATTTGAAGTGGAGCCAAGTTCTATTTAAACGAGAGGTAGGAACCTCTCAGTGTGAGAGAGCTTTTAGTCTCAGACCACTGTTACTCTATACGACGTTCGCCTGACCAGCTAGTATTTAAATTCTAAGCCGTAGCGCTGTTACGTTATTACTTATTGAAGTAATTCTAAGTGCGTGAGTATTAGTTAAATCTTGCTACGCACCATTTAGTTTAGAGGCCAACCTCGCGTTCATAGCTCTGTGAGCAACGACGATTTAATTTATATTTAGCTTTAGTTTAAATTATTTGATTGTTCAGTTTAGACCTAAGTGGCGGTCATTATTTTCTGTATCCCTCCCGAGTTGGGAAGTGGCTGTACATAATTGTGGTTTAATAAAAGAGGATTTTAAATCCCTCTGAAGTGTAGTTCTTCGACCACTTAATCACAGTATTCTACCACAGAACATAGCTCAATTCAGCTCCCTGTTCAAGATCAGGACTCAGTTGAATTCACGAACATGTTTGCCAAGAATATGCACCGAACACTCAGTCCTGAGAAGATCAGAAAAGTATTTGAGAGAATCATAATGAAAAAAGCAAGCAAAATAATGCCCAAGTAAAAAAGGGCATAATCAAGCTAATAAGGAAGGCTGGCATGTGCTTTTTTACACCAGATTTTTCTTTCGCTTGTTAGCAGAAAGCAACTAGTCATTCTTGCTTTTGTAACTTTTTTCCTGTTGATAAAAACTCAAACTTCCGAATATGAAATACATAGTGCAGGTAAGAGAAAAAACATTTCATTCAAGAATACCATTCTTATACTGGTATGCGTTAAAACTATGCATTTGGTTTCATATACGTGTAGAAATATGAAATGTAACATCGAAAATCAGGTATATAATTTCTACCTTAATTCAAAACAATATTATTATCATTAGTAAATGTGAGATGACGTTTCGAAGGGTCTTCGGAGAAACGCTGTTGTCTACAAAAATAAAAATTAAAAAAAAAAAAAATCTAAGTGATATTTCTGATAAAAAGTATAGTTTTTATCCACCAAACTTTGTGTCAAATTTATTTATTTATTTCCAATATGCGGATATAATTACAATTATAATAGTTTATTATCGCAATTAGCTGAAATCGAATAAACAGAAGTGCAAATTTTCACAGTATAATCAAAGAAATACACTGTGATTAAATTAATGAACTGAGAAGAAATGCAACAAAAATTTAATTTATTAATTAATTAATTAAATATGCAACATACCTTAGAAATAAGTATATATATTTCCTTGGAAATAAGTATAGAATATTTCACATTTCGAACAACGTTAGGTTGTGAATTAGGTTTTTTTTTTTTTTCCTGTTAAATTGATTCATTCACTTTATTGATTAACTGATACTGACACAGTATTACACTAGAATTCATTCAGTATTCTATTTTACATTTTAAAACTCAACATATATTTAAATTTTATTCTGCGTGTTAAAAATACACGAACCTGAAATAACACGGAATTATACAAATCACCAATAACCATATTATTGATCTGTTGATTTGAAAATTTTAATTATTTTAAAGAGCCAAACTTTTCTCAATATTTTAACTGTCATATTTTTCAGAAGTGTATATTCTCAAAAGATTTACCAACATCAACAATTTTGTTATAAATATAGGTATTTATCAGTTTAACTACGCCGGTATTTATGTTTTTGAATAAATATCTCTCTACACGTTAAAAAAATCAAAATCAATTAGTCAGGACTATGTTAACACGTTTAAACTTGATCTCATACTAATATCTGAACATCATAAGCATTGCTGATGTTCCCAATCATTGCCTTTTCATGCAAAACAAGAAAACGTGAGCAAAATACTACGCTTACGAATGGTCAACAACAAGACAAGGAGAAATACGAGTCGTTCCAGATACATATAAAAGCAATTTCAAGTAATTATACGCAATTTTCTACGCTTCAGACTGAAGGGTTAACGACCACACGTTAACCCGACCATTTCATTACAAATACTGGTACAAGATGTCCTAAACTGACGAAAGCATATTCATCCGTTTGAGAATTGCTTTCCACTTCTTTTTACAGTCCTTTATGTATAGGATGCGTCGGATTTTCATAGCGAGCATCGGCTATGGCCACTACTGCAGTTAAACTCAGTTGACTAATATTTGAGCTCTAGAATTACAATCGTAACTCGCTTAGATTTGTTGAGTTGATTAAAAGTCAACAATTTTTTTTAACATTCAAAAACTGAAATTTAAATCTATTGGATGGCTAAATATTTAACGCGGAGCATTTTCATTATGTCCGTTCACCGCTGTATCCAAATTTGTTTGTATTATTTACAGCTCGAAAAGCAGCAGCAGGATTTTGCTACATAAAACTTTAAAGAAGGGTGCTTTTATTTTTCAGGAAATCCGTAAAGGACAAACATGCTTAGGAGTTGCTCTCGCACATTGTCCTGCACTAATAACTTAAACGACTTCCAGATGACCGTAAAACAGTGGGAGGTAGCACAAACACCTGTCACACATGGAGACCACATGGATGTTCTCGTGTTTATGAAGCATTCGCAACCTGTGGTCCAGTGGTCTCAAACTGGGAGCTGCGCTCAGTGTTGTTGCTAGAAATTTTTGAGCTAAAGTAGTAAAAGTATCGGTAGAATCGGTGATGTCTGCTTTCAGACGCCGAACGTTCAGCCAAAATGAAGAACAGTGGACTTAGAGACCAAAATTATCCTCCCACTTAAGGGAAATAGATGCAAATAACCGGACACATCCCAACTTCAGCTTGGACTTTGCAGTTTTCCTCAGCTGCAAGTTATCCATACACACAACTTTCCACGAATGTCCGATTTGTTTCAGTTTGGTTCTATGCTTGACGATAAAACTTGCTATAAGCTTGGAGTATTATTAATGGACAGGATTTCCTTCTTCGTTAGAGCAGACGAATAGCTGTAAAATACAATTCATATGAATTTAATCACGCTTAAAATGAATTATAATTTAAAATTAAAACGAAAGAAAAAAAATTTTGATGTGTACACGACACGATTTCCTTGTGCGGAATATTAAAGTATACGCACTTTTTTCTGCCTTTCATTTAAACTTATTTCCTCGAATTTCGTTAGATATATTTCTCATTCAATTAATTCACTTCTCACTTCGCTGCAAAGCAAAAATACACGAAACTTCAAAATATCTACAAAAATTGAAAGATATAGAAAACATAAAACACCAAATACAATTTTAAAAATTATTTTACAATTGATATTAAATTTTCTACACAGAACAAGCCATTCGGCCAGCGGGCAAGAAGGCAGATTTTTCGGTGCACAAAACTGAAAGTTTAATTTTGGTATCACTCGGAAAAAAGACAATGAAGGCGTAGAAACTGACTTAATTTGCTGTGAAAGCTATATGGGATAATTTAATAACTTAAATGATAATTCTAGAATGGATTAAGGATAATTTAATTCGCAATAATAGAAGAAGACGTTACTTTGTTGTTGCGAAGCTTAGTTTCTCTAGATTGGCAACAAATCCACTATTCTGCTAAGTTTCAAATGTAAACAAATATGGCTGCTATGACAAACAAATTAGGCTTGCTCGCACTTAAACAACTTCTAAATTGTGGATAATTCTACAACTATAGCATACATAACTATAACAAGCCGAGTAACAGAGTGGATATACATATATACATATTTATATACTTTTGGTGCGGCCGATTTCACCTAAAATGGGAGGTGCATATCTACATGTTATAGTAGTCCTGTATTACAAAAGTTCAACGTTCTGAGGGTACTCGTTTTTGAGTTATGCGAGATACATACAGACATACGTACGTACGCACAGACGACACGAAAAAAACTCTTCAGAATCCATTTTAAATTAGTTTTATAATATTTAGGGGGGGAAGAGTTCTTTCTTCTGCTCTTAAGTATGGATGTCACGCAAAAACATCGTTAAATTGCATCGTTAAACATTGTTAATTGTATTCAATGGCGGTTAAAATGGATATTTTCGTTGAAATATGATACCCGAAATTTTTCGCGATTACAATACTTCCTTTTTACTTCGTACAAGGAAGTAAAAATTTTTAGTTTTGCTATACTATTTCAAGCACGAAGCTACTCAATAATGCTGAAATAAAACACATTTGGATTTGAAAGTGATTGAAAATAAATTGTAATATAAACATAATTCGAAACAAAAAATTTTCATACAGATTCCTATAAAAATTAGATACAGAAATACCCTGCATTATTTGGCTAATGGGTTCCGCTTTTACTCCGTACTGCTTGAAATCGGATTAACTGAAACACTAAATGCATACAAAAAATGATAAGTGGTTGTAAATAATTTTTTGGTCCTGTTTTTCAACAAATAAACGCAATTTATAAATTTAAGTATCTTTATTATGAATAATTTTTAAAAGAGCATATTTATCGTCATTGACTTTTTATTGTCTAAAATTGTCTGCCATAACATGCTCTGGCTTTCTTTCATGCCATCCATGAAAATACAGGGTGTTTATAAAGTCCCGGACCCATTTTGATGTTTAATAACTCATAAAATAATAAAGATAGATTAAAATTAATAACATAAATGGTTAGATAGACTCAAAAAGTTTTATAACCCTTGTCAATGAACTTCCACATGTGCCCCCTTCGTCGCACGGAGAATATCAAGTCGATATTCAATTTCACGCCAGGTACCGGCAAGCATGTCGGCATCCACAGAGGCTATTGCGGTTGTAATTCTGGCTTTTAGGTCATCCATGTTCGACACTCTCCTCCTATAAACGTTGTCCTTTACAAATCCCCAAAGGAAAAAGTCCAGCGGCGTTATATCAGGTGATCTGGGTGGCCAAGGAATTGGACCTCCTCGCGCAATTCATCTTCCTGTAAAATGGTCATTCAAAGAACTACGAACGATGGTACCCCAATGAGGTGGTGCACCATCTTGTTGCAAGAAGACATGTGGCTGAAGCTCTTCTAGTTGTGGAAATACGAAGTTTTCCAACATGTCTAAGTATACGACTGATGAGACCGTCTTTCCAGTAAAAAAGAAAGGCCCAATGACTCGGTCGTGCATTAATCCACACCACACATTAACCTTTGGAGAATCCCTTTGTACCTCACGGTATTCATGGGGTTTTCAGATCCCCATATGCACACATTATGGCGATGAACAATGCCAGAAAGATGAAAGGATGCTTCGTCGGAGAACATTACAGAAAAGTAAAGATATTTAGACTGGAAAATGACATTATCTGAAATGAACCACACGCGCAGACGATATTTACAAAAGTAAAGATATTCAAACCTGAAAAGGAAAATACATAAGTTATTCCATCAATAAATGCCATAAGTTTGTTTATATCTTCATTATTTCATGAGTGGGTCCGAGACTTTATAAGCACCCTGTATTATATGCTGTTTTAAGACAGAAACCACTTGTATGTTCTGCCTTAATATATTTATGACTCTTTCCAAAGATAGCATGGCATAGTGAAATTTCAGTGGCGACATTTAGCTCTATTTAATTTCCCAATTGATATAATTGCATGTAACGTTGCCCATAAATTTTGAGCTGTTTAAAAATGAAGTTTAAATATTACCATAAAATTAATTGCGTTGATAATCGTGATTATTATGATATCACTAAGTCTATCACTGACTATCACTGATGATAAGTTATTATATTACTATGCTATTATATTATTATGATATCACTGAAGGAAGACAGGTAGAAAAAAGCCCGTGAAGGCTACTTTCCTCAGCAGAGGAATGCCTTCATGGAGAACTTTTAAAGGAAGCTGCCTTGTATTTTCACACTACACATGGCGAAACTCATATTCAGGAAATGGGGCAAGGTAACTCGTAAAGTGAAAGAGATACAACTTGGAAATTTCGCTTTCATCCTCTGATTTGATTTAAAAGTATAAACTTTCTCGATCTAAGGTTTTAGCTGCATGAATATAAACTAGATCTATGCGTATTGATGATAAAGCGAAATCGAAACTAAACAGCCAGAGCATTTCATAATTTAAATAAATGCTTATTTTGGTTCTAAAGAAACAGCATATTTATTTTTTTCTAACTTCCATACTTGTTTGCAACATATTACTTATTTTCTTTGATGTAAAAATAATATAACAAACCTTTTAAAAAAATAATGCTTACGCAACGCTTATCATAGCACACTCGAAGTAACAACCGTTCTTTTAACTCAAATCGCTGTTGCCACACAGCGAACCTTAATAGCTGTGCAAAAACATTACATCATGTTGCCAATTAGAAAATCTTAATAATTATATAAAAACATTAAACTATGTTCCACTACAGATCTACCATGCTTACATATTTTTGTACTGGTTATCAAATTAGCTGAGGGAAGTAATACACAAAATATTTGCCTTACAAACATCCTGGTTGCTTTTTCACAAATAAAAACGTTATTTGGAGGTTGGCAAAATTCAGAATTGGCTTTTGAAACGGTACCCGAAAAATCATACGCATGTATTTGTGAAAAACTGACTAACGCGATATTGAAAACGCGATACTGAAAACACATTCTGGTAGGAAATTGTAAGCTGAAAGTAGAAAGGATAGAAAAGTAGCTTAACTAAAGATAACCGTTAAAAACTTAAGATAAACCTTACAGGCTAAAGAAAGTTTGCTCATCGTTCAACAAAAGGATCTCGGACAACTGAGACGGTGTTCTATTTAGGCTCGTAAAGTCCTTTCAGTTTTTAAGATGGTATATAAAAAGAACTTTTGTATTTTAAAATAAGCACACACTTTTTAATTATCACCAAATAAACATTAAATTTTGACAGACAGCTTGTAAGGTTTTAGTTAAACTAACCAAGTTTATTTTAATTTAAATCTTTTCTATCTCCTCTCTGCTTCAACTTCCTGTCAGAAGAAGCGCGCGTTTTTAGCTTATGCTAATTTTTGAAGTTCAGCCAAGCACTATTTAAGCAGAGGTAGAAACCTCTCGGTGTGTGAGAGCTTTGCCTCAGATCACGGTCACGCTGCTCAACGTTCGCCTGACCAGCTAGCAGTTTAAATTTATAAGCCATAGTGCTTACTACGTGATTGCTTTGTAAAATAAATTAAAGTGCGGTAGTATTTAGTATATCTTGCTACGCACCCTTTTCGGTAGAGGCCAACTTCCGCGAATTGCTCTGCGAAGCAAAGTTTAATTTAAGTTATATTTTAATTTATTTAAATTTATTTGATTGTTAAGTTCGACCAAAGTTTGGTCTGTTACGTTCTGTATCTCTCCCGAATTGGGAGGTTTGTATTTAATAGTGATTGAATAAAAAAGGATTTCAAATCCCTTCACGTGCAGTTATTCTCCAGCCCAGCAGTTACATCAGAACATAGCGTACCTTCCGCTCCCTGTTCCAGTTCAGGACTTAGAATTTGAGGATAAGAACCTTGTAAGTAATTTACCATGTTCTCAAAGAATACACACAGAATGCTAAGTCCTGATAAGCTTTAGAGCAGTAGTTCTTAACCTTTTTAGTAGCCCCATGCGCCCCTTTTGCCATTGCTAGAAAATTATTTACCCCCTCCTTTTCAAAAACTCGCAAAATACCTAGATAAATTCCTTCAAATTTAGATTTTTTTTAACGTTTTTATAAATTAAACAAAAAAAAGTGTAGAAAATGTTGATACACACCAAAACATGAATAAAAGTTGTATTTTATGTTCATAAATTATAACTAAATACTTAGCAGATAAATAAAAGGCTGGCCACATTCCCCCCCCCCTGGAGCTATGAAATTCCCCCTGGGATGAGAATCCCTGCTTTAGAACATAATTTCAGGGTGATTTTATGGGGAACTAAAATCTCGTTGTGGCTCAGACCTTCTGAAGCTAGGTGATCATCAAAGCCTTTAAAACTAAATGAAGTATTTTTATACTTCATTTACCCGATGCCAGTTAAGTTAGACTGAGAGTAATGTTCCAATTTTAGTAAATGTACTGCCGAAGCAAGTACACTGAGAGTAATGTATCTAACAACAGAGAGAACGATACCACTGTAATCCTTCTCTAATAACGATGCAAAAAATACGATTCATAGTCATAAATTTTTCAGTCTGATGCGATATGGAACCCACAGAAAAAATTTCGATCGAAAAAAACAACTAATTCTTTCTCATTATATCAGCAACAATGGCAAGCAGTTTTTAATGATTCAAGTTTCATCCAATATTTCAACTATATTCAATTCTAGTTTATTAAATGTAGCAAAAAAATGGATCCTAATTGATCAGAAATCAATAACGCGAACAAACAAACAAACACACAAAAAGATATTCTTCTTTATAAAGATTTTGTTAAAACTGGCAAATTTTTGATTAACAAACCCTACGACTTGAAAGCGAGTAGTAGCAACACTTTCCCAAATAAAGCATTTTTATTGTCGACGTGCGAGTCTGTTGCCACTCGAATAAATGAGTGAGAAAATAAGTGGTTTCAGAGTTTTTAATTAATATCTCGGCTGATTAAAGTCGTACGAAGGTTGGAATAGCCGAAATGGCTTCCCACGAATTTTTGAAATCGGGAATAATGTACGTAATGCTTGGCAACGTTATTTTTACTTCATCGTAAAGCTTAGAAATGTTTTATTAACTGACTCTAGGATTGGAAAGCGAGCAGTGGCAACAACTTTCAAAATACAGCAGATTTTTCATCTCCAGCTTGCGAGACTGTTGCCACTCGGAAAAATGAGGGCGAAAATGATGGTTTTTCCCAGTTTTTAATTAACATGTCTGATTTAGCTACTTTTTTTGGGGGGGGAGAAAGAAGTGGATGTCAACTTTTTCCCGGACCCAGAAAAGAATTGTAGAATGTTTGGTTACGATAGCTATAGTAGTGACTGAGCTATTAGAGGGCAAACCAACAGACTTTCTTCTTTGTATATATATATATAGATAGAAGCATTCATCAAAGCAATCAGCAAGCGTCAATTTACACGAATAAGCTTCTCCATTCCATTCGAAGTTCGTAATTTGTTTTAAGATGTGTCTGTATAGATGCTGTATTTCTGCTTGGATTGACTTGAGTTTTCTAAGGCAGGCATTCAAAAACCAAAACGCCAACGTCGCCAAGAGCTGTCACTTGCAGCCAAAGCTGGATTCTGTCATCACGGGAATACAGCGTCTCGTTCGATATTTCCAATTCCTTTAATGCCATCACCAAAGAGATAAACAGTTGTAACTCAGACTTTCTCATTAAGAGGGGATGCTGTCTTTGCAGGGGTGGACGGGAAGGTAGGGGGTGACAAAATAAGGAGGGCGTTTAAGAGAAAGGGGGAAAGTTTTAAGAAGAATGCGCTTTTCCGAAAGCGAACGTCGGGCGTTACGCGTTCAAGGAGTTTCACAAATTATCCGTACAGAGAATAACACTGGGCCATTAAATTTGCACTGATAAGCGAGTCTCACTGTTGTTCGCTCTCGTTAATCAGAGCGCGGAATAGATATCCACCTAATGCCGTTTGGTTATTTCCAAGGGACCCTCCACTTGAAGGATGATTCGAATCTGGCAACGGGTACATACGACTCCGAATTCCTCCGGTTGCGGTCAACTATTACAATCGATCACGTGATGACAATTAACCAATCAGAGGACCGAAGATGGGCGGGCTGGGTAAACAATGGCAGAGGTATTCGTCAGCGATATTTCAAGAGTTCTCATTTATTGTTGCAATGGAGGGAACAAACAGGTCATAGACGAGGAATAATTTCCACTTACTGAGAAGCTTAACTACCGGACACCTATTATGGCATTTAAATACCCACCAGGATATCGGTCGTAAATTTTAAATCGGCGGTGAAATTTGATGGGTGAACTAATGATTACGGACCTTTCGAATTTTAAAAGCCGTTTGCAGGAGATGATAGCAACCGTTACTCGTGTCGTAAAATACTTCATGTAGGCGATTTATTTTAGTACTTGCTCAATGAATGACCAGGGAAATCGTTGTGAAAGGCAATTCAAATTTTATTCCACAGTAGCTACACCCGGTTCAATTATTACAAAGGCTTACTGCATAAAGTCTCACCAGATTTTGCAAAGCGACTCTTTCCAAATGGAATAGTATAAGATTCGGGAAAATATACTGTGTAGCTATTGCATTAACCCTTTCAGATGCGTCAGCTTTCACAACACGATCTAATTATAAAGCAGCTAGATTCTTAATCTGGCAGTTTGTCATCTCATTGGTCAACTGTCAGCACGTGATCAGTTGCAATAACTTACCCCCAAACAGGAATTTTGTGTCCTGGGCACCCACTACGAGTTGTGGTTTATTTTAAGTACAGCAAAGCACTCGAGGGCCAGCTCGAGCGCCCTAAGGGAAGGGATATCTTTGTCCACGTCTTTTTAAAAGAAATTTGTTCATATACACCTTACACACGGTGAAAAGCACGAAAACGTCCATGCAGCCAGCCGGTTCGAACCCCGGACCGAACTATCAATGCTACTGGCAGATTCGAATATTCTTCAAGTAATGGGATGCAGGAAAATAACCACATTTTATTAATCATGCACACTAAAGAACGCAATACAGAGGTATATAAAATCAATACAGTCTACCCAAGAAAATTCCTACCGATAACTACACTCTGTTACTTTAAAACACGAATTTTAAGGTCGTAGGAGTTTCTTCCTAATTCACGAACTAATGCATACCGTCATCCATACCGGATGTAGAAGGTGTCAGCAAATCAAATGACAACACCGTGTAACGCAGCGGTCGTTACCATGGTTACGAGGTAAGCCAGAAGGCTTTTAAAAGCCTATTCTAAAGTGAAAACTATAATAATCATACTCGCCGGAATGCTGCAACTAAATATACGCAAAATGTCTCATGCTGTTGAAAATATACGTCACTGAATATGCTAAATCTACTATAGCCCAGAAACAGCATTACATTATCATTCCCTGAATATGCGTAACATAATATGATAATCAATATAATATAATAATTATCATTCGGTTACTTCTTTGATGTATAAACTGCACTTACTGGAAAAGCAAAATATTCACGACTGCGCAATTCTTGCTTAACTAGGCTATACTGAATCCATTTCCATACTTTTAAGTTACAGAGTTCATTGTATTAGAAAACTCCCCCCCCCGAGGGTCGACGTAGAGAACTCTGCGAAGCTACTGGCTAGGATCTGTACCTAGGCAGTCTCGACCACGGGGTATACAAATTACGCACCTAGTGGTTCTAAAGGCTCTGGAAAGAGCAATTATTGGTCGGCCCATAGGTCTTGCAAGTCTTAGAGCTCAAGGTTCTAGTAGTCCAGGGTTTCCATACTTTTATGTTACAGAGTTCATTGTATTAGGAAACCCCGGGGGGGGTCGACGTAGAGAATTCTGCGAAGCTATTGGCTAGGATCTGTACCAAGACAGTCTCGGCTACGGGGGGTATGCAAATTACAAACCTAGTGGTTCTAAAGGCCTCGGAAAGAACACTTATTGGTCAGCCCGTAGGTCTGGCAAGTCCTAGAGCTCAAGGCTGTAGTAGCCCAGGGTGGTTGTCCCGGGTTCTGCCCGGGGGTTGCTCCCCGAGCTTTCTGGGTAATGTCCTTGAGCGACGGGCAACCCGTGTGACTTGTAGGTAGCAAATAGACGACCAGTGTCGCCCTAGGGGCTGCGTCGTCCGAGGTGCGATGGCGCCAATCTCTCCAAGGTGCGAGGACAGGGGTTGAACCTGTGAGACTACTTCGGCGAGGGGCGCGGACTCGTAGTGCCCTTCTATTGCGGCGGAACGAGGAATGCCCAGTATGGTATTAGCAGGCAGATACCACTGACTTTCAACTTTTTCAAGAAAAGTCTAAAAGTGTAACGTCACCTTGGCAGATAACTGCCGTACCAAGATGGGCCTGGGTTCGAATCCCACAGAAAGTATGGATACTACCTGTGCGGCACGATGGCACTCAAACTACATGGCGAGCTTAAAGTTCTCTCGAGAAGTCGGTGGTACTGAAATAGGGGTGGAAGATCCTTGGACAGCCTCCGGGATGTTCTCTCTCAAAACTGGAATGGAAGTTAACAGTTAACTAGGTTCAGCAACACTTCAATCACCCGTGGTACTATATTGGTGCTACCTTTGTTCCTAACTGTATTTGTATGTACAAATAAACTTGACAGTGAACATTCCCTCTGTAAAACGACTACTTCCTTAAAAAACCTGAATCGTTTGAAATCGTTACGGTCGTGGATGTAGAAAGAGTTCACTATATATTTTAATCATTTCGACAGCAATTTCGTGTAGCAATGTGTAACTTATCAATTAACATCGTATAACTTATAAATTAACGTCAAAATCATCAATTTACTCTAGATTCTAGATTTTTGTTTTGTTTTGTTTTGTTATATACAAGACTGGACGGAATGCGAATAAATCATTATAATTTGTTCACTCAACTGCTCCAGGTATGCCTCAGACATGATTATCAATCTGTTTCTTTTAAATATCACATCATCTACCGCAGATTTAATCTGCCACATTGCTATTCACCGGTAAGTATTCATTACACTACTAGCATATAACTATATTATAATCCATGTGACCAAGGAGCCTATTAATCGTAAAATCTTTCCTATCTACTTTATCTTTGGTGTTATATTCATGTTATAAAATTATTTAAAAAAAATATTAAAAATCTTAAAATACCAAAAAATTCTGTATTCTCCCTAGCTTAGTGGTTAGCGCGTTAGACTCGAGACCGAGGGGTCCCGAGATCGAGTCTCGCTAATCGCTGCTTAATTTTTCCAAACTTACAATATTTTTATAAGTTCTTCTTTTTGTCTCTGTAATTTTTCTCAAGTCATGTTGACTTCCTTTTTATTTTTCCTTAACGTCTTTCATGTATTTTTTCCTATTTCTGCTCCCTTTTATTAACTATGATGTGGAGGTAGAGGGTTCTTTAGCCTAGGCACTCCGTAATAATTAATCCTTGGATCCTTGGAATCATTATAATACAGTCAGCCGTTTCCGTTATTCGAATTAATTCATCGTGAAATCTTTACAAAGATCTTATTAAACAGAAACTGACTCATATTGCTGATACAATGATAAAAAAATATCGATATGGCTTAGTTTAGTTAGTTCTCTTGTTAATAAAAAACAGCAATTGTGCATGCAAACAATACATACATATATTAATAATGTCCGAAATTAATATATGTATGTATTGTTGTCTAAGCAGAAATAATGCATGATTATAGAACAGATATTAGAATCTAGTAATTGTAGATGTACGATTTAGAATAATAATTACGTGTGGTGGAGCACGTGAGGAAAAGAATCATTGAATTTTATTTATTCGAAAACTTCCTAATCGATAACCAACGACCACTTGCTTATCGATGATACAATTCTGTCTATCGATGGTGAAGGACAGTTTATGCCATCCGAAAAAGCGGCGAACTTAATTTTTAACCTTTAAAAGCCGTCGCCAGTTTCAAATTAGAAACTATAGCTCGTAATTCAAAAAGCAGAAACAATTACGTGACTAAAAGCTTACCACCAAAATCATCCGTTCAAAATTAACAGCTAAAAATACCGTTATTCCTCTACTGGAAAATATACCCGTAACTTAACAGAAACTTTGCAGTTTAAACCTTGAAATCAATTGCAGGCAGTTAATTTTCCACTCATCGAAGTATGAGGGAGTTTTAACTCCTAGACTAAATATTTGAATTGAACTCTATGTGGCAGAACCAGAGTTAAGTTTATCGGTCTTTATAATGAAATAAAAGCAGTGGCTGATGTCCGCATGTTACTTAATTTCATTAATAGCTGGCATAACACGAGGCTATAATTCAAATCATTAAAGGAAGCCGACTTCTTAATCGTTTCAATGCAGCAGTCGTATGTTTCGTTTTCATCGCAACGTTGTTTGATATTTAACATCACATTGCTGATGCATACCGAAAGTTACATAAAAGATAAATTATTCTGCGGCGCAGCTTACGGAAGTGAATGAATGAAGCGAATTTAAATAAGAAATACACTCACGTCCTTAAATTAAGGATAATGCAAAATCAGGCAAAGGAAGAATTAGAAGCAAAAGAAATTTGACTTATTTGTAAAGCTTATTTATTAAACAAAAGGTAAAGAGCAAAAAAAGATGCTATATGTTTGATATTATTAAAAAAATTAGCGATTTTTCTCCCTGGAGCAAATTACAAAAAACAACCTATTTACAAAAAACCAATATTACATGTTTGGTATGATTTTCAATACATTGTATGTCTCCCAGACGATGCAATACAGTCCGTACAGCGCCTAGGCATGTTGAGTATCAAATTATCGATCTGATTTTGGATATTACACCACTCAAAAAGCTACGTTCTCCGAAGTTCCGGTAGACATGCAGGAAGAGGTTGACGGGCTGCAACTCGTCGGCCAAGCATGTCCCACACGTGCTCTACTGGATTCAAGTCGGGTGAGAATTCTAGCCAGTCCATACGAGTGATATCCTCCGATTGAAGGCATTCGCTTACGATGTTTGCGCGGTGAGGACGGCCGTTGTCTTCCATAAACACAAATTGTGCGCCCATGGCGCCCCGAAACAAACGTACATGTTGTTCCAGAATGACGTCCCGATAGATTTGACTTGTCATGGTTCCAATTTGAACATGCAGGTCAGTTCTGGAACCCACCCCAAACGAGCACTCATGCACCACCGTAACGGTGCCGTTCAATGTTGTTTTCTTGGTGGTAACGGGTACCTGGAGCTCTCCATATGCAAGTCCGGCGAGAATCAGACTGCAAGCTAAACCTGGACTCGTCGGAAAACACCACACAAGCCCCCTGTTAACCCACTGCGCCAAGAATAATTCACTCGGAGAACTTCTTAATTTATAGCAACCTATTTTCCTTTCCTTTTTTTCATTGCAAACGAGCAGCAAAAAGTTATCGTTCATACTTCCAAATAATTTTTACAAAGTGCGTAAATCACATTTAGCGTTATTATCGCTTTTAACAAATATGCCAAATTTCAAAACGCGCCGATATGTAAATTCACGTATATCCTAGGAAATTTTGAATAAAAAAACTCTAATTTTTTGCAGGCATGCTTAGACATACATCTGCTCTAAGATGATGGTAAAAGTTTTCTAGGTTATAATTCAAAACGTTTTCCGAAAAAATTATAAAAATTATTCAAAAATACAAATAAAAAAAAAACCATAAAAAATAGGCGAATTTTATTATTAATGAACCTAAATTTGGAAACGTGAAAGGAAGAATCAAATAAATTTAATAAAATAAAAGAGATATTAATAAATATACAGGGTGTCCATAATTAAACTTGAAATTTGCGAGTAGCAAACACTATGAAGCAGAATTGCATGAAAACTGGCTAATGGCAGAATGAAATGATGGGAATTTTATCCTGCAAATTTCATTACACTGTTCGCATGCAACGGTTTGGTGAGGCTTTACTACAACCTTTACTGGGGGTCCGTTTTTTTTTTTCAAAAAGCACAGCGCCGCAGGGCCTGTGACATGCACCGTCATCGGTCAACGATACTCTTCATTATTACAGCAATCCGTTATTCCGGCTCTTCAGGCAAGGCGGTGTGATACAACCACAGTGTTTATGCAGAATGGTGCTCCTCCACTCATCGCCCGTTATGTGAAACAAGTGCTCCGCTGACATTTCAGTGACGACAGAATCATCAGCCCTCAATTTCCTATAGCTTGGCCACCTAGGTCTCCCGACTTGAATCCTTGCGACTTTTGGCTGTGGGGATACCTCAAGGCCATGGTCTACCGTGATCCCATCACATCTCTATCCGACCTTAAAGCAGGCATAGAACGCCATGTGCGTAACATTCCCCAGTTCATGCTGCTTTCAGCAGACGATTTTACACTTCCAGATGGTAGCAGACAACAGTGAACATCCATCTCTATCCGATCTTAAAGCAGGCATAGAACGCCATGTGCGTAACATTCCCCAGTTCATGCTGCTTTCAGCAGACGATTTTACACTTCCAGATGGTAGCAGACAACAGTGAACATCATACCGATCATGTTTTGTAAACTATTTATATGTTCTCAATAATGTTATGATACGCCACTTAGGGATGGTTTTTGAAACTCATTGTTTCCTCCCCCTGATAAAATTCTCATCATTTCGTTCTGCCGTTACCGAATTTTCATGCATTTCCGCTGTATAGTGTTTGCTACAGACTGCTCGCAAATTTCAAGTTTAATTATGGACACCCTGTATATCAAATTCAATTAACATGGAGGAGATAAAATTTTGAGAGCTCATTTTTTAAAAACTACTCGTGCCATTTTTTACAAAACTTGGCAGTCTGGCAGAATTCGAGTCGTAGAATCGAAATATGGAAAAAAAAAAATTGGCATTGCAGAAAAAGCCAGATTTTGTATCAAAATACCTATGTTAGAACAAAGCTATATATAAATCTCCCAGGAAAACCGGAGATACAGAACTGTTATTTATTTATTTATTTTTTTTTTTTAGTCCAAAGGAGCTTTGTCTCTGAAGGACTATTGTTTTCGTTTTGCGATTTTGCGTCGGAAACATTAAATGTCGGTTCACTTCTCAAACTGTTGCCACCAAATATTGCACCCCTGTATTATATTTAAAGAAATTAAATAATGAAGAATCTGCATAAAAAAAAAAAAGCTCCTTTGGGCGCAATTTAAAATCTGAAACATTTCACACCTTTTTTTTTTCCGCCCCGCACTGTACAGCCCGGAGAATTTGATTATTAATCTAGAGGTTCTTGTAACGTCTGAACAAGAGACGCTGCATTTATCTGTATTAAGTTTAGATTTCCATAAACCACACCAGTGTGTAACTATGCTCAGAATAGTTTTCCTCTGACCGACGGGAAATTTCCAGTACTTTCCATTTCTCGAAATTACTAGAGGGCGGTTAAAATTATATAGTAGGGCCGGATTACATGTAGTGATCAATTACAGTAGCAGTTATACCGGACCAGAATGTCGCCAAATGGCCGCCTAGCTTGGCGATATTTTGCCAATTTAGCGAGATAGTCAGTTATCTCAATGTTAAATAGACCTAGCCCCTGTAATCTTATTTTTTCGGCAAAGCTTCGCTTTTTTTAAACGGTTCATGTTACATTATACAAAATGTATGTAAATTCGTGTAACGCTGTTTAATTCAGATGGAGAAAGCACAGCTGTCAGGATAATAAATTAAAAATTATTTCGGTATCATTGCGAAACGAAAGAATAATACAGCTTATCTTTTTGTTTTAATTCCTACTACAGTAGATTAGGAAGGAATGTCAATGGCGGTCGACCTTAAAATGCCAGATCGAGAATGTAAAGGTTGATGGAAAACACATGGCCACGCATTCTCCTTCCCCTTTTCTACTTCCCCAGGTAAGATGCCGTTGGATCTTCGAAAGCAACTTTCTACTACCTCTACGAAGGATGACTCGAAATTTCCCCATGGCCATGAACATACGTACGTCTGCCACTCTTCGACAGCCACTGTTTTATTTATTTATTTATTTATTCCCTTGCGCTGAAAGATTCGAAGAATCTCGTTAGAACCAGCTGGCAAAATGAAACATCCTGATAATTTACTGAATTAATTTCATAGGTGATATTTGGTGTTTCGAGGTCAATAACTACACACACACATCTGCTAATATGTAGAGATTATGTTAATATATAATGAATTAAAACTAAATAAAAATATTAGGTAGTTAAGATGATGGGAACATACTCGGTAATTATTTATAATGGAAAGAGTAGGATTAAAAATTACGAAAATGTATTACAGATGTGGTCTCAAACTGGCGGCCCGCGAATACACTCAATTGTGTTATTTGTTGCAAAGATTTCTAGATTTTAGTTATTTGAAGCTCCAGATTATTATTGGTCCAAAGAGGCAATTTGCCCAGAAGGACTATTAATTTCGTTTTCGCAATCGTTGCCACCAAGCATTATCGCCCTGTATCATATTTCAAGAAATTAAATAAAGAAGAATCTGCACAAATGTATGTATGTTTCTCGCATTGTGATAAAACAGCGGTACTTAGACCCATCCAATTTTGAGTATTGAACGTTTCCACCCGAATATGGGTATCCGGAAGCCCAAAGTTTTTTAATTTGGAATTTGTTTTATTATCCATTTCATATTTTGTAAAACTTTAACGAATTTTTGATGAACAAACTCGAGGATTTCAAAGCGAGCAATGGCAACATTGTACAAAAAATAATAATAATAATAATAATAATAATAATAATAATAATAATAATAAAATAAAAAACATTTTTATCTCCGGCGCGAGAGACTGTGTATCGGAAATTCTAAGGATAATCAATTTAAAATTTAAAATTATTTTGCGAACTGAAATGAATTAAAATTTAAAACTTAAAATATTATCAATTTAAAATTATTAATCTCAATCTGAAATTATTTAAAATTATTTTTCTCAATTTTATTATAATAATTTCAGATAGAAAATAAGTACACATTTTAATTTTCTTCATTGCGATATTGTTATTGTTTATTCTTTGCGTATGTTTTGATAAAATTTAGTAAGATAATTTTAAAATGTATTTAAAATATTTCGCCCAAAGAGGTGTTAGTCTCGAAACGTCATTTTGCGTGAAGTCACTAAAAGCTTCGAATTACTTTTCATAATGTTGCCACCAAATATTATCACCCTGTATTATATTTACAGAAATTAAACAATGAAGAATCTGCATGAATGTATGTAAGTTTCTCGCATTGTGAAACAACAACGGTACCTACAGCCATCAAATTTTGAATACCGTAGTCCTCCACCCGAATTTAGGCACCCGGAAGCCCGAACTTTGAATTTCGAATTTGTTTTACTACGTATTTCATATTTTAAAACCTTAACAAATTTTTGATTAAAAAAAACTTAACGATTTCAAAGCGAGCAGTGGCAACAACGTACGGAATAAAGCATTTTTATGTCCAGCACGGAAGACTATCTATATAAATTTCTAAAGACGTGCATTTTTTAAATACTTTTAGCCCAAAGAAAAGTTAGTCCAACTGCTCTCGAAATGCATGTGTGTGTAAATGAAAAAAAAAAAAAAAATGCCCCTTTCTTTGAGCGTAATACAAAATCTGGAAAGCCATATACTTAAAGTGCCCCCATGCCGCAGAGACACTATACATTTACAAACATCCATGCCTTCTCTGGGATTCGAACCCTGGCCCATCGGTACCGTACTAGACTCCCCTAACGACTATGTCATCTGGGCGGCAGTTAAACACTTGAAATCGCTATTTGATTGATATACATTAGAATGCTGAAATTTTAATAATTTTCTCAATTCCTAGAATCATCAACTTGCAATTAGAGACTCTTCGTTCATAATCTTATACTGCGCCTAGCTTGAAAAAAAAAATAAGCAACACTCTCCTATATAAATAAAATATTACGGAAAACAGGAGAAGCCTTTTTTTAAATAACTCTATTGCTAGAAAATACAATAATGATAACAAATCGCCTTAAAATCAAATGTAAAATCGGTACATATGTAGTGCAGGTCAAGTAAAGGACTTCATCTTTCTTTTTCTAGGGTTATCATCAAATTTTTAATCGAAAAAAATTTGGCTGCCAAACAGTAAATATGCGTTATTTTATATTTCCTGTTAAAAAAAAATCTGATGTGTACACCACATGACTTCCTTGTACGGAATATTAAATTATACGCAATTTTCCTGCATTTCATTTAAACATATTGATTTAACAGTTAACGAATTTTGAATTAAATCTACTTCGTCCATAGCGCATAAACCGCAATAGAATAAATGCACTCTTTAAAGTTCACTTAACAGCGCTAGGTTCACTTAACAGCGTTAATCTCATTCATTTTATAACTCAGAGGGCGCAAACATTATAGCATCTGAGGAATTAAGACAAGTTCTATTCAAATACTATAATAAACCTAATACGATGTATAAAAGAAATTAAACAAATAAAAAAGAAACAGCTTTTCACAGACGATTCAGCGCCGCTTACCTAATGCGCATGCGCTACTAACTAATTCGGTTCTCACTTCGCGGTAAAGCAAAAATACATAAAAATTCGAAATATTTTCTTTAAAAAACTGAAAGATATAGAAAAACATAAAACGCCAAGTACAGTTAAAAAAATTAAAAAGTAATTTTTACAATTAAAATTACAGTTTGTACGCAAAAGCAAGCTAATAACTTAAATGATAATTCCAGAATGAATCGAGCATAATTTAATTCGCAATAATAAAAGAAGACGCTACTTTGCTTCACTTAACAGCGTTACATCTCATTCATTTTATAACTCAGAATGTACAAAAATTATGTATATCATCTGAAGAAATACCTAATCGTTCCCACATTTTCTATTCAAATACTATGATAAATCTAAAACGATGCCTAAAAGAAATTAAACAAACCAAAATAAAAAAATAAATAAATAAATAAAACAAAAGGAAAGAACAGTTTTTCACAGAAGATTCAAATATAGCTCATTCAATTCATTCAATTCTCACAAAAATACATTAAAAACTCAAAATATCGATACTAAAAATTACGAAGTAAATCTTAAACCCTTATTTCCTCGAATAAATTTCAGAATGGATTAAGAATGATTTAATTCGCAATCATAAAAGAAGGCTTTATCTTTGTTGTTGCGAAGCTTAGCTTCTCTAGATTGGCAACAAATCCACTATTCTGCTAAGTATCAAATGTAAACAAATATGTCCGCTATCGTAACCAAAAATTATGCTTAGCCGCACTTAAAAAACTTTTAAATTGTTGATAATTCCACAATTATTGCATGCAGGTTAACTAAAGGCATAAAATCGTAACCGAAAGGCAAGTACAGCGTAATTCAATCATTTTTAAAGCAAAAAATGCACAATTTACAAACATATAAGAATAAAGAAACCGAGCTCACTGAGCCGAGTACAGAGTGGATATCTGTTTAGGTACTTTTGGTGGGGTCGATTGCAACCAAAATAGGAGGTGCACATCTACATGTTATAGAAGTCCTATATACAAAATTTCAACGTTCTGAGGCTACGCCTTTTTCAGTTGTGCGAAGTACATACATACATACGTACGTACGCACAGACGCCACGAAAAATTCTCTTCAGAATCCAATTTAAATCAGTTTTATAATTTTATTGGGGAAAAAGAGTCCTTTATTCTGTCCTTAGGTTTAGGTATTACGCTAAAACATCGTTAAATTGCATTCGATATCGGACAAAATGGATATTTTCGTTGAAATATGAGACTCGAAATTTTTCGCGACTGCAATATTTCCTTTTCACTTCATACAAGGAAGTAAAAAAATACAATTTTTCTAGCAAAGTCGATAAGAAACTCAGTATATTCATCATCATCAAAGCATAAAGAGAAACCTGCCTACTCTCCTACAGTACCTTAACTTAGTTCCAACGGCACCTATAGAATTGCCACGTCTTCTTAAGTGATGTCCGTTCGCCACTTTCTGTCGTCATGGCAACGGTCATTATTGACAATTACCTCAATCATGTGGCTAGAAACCGCTTTCCATCAGCATCGCGATGAAGAATGGATTACGGGTATGCCTAGCTGTCTTTCGACAATATTAGAAGAGAAATTTTATTGATATTAATCAATTAATTTTAAGATGTTATTCCAAAATAATATAAACTTTTCACGGCGAAAAATGCTGTACGATCCGGTTTTGCGATAAAGCAAAACCGGGCCTTTTAGGATTATTAATTTATTTTAGTATTATCAGTATAGTAGGCGCCGGTTAATGTGATCTCGTTTGTCCGCAGCTATTTTGACAATATTAACCGAATGATAGCATGATAACCGACGGTGAAATAATATTCTTTAAAATAGCAATGAAATTTAACTAATTTATTATATTTAAATATAACTAAAAACATATATAAAGGGGTACTATAGCATTTTACTTAGGAAATACAAAAGCTTTTTTTATGAAATGTTCTAAATATTTTTATGAAATGTTCTGAATATGTTCTGAAAAGTATTTAACCGATTCTGTTTTTAGGCAAAAAAATAATAATAATAAAAATAATAATAATAATAATAACCTTAGTTTAGCAGCGATGGTTACCAGCCATTTTTTTGTCTTCCCCCCCCTTCTTCTCTAAAGAATTTTTTTTTTGCTCCTGAAGAAGAGGGACCTGTGTCTGCAAATAAAGGTACATTTGAAGATCTAAATCTAAATAAGTAATTTAAGATTAAGAGACAAAATGTATATATAATGGCCTAAATTAAGAAGCGGGAAATATTTATGCTATGTTTCTGACGCCCAACACAACAAGTCTATCCAACCAATGGACCAATGAATTACGTAGAATATAAAGATGACCTACTGATTTCTTTTTATAAGTCGAAACTTTTTATAGTTTTGTATGAACTTTGAACGCAGTGCTCATTATTAGAAACAATTCACACTCAAAAACGCCAGATTTCCTTTGTCTTGTGCTTTAAAAATGTCACGAGCATTAAGTTGTTGGCGTGAATTTTGCCCTACAATCATGTTTGTGGATGAAGACGAGTTGAGTGAAGATTTCCTGGATTTTAAAGCACGTTTGCTGTCCTGGCCGACAGCTTGGATTTAGTTAAATGTTAGGAGAAAGTATTAGTGAAGATGATGTGCAAGTTAGACGGATGTAGACAGTTCTGTTTCCGTCTCATTCTCACGGCGACAAAGAAATAATCGGTCATGTACTGGGAAAGGAGAAAAATGGTGAAAAGGAGGGGAAGGATGAAGATGAAAGGGACATGTGGAACAAGAAAGTTATGTGGGAGGACGGTGATGAAAAACTGCAGTCTTTCATTTAACTTGCCTAGAAATATTCTTCTAAGCCAGTACATAATGTTATGAAGCTTCGTTATATCATTACATACTGTATTTATCATTAGTATCCAAATTTAAGCAATGAACATGACATGAATAGATAATACTGTTCATCTCATAAGTAGCGTTAACACAGATTGTTAGTTCTACAGATAATTCAAATTCTTTCAGAAATATTACATGGATACAGAGAATAACCACGTGTAAAAGGAAGTGACTGACGCCTCTCATTTTTAAATCAAAATCTAAAATAAATAATTTTATAAGAAAAGACATGTCGAAAGCCAAAACGGACTGAAAACCAGACATGCTGTACTAAACCGTTAACCTAGCTGTGAATGTTAAGGGAAAGTGCTCTTAAAAAGGGATAGACAAAATTCAACTTCAATCAGCGCAGATATGATACGAAAGCAAAGGGAATCTTTATAAACAGGCTTATTGTAATTATAATTATATCTGTAGGATTTTATAAAAAAGCATGAATTAAAAATCTTAATAGTTTATTTATTTATACAAATATCAAACATTTGGCCACTAAGCTATTAGTCTCGAGCTTGCTTTCCGAAAGATAATAGTTATAGTGCATTCGTCAATATCCTTCTTAGTCATGGACTGTCCATGGTTTTGTAATATTGTCAAAAAACAAAACAAAACAACAACAACAAACAAACAAAACAACAACAACAACAAACAAACAAAAACAAAACAAAAAAACTGAAGGTTTCAGATTTTAAATTACGTTCAAAGGGGCTTTTTTTTTAACATTTCGTATGTTACCTTTATTTATTAAATATCATGTTCTTCGTACATAAACCATAAAATTCAGTTCAACAGCAATATCGCAAAATAATTTTAAATTGAGCATATCTTTAGAATTTCCGATACACAGTCTCACGAGCTGCAGATAAAAATATTTTTTCTGTACAACGTTGCCATGGCTCGCTTTGAAATCCTCGAGTTTGTTCATCAAAAATTCGTTAAAGTTTTACAAAATATGAAATCGATAATAAAACAAATTTGAAATTCGGGCTTCCAGATGCCCATATGCGGGTGGGAATGTTCAATATTCAAAACTGGATGGCTCTAGGCACCATTGTTTTATCACAATGCGAAAAACATATATACATTTATGCAGATTTTTCATTATTTAATTTCTTTAAATATAATACAAGGCGATAATATTTGGTGACAATAATTTGAAAAGTGAAACAAGGCTTTTAGTGAATCGACGCAAAGTGGCCAAACGAAATTAATAGTCCTTCTGGGCAAATTGCCCCTTTGCCTTTGGACTAATAACAATTTAATTAAGAAACTTTTGCCTTGATTTCACACAAACATGCGTGTATTTTTATCACGAACTTAATTTAATGTCGTGAGCAACGGAAGCCATACCTAAATTAGGACGAACTCTGCAATGCTGATCCACAACTTTTCGTTTATAATAGTACAATTTATCCAGCTACATAAATCTGAATTCTTTTTGAAGATCCTGTTGAATATAAACTTTCATATCTTTAATAATCTTCTCAGTTTATGTTCACAAAATGAAAATTCAAAAGAATACGCCACTAGAGTGCTTACGCTAGCAAACGTGCACAACGAAACCTAATCGACAGAACAGATTTAGAAACTGTAAAATAGGCACTTCAAGGCCATAGCGACCGTCGCCTTATTTACGATCGTAACGTGTGTCGTCATCACCTCACAGAGGGCATTAGGGGATTTTAGCAAGTTATAGGATTCGACTTTTTTTCCGAAGCTGTCGTTACCACGGTTGTGAGGGAAAACGGCATTGAAATGCTTATTGTAAATTAAAAGATTGCAAACGGAATGCAAAAGTATAGCGCTAACGCGTAATTTTTTCCCTTTCTTGTCAATGTGAATCTACATATCTTCACAGCACTTACTAACAATATTGAGGGCCTATCAGCGGCGAGCGGTAAAGTCGCTAAGCACTGGTAGTTCGGCCGAGGTTCACATCCCACGAACGGACATAGGCGTTTTCATGGTTTTCTCCATGTGTAACGTGTATACGAACCAGTGTCCTTTAGACAATCCTCCACGAAGTCATCCCTCCCCTTAGTCAGATATCCCTCCAGTGCTTTGCCATAATCAAATACCCCACCTAAGAGTATTGAGAGACATTTGTTTGCAAGTCATGGCAGACCGAAGTTTAGTAATATTTTAAAATACAATGGATCCTTTCATAGCGACTACTCCTTAAAGCACCCACCTGTGACAGTCACCATTTCGTCTAAGAACATACACAAATATCGGGTATTGTATTGAACATCATCCTTCTATGATGACCATCTCCACAGAAAACCAATGCGGTCCTGCTAGAAAGTTTATTGATAAAAAAGACAAAACTGAGATATTTACTAAAACGACCTGCCAATAAAACCGTACTGTTCCATTCTATAAGGCGTACGATCAGCCTACTTCTAAGAGGTGGATTAACATTTGCATTTACGTACAAATAAAAAAAAAAATTATTACTGTTTTTATTGTGATGACATAACTAAATCTACAACTAAATAGATTCCCCAACGCTACCTTCATTTAACACTGTGTCAGGACTGAGTGTTCGGTGCACATTCTTGGCAAACATCTTCGTGAACTCCTTAAATCCTGATCTGGAACAGGGAGCTGAATGAGCTATGTTCTGTGAGAGAATGCTGTGATTAAGTAGTAGAACTGAACTTGAAAGGGATTTAAAATCCTCTTCTATTAAATCACTATTATGTACAACCACTTCCCAACTCGGGAGGGATACAGAAAGTAGAGACCGCACTGGGTCTAAAAATGAACAATCAAATAAATTTAAACTAAAGCTAAATAGAAATTAAGTAGTCGTTGCTCGCAGAGATATAACGCGAGGTTGGCCTCTAAACTAGATGGTGCGTAGCAAGATTTAACTAATACTGACGCACTTGAAATTACTTCAATAAGCAATCACGTAAAGCGCTATGGCTTAGAATTTAGATGCTAGCTATTCAGGAGAACGTCGAATAGCGTGACTGTGGTCTGAGACTAAAAGCTCTCTCACACTGAGAGGTTTCTACCTCCGGTTTAAATACCCCTTGGCTCCACTTCAAATTAGCATAAAGCTGAAAACGCGCGCTTCTTCTCACGGGAAGTTGAAAATGAGAAGGGATAGGAAAGTAAAAATTAGAATAAAACTTTGTTAGTTTAACTAAAACCTTACAATTGTTGCATGGAATCCTTGGAATTTCACAGCGATTTACCATTTTCAGAGCTCTAAATGTCACATTCGAGTAAGTTCCCACAGTTTCTAATCTCAACATGCAATACATTTTTAGAACGGATAACCAACCACTTATCAGCTAACAACAGTTGAATATGGATTCAGACTTTACCACATACCAGAGGATCTGCAAGGGTTCAGGTTTTAACAGAATAAAACTCCACCTCCCTCCCAATTCCCAAAAGCATTACGATTTGCTAATCTAGACGCAACCTTGACCAATTAAGCGATACACTTAATGCTTTAAAAAAAAAAAAAAAAAACAGCTTTTTCGTTAGATGAAAGTAAAAGGTTGAATGCTTTTAAGAACGAGTCCTCTCCTCTCCGCTTCTTTCCAACCGCCCACCACTTACTTACACGAAAAACTTAAGCAAAAGACTGAACTTTTTTTTTCCCCTTTTCTTTTTATTTTTTTTTCGAAATTTCCCCCTTTTAAAAGCACGTGTGGCATGATCTCGGCAAAAACACTTCACCCTTTGACAAGATTTCACCTCTTTCTCCCTTCTCAAACCCTAGTAACGACCGCCATCGTCGATGTTTTGTTTATTTTTTTTCTTAAAAAAAAAAAAAAAAAAAACATTGCACCGATGATTCCCACGCCAGCCCTCACTGCATCACGTTGGAAATACCGACTCTTACGTTTCATTTAGTTTCAGGTCAGGTCAGAATTTTTTTAAATTTTATTTTTCTTTCCTCCTGCTCTTTCATTTCTGTGGCAATCAATGAGACAAGGGGAAAGAAAAAAAACAAAAAAATACGATTCTTTAAAAACATTCCCACTTGTCGCCTATTGGTCAGGTGGATGTAGATTAATATGATAAAAAAAGAGGTGCAACTTCGAAACGTAAACAGAAGAATCCATAAACATTTTCGAAACGATTTCAAGATGTTGCGAAACAAAGCTGCGCTTATACCTACGAAGTGCTAACAGCTGGATCAGGAGAAAAGAATGTAGAAGTAGTAATCATTGAGTGCCCTCGCGAAACGTACTAACTTTTAGACTAACGTGTTTAAGTAGTTTCCAAAACCCTGTTTATAATAGAGAAACAGATTTTTATCTCCCTAAAACGCTTTTAAAAATTTTTAAATTAAATTGAATGGGCAAGTGGAAGATGAAAGGATTCCATTCTTGCAGCAGAAAATAAAAATGCTCCCACCAAAATGCCGTTAATATATTAAATTAAACTCTTAGCCATGCTTAAAATATAGACGATTATATATATTATGAGGTATTTCTCCCGCCTTCTTAGCATGCGTTCGTGGTATAGTGGTTAGCACGCTCGGCGCGTATTCGATAGGTCCGTAGTTCGAATCAAGGCGAGGGCATTGCTCATTTTTCACGTCTTCTGCCTTTCAAAAATACCTAATGTCTTTACAATGAAGCCCGAACTTAAAAAATTGGTTGCTGATGATTCTCTACCACCAGGATTTGGCGATTGGCTCCGCTAATCCTCAGTCACCCTTTAAAACGGGAAGTATATAAGGTATTTCTTCCGCCTTCTTGGTGTAGTGGTCAGTACGCTCGACGCGTAACCAAGAGGTCCGTGGTTCGATTCCTGGGAAGGGCACTGCTAATTTTTCATCTCTCCTTCTTCTAAAAAATCTAATGTCTCTACAACTGGTGCCCGAAATAAAGAGGTGGAGATCTAGCGATTGGGTTCCCAAAACCCCAGTCGCCTTTTAAAAAGGGAAGCATATAAGGTATTTCTCCCGCCTTCTTCGCAGGCCTTCGTGGTGTAGTGGTCAGTACGCTCGACGCGTAACCGAGAGGTCTGTGGTTCAATTTCCGGCGAAGGCGTTGCTCATTTTCCATTCTTCTGCTTCCAAAAAAATCCTAATGTCTCTACAAGTTGCGCCCGAACTGAAAAGGTGGTGGATGATGATTCTCCACCACCAGGATTTGGCGACTAGGTCCCCTAAACCTAAGTCGCCCTTTAAAAGGGGGAGTATATAAGGTATTTTTCCCACCTTCTTAGCACGCCTTTGCGGTGTAATTGTCAGCCCGCTCGCCACGTATTCGAGAGGTCAGTGGTTCGATTCCTGGCGAAAGCATTGACATTTTTTACGTCTTCTGCTTCCAAAATAACCGAATGTCTGTACAGTTTGACATGCCTTCGTGCTTGTCATATAAGTAATGAATTCAGGTACATTCAAACAAAATCATGGCTCACTGGAGTGGTTGGAGATCTCGACATCACGGGTTCGGGCCCGGCATTTTTACTAATGCTCCATGGTTCGTCAGAAGCCAACAGATTCATGCGGATTTACAAACTGAACATTCAGTGGGTTATATTTTGGCTACTCCTCCCAATTTCTTTCAAAAGATTCAAAATTCCAGTTATGAACGTGTTAAAAATCTTGCTAATTACAATCCTATCATAGAACATCCTTATAAAAGACCTATAACGAATCACCACGATAGTAAATATTTATTTTGTTGAAATCTGCAATTTGCTTTTCTCTTTCGCATTCTGAGTTTTGTTTACCACCCATCCTGAGTTGCTTCGCCTTCATTTAACTACTGTGCTGTTTACTCTACCACGAATCTAAAGGCACTCATTTTGAACCATTTTAACTATTAAATTTTAACTATTTAACCATTTTAACTATTAAATTTTAGCTATTTAAAATTCCTTTAAGTACAATCATTTCATGTCTCAATTTCATTATCTATATAACACCAGTATACTGCCTCTATGCAATTTATTTATTTCAATAAAATTCCTGTGTTAATCATCTCAGCAATAGATGTTTATTTACCCCTTAAAAAACGAAGCCTTCGCTAACCTGTATGGTTAAAATACCGAAACGCCTGTCCCCTTCCATTACCCTTCTCGTCCGTTTCCTCCCCTCCCTCTCCATTAACGCATAAAGAGGTGTGAAAATTTCAAATAACATTCTTTCTACTTCCTAACAAAGAAGCTTCTATCAGCATTTTTGAACAAGCTGTCTGCAATAAACTAATACAATACATTTGGGGAATAAGCTGATACTGCATCTGGTACTGTATAGCTTAGGGGAAGGGAAGAAAACAACATTGCAATCTCGGCCGTTTCCGGCGGTTGTGGTCTTTTGAATGAAAAACCGATTCGGGCGTTTTGGCCTACCAATACTGCTACCAGATCGGACAGCTTTATTTCAACTATCTTTTGGATTCTGGGTAATTTTACTCGTTCCATATGCAATGCATTTGGTGTGCAGAGCGCTTTGTTTTTTATGTGACCACTGGCCAAGAGTACTCCAAGTAAAGACTCTTGGGTTAAATGTTTGAAGCACCAACAAGTCGCAAGTAAATAATGGTCTATTTCTTTAAACATGGCAAACATGGCCCTTGATCGACTAAGTCCAACAAAGTTTCAACAGAAGTCATTGCTTTCTTGGGACTAATGAAATTGTCAGTATCTTCTTTGCTTGTATTTTCCGTATTGCTCTCTGCCGCTTCTGTTCTTGTGACATTTCAAACGATATCCACATTACTCGAGCAAGGAAAGCCAAGCTCAGTCGAAGAGCCATCGAACCATTCCTCGATGTTTTGGTATACAGCTTCAGTTATTGCCTTGATTTTTTCCCAATTAAATAAATCCCCAATTTCTATACAAGAAGGAATCGCTATGCTCTGACTCCGCGTTTTTGTTTTTTGCAAGCGCACAGCGTCAAATGCGTGCGTCATCACCGCCACACACGGGTAGTCCGCAAACAGGACAATCGAAAGCACACTGTAAAACCGCCCCCCCATCTATTTTACCCATTATGATTGAGTCTGAAACGCCTTCCACTGTTTAAGAATAATTTTTAACGATGGTAACTATATGGTAGAATAATGAGAAAACTTTGAAGTCAACACATGTGAATAAAAGCTGTTTATCTAATTTCCATCTCATTTACTCAACAAAAACTCAAAATTTGCTTTGAAATCGTTGAGTTTGTTAATCAAAAATTCGCTAAAGTTTTACAAAATATGAAATAGATAATAAAACAAATTCCAAATGCTCACATGTGGAGGACTTTGTTACTAAGAATTTGATGTTCACTAGGTATCGCTGTTTTTACATAATGCGACAAACATACATACATTCATGCAGATTCTTCATTATTTCATTTCTTTAAATATATTATTTCATTTCTTTAAATATAATACAGGGCCCTTCTAATATTTGTTGACAACAATTTGAAAAGCGAGATGCCGTTTTATAGACGCAAGTTGCCAAAACGAAATTAATAGCCCTTCTGAGCAAACTGCCCCTTTGGGACTTTTTTTAAAAAAAGTTAGCCTTCTTTTTTAAAAATATCTAAACGCTTTCAGATTTTATATTACGCCCAAACGGGCTTTTACTTAACGTTTTGTGTGTTACCTTTATTTTTTAAATATCATGTTCTTCGCACTTAAAACATAACCCTTAGTTCAACAAAGGTATATCTTTAAAATTTCCAATACACAGTCTCGCGCGCTGGAGGGAAAAATTCCCCCCTCCCTCCTCGTACAGTGTTACCATTGCTCGATTTGAAATCGTCGAGATTCTTAATCAAAAACTCATATATGCTTTACAAAATATGAAATAAATAATAAAACAAATTCGAAATTTGGGTTTCCAGATGCCCATATTCGGGTGGAAACGTAAATTATTCAAAATTTGGTGGCTCTAGGTACCGTGGTTTTATCACAATGCGAGAATCATACATACATTTATGCAGATTCTTCATTATTTAATTTCTTTAAACATAATGCAGGGCTCTAACATTTGGTGGCAACGATTTGAAAGTGATACGCCGTTTATAGTGATTCAACGCAAAATGCCAAAACGAAATTAATATCCCCTCTGGGCTAACGCCTTTTGGGCTATTAAAAAAAAGCTGAAATGTTTCAGGTTTTAAATAACGTCCAAAGAGGCGTTTTTTAACGTTTTGTGTGTTACCTTCATTTATTAAATAGCGTGTTCTTCGCATTTAAACCATAAAATTCAGTTCAACAGCAATATCGCAAAATAATTTTAAAATGAGTCTAGCTTTAGAATTTCTGATACACAGTTCCGCACGCTTTAGATAAAAAGAGTTCCCCCCCCCGTAAAGTGTTGCCATTGCTCGCTTTTAAATCGTTCGAGTTTTCATCAAAAATTCGTTAAAGTTTAACAAAATATGAAATAGATAATAAAACAAATTCCAAATTCGGACTTCCAGATCCGCAGATTCGGGTGGAAACGTACGTTATTCGAAATTGGATGGCTCTAGGTACCGTCGTTTTATCACATTTGGAGAAATATACATACATTTATGCAGATTCTTCATTATTTAATTTCTTTAAATATAATACAGCGCTGCAATATTTGGTGGCAACAGTTTGAAAAGAGATTCAGATTTTTAATATTTCCGATGTAAAATCGCAAAACGAAAACAATAGTCCTTCAGGGACAAAGCCGCTTTGGACCCTACCCCCCCCCCCAAAAAAAAAGACATCCACTTCCCAATGCACATTGTATTTAAAAAAAATATGACTACTGAGTGTTAGTAGCCTCAAAAACGGAAAATTTTTAAATCAGATTAATTCGATTTAAGAACAATACGTACTGGAATAAATAGTTTAATTTTTTTGGTATAATAAAGTGAAAGTAAAGTCATAAACTCACCCTCCTTAACATTTATAAAAGGGGATTGATTAAAAACGATGGCTAACATGGGAATGACGATTAGAAGAAATTTGGAGTTTGGGTTGAAATGGGAATAAAATTATATAGGCTGTTTTGGGAAGAGGCTCATCTGAGACATCGCCTTCAATAAGAATCGCCAAAATTATTAAAAACTTGAAGAAAACAGATGTATCACCCTCCCCCCCCCCCCCAAAAAAAACTCTCGCAAAACATGACCGATTTAAAAAGAAGAAAAAAATATATATATATTAGAAAACACGAGTGGGGGAAAAAAAAAAAAAAAGCAGTCAAAGCGGCTATACACTGAAAGGAAACATGGCTGATACACACCATTATTTCTATGAAGGAAAAGTTTTAGGAAGCTTTTTCCCTCTGCATCTGAACAACGAATTTTTTCCCCCTCTTTTATCCGAAATACAGACGGGAGGGGCGAATCTTTTATAAACAAAATGTTGCTGAACATAGCAAACAAATAAACAAATAAAAGTAAATGGACATTCATCAAATTTTAACCTTAAACTGACTAAAACTTTTCTATTTTATTTTTCATTCACTACGATTGACTAATTCGAACTAAAAAAGATGTATTAAGGACATAAAACGCTTCTGAAAATAAAATTTCCCACGCTGGAACAAAATAACAAATTTTAACTGTAAATTATTGTTATTGGTTGATTCGAAATAACTTCTTCCCGAATGTGTACTGTATTTCTTCACGTACTTCCACTCCCCCCTCTTTTTTTTTTTTTACTAATTTTGTCGTCGGAAATCGAGAGGGTAAAGTAACTCCAATAATTTAATTTCCGAAAGACGCGGTTACAGTAAAAATATAACAAATGAAAAGTAGTCATGATTAAAATATAGGTAACCTTTACACTATTACTTCTTTTAAGGAAACCTACATTCCAATGAGACTACACTGTGATATTAACATTGCACTGCCTAATAATTCTCTTCATTTCTTTTTTCCTTTTAACTTGAACCTCTCTCGTTCTCACTGTTGTTTCTGCTACTCTTTAAGCCTCAAATCGTCCATTAATAATTGGAGATGGTGAATGTGCACCCGACTCGACGAAATCGTAGGCTGAATGTCAGTTCGTGTTTGCTTCGCTATGATGGATCGCTTCATGTATTAGGCTGGCATAAATTTCAAAAGTTAGAAGGGATAGGTTCGGCGTGACTTTAGCAGGTACTTTGCGAGGGTTTGTTTTTTGCTAATGGGAAGAAAACTGTTATTAAGTGGACGAATCGAGTTTAAAATTTAGGGGAGCTGTTTTCTGAACTCATTGAGGAAGGAGGGGTACACGAACATATTTTAAATTTTCAAAACCTGGCGTTAAAAAACTTGGGAGAAAAATAAGCAAGGGGTAAAAAACACGCGAGAATTACGGCATATTGTTTTCTACGATTAATATTGTTTTCTACGATCATAACTGTATTAAATACAATTACAGGAGTTTTTTTAATTAATTACTTTTCGTAAAGAATTAAAGATACGCTTTTTCATCCAAAACACTTTCCTAGATATTGAAGGCATTATCAAAACAGCACCCTTTCAATGGATAAAACATTCAGGTGCCTAAGTAGCAAAAGCTGGCAACTTTGAAATTCATTTCGTAAAATTAAAAGCAAAATTAATGTTTTGTAAAGTCAGAAAACATTTCATATCATAATTAGCTCAAAAGGGCAATTGGGCCAGAAGGGCTATTAATTTCATTTTAGCATTTTCCCTTGGCTCACTGTAAAACGGCGTTCATTTTCAAAATTGTTGCCACCAAATATTAGAGCGCAGCATCATATGTAAAGAAATTCAATAATGAAGAATCTGCATGAATGTATGTATGTTTCTCGCACTGTGAAAAAACAACAGCACCTAAAGACATCAAATTTTGAATAACGTAGTCCTCCACCCGAATATGGGCATCTGGAACGCCAAATTCGGAATTTGTTTTACTATTTATTTCATATTTTGTAAAGCATTTATGAGTTTTTGATTAAGAATCCCGACAATTTCAAATCGAGCAATGGTAACACTGTACGAGGAGGGGGGGGGGGAAATATTTACAAAATTCGCTAATTTTTTTAATAATATCAAACATATAGCATCTTTTTTGCTCTTTACCTTTTGTGCAATAAATAAGCTTTACAAATAAGTGTTTTGCTTCTAACTCTTCCTTTGCCTGATTTTGCATTATCCTTAATTTATGGACATGAGTGTAATTGTTACTTTTAAGTTATTTTTATGCAATTATTTGTATTGTGATTATGCTGTATGTTGTACAGAGGGGGGAAAAAAGGAAGGGTCTCGATGAAGAAAACCAGTTTTTTAAAAGGGATCGATGCAAGAAAAAGGTTAGCAATTCCTGTGCCAGAGCTTTATGCTGACACTCAGTTCTTAAAAATTTAATTCTTGCAAAGAAAGTTTACACTGTCTAAGAAAACATGCTTGTCTTTTATGCTTTCGAAAGTTGCGCCCCTCCCCCCTCTTTTTTAATAAGAAATATAACTGCCTCACCGGCAAATTTAATATGATAAATTACTCATAAGGGGGAAATAGACACAAGGTAGAGTCTGAAGACGTTTAATGAAAAATATTCCCTGAAAGGGATAACTAATGTTTTACATAGGGGGAAAAAATCCCCTCTCGGGTGAGAAAAAATGGCGTTTTTATGCGGGCTAATTTGCTCGACTTTTTTAATAAGATTTTTTTATTGTTTTTCCTCTCGCGGCATTTTTTTCCCCCCTTCATGTGTGTTTACTTAGATGAAATAAAGCGAGAAGCCGGTCAAAACTCAGTGGGACAATTTGTGTCACACTGAGCTAATGGTGGAAATGGACATTCCGGTTTTTAAAAGGGTAAGATATAATGTTGATTAGTGTTTGGGGAATAGACGGTATACTCGGCTTTTTATGGGAAATTAATAATAAACAACTTCATAACCCTCTTTTTTTTATGCGCCCTTTACTTTGTTTACGTTTTTTTTTTTTTTTTTTTTTTTTTTTCATCATTCTTACGGAGGTTTTTGGGTTGTCGAGAAAAGTTTTCTGCGTAGAAGTTTAGTTTTCTTGCTGCATCTCGTGAAATTTATTCCGTCCACTTCTTGTCTAATCCCTTAAGAATTTTCACCGCCCTCTCCTGTACCCGGATCTGCAAACTGCAAATACTTTTTATTAATGTTGTACGGAAAGTTACTTTTTGCAAAATAAACTGTGAACTGTTTTTGTAACAAAGTTTCTCTTCAAGAGATATGATAGTGATTAATTATGTTTAAATTTTCTGTGTATTTTTATTTATTTATTTATTTTTTACACTTGCGATGGATATTAAAGCGAAGGATACTTAAAAAAAAATATGCGCTGTACACTATCTGTCATTGTTCATTATTAGACATACCTATTCGCGGTTATTTTTTAAAACCTGTATGTTACGAAATTAGTTAATGTAATTAAATTTTTTTCATTTTTTAAAAATTTCGTTGTAATACAGATAGATTTATTAAAATTTAAAAATATTTAAAAAAATCTGAAAGCTTTCAAATTTTATATTACGCCCAACAGTAAAAATATTAAGCCCAAAGTGGCTATTTTTAACGTTTTGTGTGTTACCTTTATGTTTTAAATATCATGTTCAAATATCACTTAAAACATAAAATTTAGTTCAACAGCAATATCGCAAAATAATTTTTAAAAAGGCATATCTTTAGAATTTCCGATACACAGTCTCGCACAAATTTTACAAAATTTAATATTTAGGCATAATTTGAGTCGTAGAATCGAAATATGAAAAAAAAAAAAATTGTCATTCCATTTTAGAAAAAGTCCGATTTCATGTCAAAATACCTAGGTTAGAATGATGCTACATATAAATCTAATACATATCCCAAGTTGCGCTTTCGAGACATGAAAAACGCAATTTGAATTTCGGCAATCGAACCAGTACAACGGTTTTCTGCGCAGTGTACTTACAGCAAATGCTCAAACTACAGGATATTAACCTACAGGACACTGAACGTGATCACGTGATCTACATGTCCAGGAATTTTCATTTTCCAGATACCTGAATGTTTTGAACTTACGTGAAACCCCATTGTGTAAAAGGGAGTTGTAAGAGTCCTATTTGTGTAAAAGGGGCGCAGCTTTAAACGAAACATTTTCGCCACCATTGTAAAATTGCCCTGCGTAGCTAGCCGTGACATTTGTTCCAGAGAAACATGTTTCGGCTAGAAATCCTCCAGCGGTAGGAGATGGAAAAACTCGTTTTTCGGAAAAGTTTCTCTTAGCGTTACGTATTGTTAGGTTTGACAACCCCATCAACCATGCAGCCCATTTATCAACTGCTTGTTAAGAAATTTCGAAATTAAAAAGCACAATTTATTCAACTTATGAAAGAAACTACACGAATTCCTATAGTAATTTACTATCAAGACACTCCTACATCTTATTTTAAGACAGGCTATGCCGAATTGTCAGCACCTGCTACAATGTTCATTCTGTTTTTTCCGCTTCACCTCAGAATGATAAAACCCCATTAACCATGCTTAACATCTCTCTGGGGATTTATTTTTCTATACAGATCGTAAAATAGAAAGGTATTTTAAACGCGTTTACGCTAGAATTTCTTACGTTAAAATAGACACTTCAAGGTTGTAGCCACCCTTCCCACACTTACGATCGTAATGTGCGTCGTCACCACCACCGTATAAAGGGAAGTAGAAGATTTTAACACATTAGAGGATTCAACGTTTTGTTACCATGATTACGAAGCATGGTATGGGTAGGGGAAGAAATGGCCTTGAAGTGCCTATTCCAAAGTAACAATAGTTAGTTCCAGTTTAGATTCAAATTAATTAGGTAAATGCTAACATCGTAATAACAATAATAATAATTAATAATAATAATGATGATGATGATCGTGATCATTCGAAATTTAAATCATTGTGTCATCAGATCATTGGCACTCCTTTAAAAGTGTCTCCAGTCGAAAAAATAATCACCTATCACTGGCCTTGGGATGCCCATTGCTTTTCGGTTGCCATCCGGAGAGGAAAACGGTAAAAATAGTAAAATATATGCAAATACTCAACGTCTGAACATAGAATCAACAAATCTGTTTTAAAAATAAATATTACTTAGATAACATCTCTTGAAAACTAATGCCACAAAAGTTCAGTTCGAATCGGTGAAAACAGCAGATGTGGGGGGGAGAGATAAATATTAAATGCTTTTCGATGTTCGCTAACAACAAACATGTTCACCCAATTCAGAATTTATTCAATTTTTTTTTTCTCGCGATCCATTTATTAGAATTGTTTCAACGTAAACACATTTCAGTAACGGTAAGCAAATGCGCATGCGCACACGAACACCTCTCTGAATTTAATAATAGCACGTGAACAGAAATCTGCTCGCGACAAAGGTAACTGCGGGACGGAGGACTTTTTTATGAAATAATGTCCTTGCATTGTCAAAAAGATGGGGTCCTAGAACTCGAATCATAATAAAAAGAACAGATGTTCCACTGGTCGTCTAATGTACCTTCGAAAAAAGTGTGCGACACACGTCCTTCCTTTCCCCCTCGCTCCCATGATCTCCCAATGCCGAAATGATCTAGGAACAGATTCGAAGCTAGCAGTTGAAGAGATTACGTTCGATTTGGTTGCAACGAACAACGGATTACGGGTGAAGAAAAGAAAAAAAAGTTTATTCATCAGACGATAACGTACAGCGCTATATTTAATCTATGGCAGGACAGGAAAAATGAAACTAATGAACATATATGTTATTAAAAAACAAATGGAAATGCAGGTCAATATTCAAATGGAAATGTAGGTTTCAATTTATTAGCCAAGAATTCTAAAATTAGGTAAAACTGAAACTTAAATTTACATAGAATTCTATAATTCTACATTAATTAAACAGTTTTTTAATTGATACAGAATGGCCTTAAATAAGTAAAACTATCACCTTTTAAAAAAATTTCACACAATTAGTGTCGAAACGGCATTTTGCGTCGGTTCGATATAAATGTCCATTTCATTTTTCAAATTGTTGCCACCAAAATATTATCCCTCTGTGTTATATTTAAAGAAATTAAACAACGAAGAATCTACATGTATTTATTTATTTTTATCTCGAAATTTTTTTTTAAAGTGATTTTTTATATTTTTGAATACTACAATTAGAGTATGAACGATCTTTATCATTACAATTTACAAATAAAAATGGCAACCTATTTCTAGAATACCCTGCACAAAATACATTTAGCAATAACATTTCTGCAAACTTTGTTATCCAATTTGGTTTCACACTTTTCATTGATATTCATGACATTATATCCTTCTCTATAATGTCACCTGTGTGCAAAGTTATCTACAGGTCCCATTAGCCAAATTACTTATCATACAAAATTCTTTTTTTGTTCCTGAAAAACAACAGATTTATGTCTGATCGCCCTCAAAATCGATAGAACTTTATAATCTGTGTCAAAATAATGTTTTTTTTTCCTTTTCTTTCTTTCTCCCCCCCCCAATTTAAAATTTTCCACTATAGTGTTTTTCTTCTAATTTGATATTAATTATGCTGAATCTAAATTTTTGTCTGAATAAAAATTCTAATGCAAAGAAGCGATTTCAGCAATGATAAATGTTCCAGCGAGAAGGTATCAAAATTTTGTTTCCAAAATTAATTTTGAAAACAAATTACCATTACATATGCTGCTTAAGCTGTGGTATTTTAACTCCGATGATTTTTACAAGTGTAAAACATGCATTTAGTCACACGCACACACACAAAGTAAACTTGAAATATTGAACACCTTTAAAAAAATATATAATTAAGATACAAAAAGTATCTTACTCTGTTGCTAAATCAATTAACGATAGTTTGATTTATATTAACTACAAGATATTTTTGAACATGATGACTGAAATGATATATTTGATTACAACAAATTTTATGCTCAACTCCAGTGCAGGTCTAAAAAAAACAGCTAACGCACTAACGCATTTTTACAAGAAGAAAAATTTTATTAACAAAATAAAAAATATTAAAAATAAATCTGAAATTTCGCTTACTAAATAAAACAATAAAAAAAAATCTGAAAGTTTTCAGAACTTATACTACGCCCAAAGGGGACTTTTTTTTTTTTTTTT